>CAEFZP010000354.1:0-192500 GCA_903064625.1 Mallotus villosus
TGGGAGCTAGCTACAGCTAATTTGCTACCTTGCAGTCTTCCGTTCGAAACCGCTTCTGGGAGGTACCGTACAAATCGTCCAGCCACCAGCTCGTCCAGCCACCAACGCAATCGCTAGCTACCAAGACGAACACTGTAGTATACAATTTACCAGGGCAGCTTCTCCACACAGGGCTATATCGCATTTTGCGTTGTTACTGACAATGATCGCTATTGAGCTTTTTATGCATGAGCGATTTTCTACTAAATAAATGTCAAACTTATTTGTTTTTTTGGGGGGCATATTTTCAGTTAGCAGACATACTGTTTGAATCGCGATTCCATCTGAAATATTGCCAGTGATAACGTTGTTACAGTAGCTTCATTCCAAGTGTGTTGGTGAATTATGCAATAGCCTATGAGTAGGCTAAATGCTTGAAAATATCACTAGAAGGGAAAAACTTAAAGGGACGGACCCACCTGCAACCTACGCAAACAGGCACACCCTCACAATTTCCCCAGAAATTGCATGCTCTCTAGTTGATCATTACATTTTGAGGTGGCTAACTACTTTGGTTTTGC
This sequence comes from Mallotus villosus, assembly GCA_903064625.1. Classification (NCBI taxonomy): domain Eukaryota; kingdom Metazoa; phylum Chordata; class Actinopteri; order Osmeriformes; family Salangidae; genus Mallotus; species Mallotus villosus. The sequence continues at coordinate 561 of CAEFZP010000354.1, forward strand.
ATAATATATACTGTTTGCTTGTAGTTTCATGTTAATCCAATTCAATGACAGGCCATTATGTCATTGCAACAACAATACAGATTAAGAGTGACTCCAGTTAGGTTTAAGAATGATATTTTTCTTATTTTAAGGTTTGCACAAGGTTTGCAGTTGAAGCAGCTTGACATGATTTCTGAGGGGTTAGCAGCAAGCTCCAAGACACTGACAAGAATAACCAAAGTACTCAGAAAGGTTGTTGCAATACTTACTAGTCGTCTGTAACTATAATGAACTAGGTCAAAAAATATATGTAAATGTTTGTAAAGTCACATCCCACTGTAGACAATTGGATACAACATTGCTACACACTTATTTGGTACACTTATTGACACATGCAATACAAATACATTGATGGTTAGTGCGTGTTAACACGTGTAAACGCACTAACAAACTTTAGTCCTAAACATTTACATTTATTAATTTAGCAGATGCTTTTATCCAGATTGACTTCCAAGAGAGAGCTTTACAAAAGTGCATGGATCACTGATCATAACAACGAGATATCCCCAACATTGCAAGTAGTCAAACATGAAGCATACATTGTGAAAGAAAACAAAAAAAGTGCCAGAGGGAAGCAGGGGAGCATGAAGTTAAACAAGTTACAATTAAACAACATGAACCTCAAAAGTGCAAGAGTGTACCTTTGGAAGATCAAGCAACAGTAAACTACCTCACAGCGAGTAAACATTTGTATACATGATACATTTATCAAATTCAATACTAAATCAAAACTCAACTTACTGTTGTTTTATGCCTACAATGAAGGTGTGTGTTAGCCTGGCTCTGCCCACCTACGTACTTCCGCTCAATTTTGATTTTGCTTCTGTACCGGGTCTGGATCTTCGGTACGCATTTCAGATCTTGGAAATAGATTTTCTATTTGGCCCAATCAGCGAACAGAGGGAGTGGCTGAGAACGATAAAGTTGATGTCGTGCGCTAGTTTGTGTTGTAGTTCCGTAATGGCGGCGGGGAAAGATGCGAGCGAAGCCATTCGGTCCGTTGTGGCAACAGTGTCGAATATACAGAAACTAAAGCAGGAACAAGAACAAGTGTTGCTGAGTTTTTTTGGTGGCAATGATGTTGTGGCCCTTCTCCCCACGGGGTTCGGGAAAATTTAGATTTTCCAGCTACGGCAGCAAGCTACGTTACAGTAGTGGTGAAGGAGTTGGCTAAGGCGAACGCTAGCTATTGGTTATGGCAGATCAGAGTGGCTCTGGGCAGATCCAATAGTTTTTAACTTCAACAGAGTACCCGTCTACAAGGAAGACAACGTTTGTCAATGGAGCGGAGCCAGACCCTCTGTACAAATGAAATATGTACGAGAGTCTGGTTAGGACCAGGCTAGGTGTGTGTTGCTGCCCTCAAGCGAATGAAAATGAGGAATGAGAATTGGTGGTCGTCATTTATTTATTGTCATCGACGAGAGCAAGTTTGCCCACAAACGAAAGGTAGGTGGTATACTTGTGTGCAGCTTACTTAACATTGATATACTTTGCTAATATTAGGGGAAACATTCAGAGTGTCTGTTAGTTCCTTGTGTGTGTAACCGGTGTGAACTGGTGAAACTCACTCCTCAGGTATGTGATGGGCCACCCGCATCAACGAATAGGTAGCTTTTCTTTGGTGTAGTTGTGGTCGCGCTTGGCAAGTCGGAGGTTGTGCGTTCGAGCCCAGCAAGTGGCTAACGACGCCTTGTCGGACGGAGCGTGGCTACGTCCGTTACATACTCGTCACATGTGCACACTCATTCACGCATTAGTTAATATGCATTATACTGTAAACCGCAGTGCAAGTGGAAAGGATACCCAACCCTTATTAAAGTATATTTATGTACTTTTCAGTACCATCGTGGTCGATGTGGCAACACTTGGCGCCGTGAACGCCAGTGGGTCTTCGGGATGCTGGAGGTTAATGGTCCTTCCAGAAGACCCATTTTGAGACTCGTCAGGGACCGCTTAAAGCCCATATAGCAGGTTAACCACCACTGTCGATGAATGGGTACATAAAGCACTCAAGATATGTATATTATTCAAGAATTCTCAAAATGGTGTCTCTAAATGGTGTTTAAGACCAGTTTTGTACGTTTTTTTTGTTAGCATTAGCATATTAGCGCAATTCGGCGATGACGTCACGTTGGGGAGTCGTGGAGGAGAGTAGCCTCAGTCTAGTACTAGAACTATGGCAATTGACTGGGATGAGGAAGAGGTGGCAATAACCACTAAAATGTACGATGGCCCGCAGCCGTATAATATCGAACCAAATAGACGAGAGAGGTCAAATGAGGAATTGCCTAGACCTGATGGCTGCCAAAGCCAATTAAATGGATGGTCCGAGGAGAATGAGTGTAGAGTTGGTGAAGTGTCCTGCTGAGTTAGCAACGGCAACGCAGCAAGGAGCGCTGGAGCTTTTCTACGGACAGCAGTGCATATAATAACGACACATTGTTTTACTGTCAGTGAATAGCACCGAGTGAAAGTCAACGTTTCTTTATATCTACAGTAGTGACAGTTATCATGTCGTTAGTTCAGATAAGTAGCTCTTATCTAGATCTAGAAGGCATCATGCTAGCTATGGGCTCATTTACTAGTGCCACCTGTGAAATTCTCCCCCCCCAAGTCAATCCCTAATTAAATCTTTTCCCCGACGTTGTAAACACATTTCCGATTAGATATTCCACGTTTTGAGTTCCGTAATAGTCACGTTCTATCGGGAAAGGGGAAACTAAATCAATAAACTAAATCAAACACACACAGTTATGAAAGCCGTTTGATGATCACTCGTGATCCAAACACTATGGCGCGCTATCTAGCTAGATATGACTAGCTTTTGGACATAGCTACTTATTTTTTTTTGTTTTGGTTCATATTCATGAGTCACGAAATGTGCTTTTCTAATGTCATCGTATCTTAAAAGCTCCGTGTACCCCGTCCACACTACTACGCGTATACCCGGCGTTTTCAAATGTCCCCGGCTAGGGGAGCGTATTCGAAAAGCTCCGTTTTCAGTGTCCGAATTCTCCGTATTAGTGTGGCCGGGAAGTGCAAACGGAGACATATGTATGCGTTTCTAAATTTACCCGGGTTAGTGCGGACGGGGCCTCAGACTTTTCTAATGTCACACTGATTATGACTGTAGTTGGGGGGTTCATGTTATGGGGCTAGCTAACGTGCTCTGCAGCTTGTAAACATTAGCCTGAGGCTTACCGTTGCCAGCTCTCGCTTGCGGCGGGCGGCACCGAGCTTTTCAGTGCTTCTCGGTCTGGGGCCAGGGCAGACAGAGAGTTTGTCACCCCCCACAAACACAGTAGTTTACAATTTTTCCTACCTATACATATGTCTATCTAGCTTTATCTCTATATTTATATATGTAGGCTAGTACTAGTAGCTATTTATTTATCTAGTGCTAGCTAGCTATGCTATGCTATCTGGCTGTCTGTCTATCTATTTCTCTCTCTATATATATATATATCTATCTATCTATGCTATCTATATATATATATCTCTTGATCTTTATATCTATGCTAATTATATATTCTATCTATGTATTTATCTATAAACTATCTACTGCTGAACACTCTTTCGTTAATCTCTCTCGTTGATTTCAATGGGGCTTTGGTCTATCGTCTCCCCAACGTGACGTCATGCAATGCATTGTGGGGGAAAGAAGAATCATTGCAAAAAAGTACCAACTTTTTCGTATTATATTACGTTTTGTGACACCCAACAACATCAAATACAATAGATAACAGTTAAAATGTTTATAACCAACATGTTAATAGCGCAAATTCGTTTGAAAAATCAACCTGCTATATGGGCTTTAAGGCAAACCCTTACATGCCACATCCGACGACACATCAGGCCCAGAACATTCATCCTCACTGATGAATGGCGTGCCTATAAAGGGGCAGCTTTCCCAGTACGGATATGACCAATATTCTGTCTGCCATAAAAGGAACTTTGTTGGCCCTGACATTGGTGCTCACATATTGAGCGTGCGTGGCAGAAATACAAACTAGAAATATGGCGTCATAGAGGTAATTGCACTCCTGAGTCACTGAAGATTCACCTCAAAATGATAGACTGGCACTGTCAGGCCAAATAGTGTCCTAGGGCCAAATACTGTCCTACCTGACGTCACAATGCCCTTCCTAAACAAGGACGCATCCGTCGCTATGCCAACCTTACATTACTGAGATAGCTGCGTGTGCTAGCAGCGAAAAAACGATCCTGGTTGCTTTTCTGGTTGCTAGGTAAGCGCTTCTACATTGCAATTTACCTCAGGCTCGCTCTCATACAGTTATCGGCTCGAGCTGTCATTTATCTGCTGACGCATCAAGGCCAGATCAAGACATCAACCCGGAGACAATCTACACCAGATAACCCTTAAATCATTCCTTTACATTTAGTTCTAGTCATAGTTATATAGTCTATAGTTTTTTATTAAATAATTAGTTGATTTATATCAGAGTAGTAACTTAGACTTTTGAAACTAGCAAGTTAGCTAGCTTTACACTAGATAGTTTGACAGAATAACATTATTATCAGTATAACATTTTGTAATACCGATTAGATATATTGTAATATTAGCTGTGTAATGGATTTCGAAGTATCAATATTTAACTAGTTGAAACTATCTAGCTAGTCAGTTAGCTTTAGATAGTCGTACAGAATATTATAGAGAAATACAGATAGGACCTAGGTTAGTTACAAAATAAATAGACGGACATTTATATTTAATTAATACTTAACATACAAACGTTCAAATCTGATTCCAGCTAAACTTCCAACCCCTCCCCGGCCAAAGAAAGCAGAAAGTACGGCAACAAACAACCAAGTCACTCAAGATACACAGTACTTGACAGAAATATTTCACAGTAATCAATTACAAATGTATTTCCCATCTATGTCCACAGTCCCTGAGCGTCACAAACTCGCCTCCCAAGTCAGTTTGCCTGACATCTGCATTCTTGTCCACACACCAAAGTTACATTTCAATGTTTCTTATCTGTTACTTTATTAAATCAATTGATCACATTCAATATTTGTATCTTAGTTATTAGCATTACAAAACATGTGTGTTTACATATTCATATTAGATATTGATTGGTATAGCAGCATTGATCAGCAGTATAATGCTATCATTCCCTCACACCAGTTACACTATCCTTAACACTAGCAGCAAGTCCGCTTTAGAATAGGCTGCTGTTTTCAATTACCTGATGATGACCAACTGACAACTATGAAGACATTACGTTGTCACGACGTTGCAACGACCGTCTGACAAAAGGTGCGTTCGACATGGACTGCGGCTGCATGAAACGACCGGCGAGAGTAGCCACTTGCAGTCGGGGAGGAGTTGAAAACGGCTCTGCGCTCGGCTACACAGCCGGTAGTTCTCGAATCGATCTCACGGTACTTTGATGGCTACGTCACAGTGACCTAGCCTCGGCGCCGTCTCAAGTCGGACAAAAAGTCTAACCAGAATTCACTGTTTCAAGTCAGCCGCCTGCAGCGCTGCATGAAGACAGGTCATGTCAAACGCACCTACTGTAACCAATTTACGTTGTCGTTACGAATCCACGACTTTCACTTTTATGGTTGTCACGACGTACTGCAATCACGTTGTGGCGACGAAAGTTTGGTCATCAAATTACGTCCCAGTTACGTAAGGGCAACGTAACCGTGTTAGCTGGGAAATGTATGCTTAATTTACCACCGCAACCCATCGTTGCGATTGCATTTCACCAAATGCATGCTTAGATTACATTTTGCACACCTCATCCTCCTCTTAATTATACCCCATTTCTGAATCCATTTAACTATTTTCCTTTTGTTCCTCTTTGTAACAGAATGCCTAATATTTTTTAGAAGTGCTTGGAATAATCCTGTCCTTGCATCAGTAATTGCCTATTTTCTAATCCAAAAACATACTTGTCTCTGATCTGGATTTCCTTGAATGTCGCGCCCAAAAATTGAGTCTGGTATCCGTTAGACAGGAAATTAAGTAATTTGACTCTCCCTCGTCGCTCTTTACTTTACCAACGTCGACACAGAGCATCATTGTGTGACTGTTCCGATCGTCGACGATATCTGACGATGCCGACGATATCTGACGATATCAACGCACGAAGTTGGCAAGAAGTTATAGATTTTTTAGGTAAAATAAACACTGGTAAACACTTGGATTCTCTCTTGGAATTTAGCTTACCATTGACAGATCTTTCTCGTTCTAGGTAAAGTTAGCTGGTGTTAGCCAGAGCCATAGAAAAATATTTTTCTATGGCTCTGGTGTTAGCTAGCTACAGTAGTTCAGCTAACTCTGTAGGCCTTATCATCGGGCATCAGGCTAACGTTAGCTAGTAGTTCTGCATCATTCTTTCTTCTTCTAGCGAGCTCATTTTAAACAGCTAGGTTAGCCAAAGCTACCTGAACTGTGAGTTTACTAATGGAGCTGAGATTACATGGTGCTCGTGTTCTTTACTTTGTAGCACTCTTGCTAGCTAGTAGGGGTGGGCGATACTGAAAAATGTTGTATCGATCCAATACTTTTTACTTTGAAAAGTAGCTGATCTACTTTTGTGTAGGGGAAATCAATGCCTTATACATTATTGAGTCAATGCATCGTCAATATGCACATTTGAATGAAAATTCAAATTTGTGCACGACTTGACATTGCCTATATTTCAGAGGTAAGAGAATGGTTGTTGTTATTATTTAGGATATTTTGTCTCTCTATTCTCTTGTTTCTCTATTCTCTCCGTTTTATTTTTTCTTCTCAAGTAAAAAAACAGCAATGGCAATTGATTCAATGACAAACACAAAAACAATAAAATAGTAATTCTCCAAATGAATGGAAATGTCAACATCTCTGCATGAACCACAAGTACTTGGAAATGGCAATAAGTGTTTTATTTTGCATTCAAAATAAACTTTGTGTGCTGCTTGTAGGGGCACAGACACTGGTAGGTGACAGGGCCTCATTCCTCCTTGGGGATTCCAGAGGAACATATCATCCTCTTCCAAATCCCTCTGAAGAATGCACGGATTCCCTTCTTCTTCTTCATCTGTCGGTCTTCATCTGCTGAATAAAAACAGCATACATCACTGAATTCATTTCACGCATTTCAAACTAAGGTAACGGAGGCCAAATGATCGGGGAGCTTTGAATAACTCACCAGCACACTTTGCAGCCTCTCCACTGCACTGCTCGGGAACAAGATCGGTGAGCTGAATACAGAGACACAGAAATTAACATGTGATTAAAAACATCCAAAGGTGAAGATGGTGGTCAATAAAAAAGAGCAAGGTGCACAAACCATAGAAAACAGTCACACATATCATCTCTTACCTGAGGAAGCTGTGTGGCCAAGAGAGGGCAGTCAGAGACAGAGATAAGGGCCAGGGATCTACTCTTCTCAGACTCTTTGACAACCTTCTCCAGGAGTTCATTAAGAACATCCTCAGCAGCCATCTCAGACTTCCCATTGATGAGGGCCCCCTTCCGAGTCTGAGAGATCTGTAAACAGCAAATCCAGTGTTTCCCACACAAGACTAATTTGTGGCGGTCCGCCACAGAATCAACACCGGCCGCCACATATTGCGTTTAGTTAGATTTTTTTTTACGATATCTAAAACACGCAGCGTATTCGATCAGCTGCATTTCCTTTCCCTGCTCTCCCTCCGTCTCTGTCATTCACCTGTCTCTCAAATACACACAGTCACAACATCACACGTTAGCAACGACGCTAATCGCTATGCGATATCAGCGACCCTTCAGCATCATTAGTATCGTAGCTAAGTCTAGGAAAGTTGAGGCTACTTTTCGCTAGCTAGGTACCTACGAACATGTCTTAATCTGCTAGACAAGTGGTTCCCCATCGTTCTTTTGGTGAGCTGTCTCACGAGCCCCACTTACCCGGCGTCAAGGAGCCGACCAGCTAAATAGTTATTTAGCACTAGCGTTGCTACCTGCATATGCAAATATTGTTTAAAATATTTTCAGGCTTCAACCAGTGCTGCTCAAGCATAAATACAGGGTCAAGAGATAGATTTGTTAGGCATTGAAGAAAGAGTAGGAGAGGACGACAGCATCCAACATAGCTAATACGTAGGCTATATATTAAATTTGTAAAAATTAAATATATATTAGCGTTATACTAGCGTTGCTACCTGCATATGCAAAAATTGTTTACAATATTTTCAGGCTTCAACCAGTGCTGCTCAAGCATAAATACAGGGTCAAGAGATAGATTCGTTAGGCATTGAAGAAAGAGTAGGAGAGGACGACAGCATCCAACATAGCTAATACATACTTGGCTATATATTTAATTTAAAAAAGATATATATATATTGAATATACCCGCAAATTGCTTTCGAATCTGTCGGAAACACTGAAATCAGTGTAAAGACTTAAGTAACATGTACTGTTGATGATAACAGACCTGGGTATCCAGGGGAGTGGTCATGTGAACCATCTCTACTGCAGCTGCTATGAGGTCCTCCACAATTTTGCAAGCTGCAGTCTTCAGGCTGTACATAACCAACTCCTTGGCTTCAGCTTTCACCAGAGCTTTTTCAGCACGGACATCAGTGATGTGTCCGGTTGCCACAAGCTGTATGGCTTCAGGAGGCAGTAAGGCCAGGGAAAGACTTTCAGAGACAGCAGCCAGGGATGCCTTCTCCTCAGACGTCTTCTCCAGGAGTTCATGGGGAACATGAAAGATGTATTCAGCTGCAGCAAGCTCCTCATACTTAAAAAAAACCACGTAGACTTTAGTCTAGGTTCATACCAGCTGTTTGGCCAGGATGGGCCTGTGACAGTGAGAGAGGTCAGACAGAAATCTCTTCTGCTCCGAGTCCACCACCTTCTCCAGGAGCTCACTGGAGACTTCCTCAACAATGATGGGTGCCTCAATCTTGCCACGAAACTCCTCAAGCTCCGAGGAATAATCATCAACCAGGGGTAGCTGGTTCTTGTAGGCAGCAGCCATTTTGCTTTGGTATATCTTTCCCAGATAGGTCATCACCGCCTGGACCAAAGGCTTCAACTGGAAGAAGGTGCTGTTGAAGCCCAGTAGGTTGAAGCTCTTGGCTGTTTCTTTGAGACACCGAAGCACAGCGGCCTTGTTGTCCCGTGCAATCACGCCTGTAGCTGAGGTCAAGATGTGCCAGGAGCAGTTGCCACAATGGGACAGGAAGATGGAAACCACTCTCATGACCAGATTATAGATTTCACGTGTGGCTGCCACCGCCTACTTTCCCACAACAGAGACAAGGCCCGGGTTACGGAATGTTATACTTAGTTTAGCCAGAGACTGCTGGACCATCTCTCCGGGTTTCTCCAGCAGGTGCTTCAGGGAACAGGTCATCGTGCCTGGGACCAGGACCTCAGCTCCCATGGTGACGTCAGGCATGGTCAGGGCTAAATACTCTGGTTCAGTTCGTCCAGATGATGACGTGGAAGTGCTCTTCATGCCTCCTGTTGCCATAATAGGAAGGCCTATCAAGGCCGGAGAGAGGCATTTCCTCATATCCTGGGCTGCCGCAGGGCCGGATCTAGGGGGGGGGCTGGGGTGGGCCCCCCCAGATTTCTGCCGCGCCCCCCCAGATTTCCGCGGCCCGGCCGGGACTGGTTTTACCAATTGAAAAACGACTGTTTATTTTAGATAAAGTTCAAATCAGCACCCAAAAAATTATTGCGCGCTCGCATTAGGTGTGGAAGTCAGTAACTAGTCACTGTCGTAGCTTACAGACAACAGGGACTGACAGATCGAAAGCTAAGAATATAGTCTAACGATGGAAAACCAGGCTATGAAACGTAAAGATGGGGCTGAAAAATTAAGAGACAAAAAGACACCACATTCATTAGACAAGGTGTTACCAATTGAAAGACGATTATGTTTATTTTAGATAAGCTCAAATCAGCACCAAAAAAATTATATTAGGTGTGTGGAAGTCAGTAACTAGTCACTGTCGTAGCTTTTAGTCTCAGTTACAGACAACAGTGGGACTGACTGATCAAAAGCTAAGAATATAACAATGGAAAACCAGGCTAAGAAACGTAAAGATGGGGCTGAAAAATGAAGAGACAAAAAGACACCACATTCACTAGACAAGGTTTTACCAATTGAAAGACGACTATGTTTATTTTAGATAAAGCTCAAATCAGCACCAAAAAAATTCTCGCGCGCTCGCATTAGGTGTGGAAGTTTTAGTGTAGTAAGCAGTTTACTTGTCAGCAAATAAGGATCAAAATCTAAAGAAGGCCTATCTATGGTATACATTATTTTTGCTTTTCGTCGGTGGTAAGGTGTGCTATTTTCGTGTGCGAAATCATTCATCCATTCTCCCGAATGTTTAAAACGTCTGGCTCCGCACATGATTAACACTAGGATCGTTAAGCAGTCTCAAAAATTGTATCAATTTCTTATCAATATAAGAAAGAAACGATCTCTTTCCGTAATGATACCGCCCCCCCCAAAAATGTTCATTGCCCCCCCCAGTCAAAGCAGGCTGCATCCGGCCCTGGGCTGCCGCAGACAGGATCTTTTGGAGGAACGTGTCAAGACCCTCCACCGTGATCTTCACAGAGAGAGAAAGAGATAGGGAGATTTAGATATTTTAGTCACCAAACTAAATCTGCTCAGTGTCATGAAAGAGGCCAAGGACAGAAACTCCAGAATGCTGGAGTGAGGGCAGCACGGTGGCTCAGTGGTTAGCACTGTCGCCTCACAGCAAGAAGGTCCCTGGTTCGAACCCCGGTCGTTCCAGGTCCTTTCTGTGTGGAGTTTACATGTTCTCCCCGTGCCTGCGTGGGTTTCCTCCGGGTACTCCGGTTTCCCCCACCATCATAAAGACATGCAGCGTATGAATGTTGAATGAATGTCCAGGTCGCAGTTGTAAATGAGAACTTGTTCTCAACTAGCCTACCTGGCTAAATAAAGGTAAAATAAAAAAATAAAAATAAAATGCTGTGTTGTCGTTCATACCTTTCCATCAAACAGCTCCGACAGGCGACGTTCATATGCTTGCATGTCACTGAGAATGTTCTCCAGCTCACAAACTAGTTCACGCATTTTGGTGTTCTCCTCCTGAATTTGTAACTTTTAACACTGAATAATCATCTCCAAAATGTCACTCAAATAATGACTTCTGTGCCATTTTTCTTTTCTTTACAGACAAAACTAAAATGCTAAATTTGCAATGAATTGGATTAGCAGTTTTTAGAAACCTTACCAGTTCGACTAGATTTAGATCAGATTAGGTCTCTTGTTTCTTTTCCCTACTCCTTAAAATGAACATAAAGATGAGCAATCACATATTTTTCTATTTATATGACACTATTAACACCATACCTGCAAACTCTGAAGGGCTGAAAAAGGTGACACATTGCCTTCCGCCGAAGTCTCCCCGCGCGCGCGCGATATACATACATGTTTACACAAAAATTGCATTGACGTCTCTTGCACGCTCAAAATAGAATATTCCGGATTTCCGGGAAATGTTATGGTGTTTGCGGGTGTCAGGGAGACTTGGGATGTCTGTATTCTGCAGTAGCTTTTTGAAACTCCCGTTTATGGGAAAATGTCCCCCCCCTAGCCTGGGAGCAAGCCAAATGTATCCCCGCCCACAAAATAATTTGGCCGGGAAGTTGGGTCTGGGGGGGCTCAGTCCGGAAAACACTATATTCCGAACAGGAGCTGTTCGGACCAATAACATTGTCAGGGCGGGCTTCATACAATGATGGACAGATGATCAACAGTAACATAATCAACCACGTCACAAAATAGCGCTTAAGTTGAATTTGTTTTCAACAAACATGGCCACCGCTGGAGAGCTGAGATGTTATGATTCTGCCATCGAGTCTGATTTAGAAGACATCGACAGCGCATTCATTTTGAAAGAGGATCAGAGAAACGCAATCAAGGCATTTGTCGATGGAAAATATATTTTTGCCGTCCTTCCTACGGGGTTTTGTAAAAGTTTAATTTATCAGGTCTATCCAATTGAGCGAAGAGGCATTTGTTTTCTGTGTTCGTTTAAAACACGCCCCATACATAGTCAAAGCCTACTGGAGAGTTCAGACTCATTCTGACCAGAATTATGATGACAACGTCAGGCTACCCACCCCTCTCCCCAAAATAAAAACTCTCCGGATCTACACGATTCACGTGGATGACATTTTTTTCATTCAAAACGGCTATTTTCACCTAAAAGTGACAAGTTTGCAGGTATGTAACACTAGTTTTTTACATGAATGCTTCACTAACTCCACATCGAAGGGTTTTCTTGACATAATCCAATTCCTCATAAATGTTGAGGTGATGGTTAGCATATTAAGTATTCAGCAATAGCAGATTTGAATGAATTCCTACTGTGTAATCTTACCTCAAACTCGTCATATTGTTTACAGGTTTACAGATAATGATTGCAAATACGGTTTACTGCAATTCTGGGTACTGTTGTGAAGAGTACAAAAAGTTGAGAGTTTGAGATATCCAACAAAGATTCAGTTCAGAGCTTATCACTGGCTTCGCTTGCCACGCTCAAAAGGTGACACTCACTTCCAGATAGCGGCGCAGGCCTGCCTTTTGATAGCCTGGGTGCCAGCCAAATATATCCCCGCCCACAAAATAATTTGGTCGGGAAGTTGGGTCTGGGGGGGCTCGGTCGGGAAAACACTATATTCCGAACAGGAGCTGTTCGGACCAATCAAATTGTCAGGGCGGGCTTTATACGAAGGTGGACAGATGATCAACCACAAAAGAGCGCTTGAGTTTCGTTTTCAAACATGGCTACCGCTGGAGAGCTGAGATGTTATGATTCTGCCTTCGAGTCTGTTGTCTAGAAGACATCGACAGCGCATTTATTTTGAAAGAGGAACAGAGAAACGCAATCAAGGCATTTGTCGATGGAAAATATGTTTTTTCCGTCCTTCCTACGGGGTTTGGTAATAGTTTAATTTATCAGGGGGGTATTCCAGGTAGCGGGTTTAGTGAAAACTTTCAGGTTTCCGTTCCAGAAAGAGAGGTAACGAAACCTTTTGGTAAGTTTCCATGGTAACTTACTCTGTGAAACTAACCTGCTCACTAGTTCCATGCCATACTCGTGAGTTTTACCTATTCCCTCCCGCTTTCCGAGTTTGATAGCGTTGGAAGACATGGGATATCGTTTCCTGGTTCAGCCGAGCGATCTCAAACAAAATTAAATTTGCTTAGTTATACGCCAGGAGACGATTTTAAGACTGCGATTTGATGTGCTTTAATTCCCTGATGAATGCCCAAGTTAACGTTACCGTTTACCGTCACAATCTGTAATTTATTTTAGCATCATTCTCAGCCCTTGGGTCTTCATCGCTAGTGTTACACGCCGTGGACGTGCACACAGAATTGACCAAAAACTTTTTGGCACTGAAATAAAGACAAATCATTGAAATTGTAGGATTTGGTCTTCTTCATTGCCTACAAATAGAAATCTAACAATGAGTAGCCTAGCCTTGGTTTCAAGGAAGATGGGAAACTGAACAGTGTATTAACATTAACCAAATAATGCCAATACCAATTACAGTTATTTGACTCTTTGGGTTAAATCAAAGCAAGAATGGTCAAATTAAGGTGAAATAACATAATCATGTAATCATATTGCAAATGAATGAAATCAATGAAGGTTAACTAGACCTACTCTAACATGACTATTGTAAACCAGAGATACAAAGCTGAGATACAAAGAGCCGAGGAGAAGGTCTCAGGAGATCAATCATCCACAGAAAAATGCTTCACAATTCCTTTTAATACCCAAGAACAACTACAATCACACCACAATCTTGACCCTTTCTTATCAACATGACTAGCAATGCTACAGTAAGTTACACAATGAGATGTGAGAGCCATCAAGTTGAGACTCCATCCAGTAACTCCATATTTTACCATATGAGAGGTGGGGGCAGGTTGATAGCCTTACAAGGTCATCCTTTATTTTTCTGCCCTAAGTACACCATCTCTTGGTCAAAATAGAAATTCATCAAATTCAACAATTAATATTCATATAGGTTATTGTTCCTACAATTAACATCACCTGTGACCATGCATCCTCCCGTAACTGGAGTTCCAGTAAATCTTTTTCGAGATTAGTCTTTATTTGTCTACCCTAAGTAGGCCTACACCATCTCTTGGTCAGTTTTTGGCACTTTCTTCATGAGGTACAGTTTGTACAACTCATTTATTTGTAACTATATAGGAATACATGAGATTACATTAGCTACATTTCACAGTTCCACATGCAAAATACACCTGCCATTAAATGAACATCTCACTGTAGCATCCATGCTCTGTTCAACAGGATTAGAATGTGCAAATCGTTTAATACGATGTAAATAATAGTAGGCTACATGGGGAGAGAACTACCAGCTACCACGTAATTCTCTGCATCCATTTCTGCGGCAGCAGTCAATCTATTTTCGTCATAATCATCATCTTTTGATTAAAAGCATTCTGTTGGGGGAAACTGCTTGAAATAGGCACCAATTGATATTTACTTAGTATCATGTCGAATATGATTAAAACCAAGGTGACGTCGAGGCTACAATCACAAGCGTATAGCCTAAGCAAACTATGCATTACCTGTTGGTAGTATGTTTTTATATTTAATAAAACATTGAACATGCTATTTTATTAAGGCCACCACTTTTTCTCCTGTAATATTAACGGGCAGTGGGGTTAAATGTTCAATGTATGGACTGGCTATTACATTCGAATGTATGCTCGGCAGCAATTGTCTCCCACGCCACTTGCATACGCTGCTACAGCTGTGTTGCTTTTTTCCAGAATATGTACTCGACCATTAACACTAAATAAAACTTGAATCTGAAGTGTGGTGTAGTAGGACAACGTTTTTTGTCGCCGGGTGGTATGGTGGATCCTAGTATCGGAGCTCCGTTGATGTTGGCTTTCAATAGTTCTCATGCCCGCGCTTAACTCTGAGTTGACGTACTCCGAGTTGAGTTAACTAATTCATATCAGCTTTTCTGGAACCGAATTCTCAGAGTTTCCCATTTCAGAGTAACTCAACTCAGAGTTCAGGGTTAATCTCAGCGTTTGTTGAACCCGCTACCTGGAATACCCCCCTGGTCTATCCAATAGACCAATTTCATGTTTGTAAACATTCAGGATGCGCGCACAGTGTGGCTGCAGAAAACCGGGAAAGGATAGCATTTAAAATGGCAAAAGGACCACACGGATCATACAAATAGTTCGATATAAAAGACCAAAAAGTCAGAGGAGGACAGCCTTAGAGAGAGAAAAAGCAATTCCCCATTGATCTGTCGCATCAGAATTTTGATTTGGGTCACAAAAGTCTTGACATTTGAGTGAGAATGTCGCCCGGTACAGGCCGCATAGTGGAGCGGCAGCAATGTCTTCGAGTCATGTCACAATGTTCATAATTTTACAGTTTTACAGTCAATTCGACATCTAAAAAGTCGAGCAGGGCAGCTTTCAAGAGATATGGGAATTCTGCTTTTAGCCAGCTGGTCCGATTATTTTTGTGATTTGTTTAAACTGGCAATTTGAGTGTGAGACTGCGTCCCCATTACACTGTTGACGTTAGCCTCAGTCAGACTCATCGCTCACTGGCAGTGTGCACAATGTTGTATTTCACTCCAGAAACGTCAGAGAGGACTGCCTAACGTAGATACGAGCCTGCTGAAGAAAGCCAGCATATTGGATTTCTTTAACCGAGCCTGTTTCATTACTCATTTTCCTGAGAAAGCGACCTCCGTTATAGCCAGGCTAGTTTTGCCCGATCACTTGGTCAGGCTATTTAAAGCTATGGGGGTCAAGTGACTTTTGTGCATTGACAAGTGAAATGTAAATGTACTCGTCCAAAGGACAAGTGCCTCAAAAAGTTAATGTCAAGCCATGTAATCCAGTGAACAGTGTATTATACGCGCAGTTGAGCCATCTTGACAGTCGTGTGACGTAGGGTTGAAATTGGTCTATTGAGCGAAGAGGCATTTGTTTTCCGGGTTCGTTTAAAACACGCCCCGTAGTCACAGCCAAACAGAGAGTTTCAGACTCATATTCTGACCAGAATTATGAGTATGACAACGTCAGGCTAGCTTTTTGAACCACCTAACCATTCATGGACTGACATAGAAAAGACGACTTAACTTGTTTAAGTATTAAAACACATGAAATAAAATACCACTTACCGTAAGTCTTACCTGAGAAATCACCTCTTTAAATGGGTGAATTTGTTGTGTTTTTCTTCTTCTCTTGCAGTAAATGGTTCAACGGAACGCGACATTGGTCATAACATGATCGAGGTCAAATAACTTCTGGTGACTCAAAATGTTGTCTTTTCATTTATAATATTAACTTTGACATATCCATTGAGACGTAGTCATTCCAATAGGTGCGTTCGACATGGACTGCGGCTGCATGAAACGACCGGCGAGAGTAGCCACTTGCAGTCGGGGAGGAGTTGAAAACGGCTCTGTGAAGTTGGACATTCCAGCTTCTCGTGGTTTGCTGCGTTGATGTCAGTCATGGCCGATCAAGCGCTGTTTGCTTACGTTACTTTATTTATAATTAAACTTAGTCTTTCCGTTAGTAGGAGAGGTGGCCCAAAACCCTTTCTTCAACAAATGTTTTATTCAATCAAACAGTTGGGTCCGGATTTGAGCATTGGCGAAACTGAAGGTGTCAGAATAGGTGCGTTGTCGACATGACCCCGCTTCATGCAGCGCTGCAGCTGGCTCGCACAGTGGCTGACTCGAAACAGTGAATTCTGGTTAGGGCTTTTTGTCCGACTTGAGACGGCGCCGAGGCTAGGTCACTGTGACATAGTCATCAAAGTACCGTGAGATCGATTCGAGAACTGCCGGCTGTGTAGCCCAGCGCATTTTCTCAAGAGCAACTGCACGGCTTCAAATGACGACACAGCGATTTCATGATTGGCCAGACTCGCAACGACAACTTTGACGCGTGTTTTGTAATTCTTTTGACACCTTCAGTTTCGCCAACGCTCAAATCCAAACCAAACAGTAGGCCCTACAATTGAATTACATATTTGCCCTAATTGACTGACTGCAGTAATTGTTGAAGAAAGTCGTGTAGACTAATTATAGTTGACCTGCAGATTGGAGAGTGAGTTAAAACTTGGGCCAAGACATAAAATGATCAATTCATACACAGTGGTACTAGCAAAGTCTCTTTGAGGCATGAAGATCAGAGGACAGTGTTTAAAGTGAATACAAATATATAAAAATAACATACAGCCAATAAGTGTTCTATTTCTTTTAGGTAGGCTCATACTTCATCCTAAACCTGCAAATGTCATTAGAACACATTGTCTAACAATTTGAACACATATATATGAATGATTAAGACAGAACATGTGAATATATCAGAATTGAGTGATTATAATATTTATTCCACACAATACCCAAAGCTATAGACTACACATGGGTTGGTTAAATAATTTATAATTCCATCATTACAACGCCATTTCAATCATTGGTAATTTAAAGGTAACTGACAAGGAAATTGGATGCACTTAGTAATTACTAGTAATAATGAATGGGACAGGTGGTAGCTATTCCGCATGATTCTTTTGGATATAAAAAGCACCTTCAGCCCCGTGCATAACCAAGCAAATGGACCAAGTTACAGTATACGTAAAGGACAGCAGAGGCAACACAGTCATTGTGAAAGCTTCCAAAGACGTTGCAGAAAGGATTAAAAATTGTAAGTAAAAATCAAAACTATGAAATGATTACAAATGACCAAATATTTTAGAATAATTGTATTTATTTTTCCAGATCGAAAGTTCCTCTCCGGTATCCTGGAACAAATAAACAATGTAGAGACAAAGCCAGGTACACACTGTCCACCTAATTAACAGGCACATATATTCTAATATTTTATACTTACCACTTCTGCAATCTTATCCCTCAACAGCCACCAACAACAACCAGACACCAATTCTGAACCCTGGGTTCAGCACCCCTAAATCTGAGTATTGCCAACCTCCCACCACCTCCATCCTTCACCTCCACCTCCATTCAACCTTCTGCCGTTCTCGAACAGCCACAGAACCTCCCGACTTTGTCTCCCCCCATCCAGTCAAGCAGTCACGAGTCACAACAAGGTATTGCATCTAAAAGTTGAAGGAAGAGAAATGTCTGCGGTAAATGTGATGTATATGATTTCTCCCCTCATCCACAGGAATAACACATCAAATCACTCTCTTACTTTTGGACCTGACAAGAGCCCCATCAGCCACTCTATTTCAGAAACAAGATTATTTTCTACAAAACAATTCAAACAGCCTTTTCCAAGAACGGTTACAACTGGACAACAGACAAAATCCTTAAAAAACTGGCCAACATGCTCACCACCTACAAACGGATCAAGGACAGACGCCGTGCAACTGGGGAGGGGACCAGTGTTGCCAGATCAGATTGACAGTTTCCAGCCCAATCACATCTTAGAACCCGCCCATTCCACTAAAAACCATCCCAAACCACGAAGTTGCCAGACACCCGTGTAAACCCGTAGAATCATAACACATGCAACAGAAAAACACTCGTAAGTATCCAGAGCTTCATATCTGCATCAAATAACCACACATAGGCCTACGTGATAGAAAAATATGTTTTGCGAATTAAAATCAACCATAGGCTACACAAATTGCAAGATGAACCTCTGGCATTCTAGTGCAAAACCCAGATTAGTAATAATGTCAGCTGTACGTAAAAAGGTGCACTTTTAAGCTGTGGCCCTCTGGCTCCCCTTCAGCCACAGTGGTCAGCAAAGGTATCGCAAGTTTCCGGGGTCGAGCTGTGTATGGGACACGGCTTGCGATCACTTTGTTGACTGTGTGGTGGGAATCAGAGTGTCGACTCCCCTCTCTCTCTCCTTGCTTTCCCCCTTTTTTTCACCACTTGGCTGGAGACAGAGGCAGAATTCGTGGCCTGACCGCGGTTCTGCCAAAACCTCCAGCCCAACCACCCCAGCTGCGGAACACCCAGAACAGGCCCGGAACCCTTCCGGTGCCACAGGGCCTGGTGAGAGGCAGGAGACGGGAGAGCAGGAGGAGGGTGCCAGGTCGTGGCAGACTGGCCCTGACCCCTCCCGCCTGCAACGCTAGGAGCAGGCGGGCCACAGGAGAGTGCCGTCCCTTTGGGACGGGCTACCGAGTGGTTTAGCCTGCTCTGAGTCTCCTTCTCCCCCCCCACCCTTGCAGGTTCGGGGGACACGCACCACCACCACCACCATGGCTGCCAGGATGAACCCTGGGGCGATGAGACGGGTGAACGCCGTCAGAGTGACAGTGAAATCCGAGGTGGCTGCCGGGGACGGAGCCAACCAAGGATCCACAACCACTGCAACGACGACAGGACAGCAAGACAAACAGACCGTAATGACCCGCCTGGAATTCAGCAGAGCCATACTCCAACGAGGTATGGGCTTTGAGCCGACCGATCTCAACTGCCTGGTGAAACCACCCTCAACCCCCAACACCTTTGAGGTGAGTTTCAAAACACCACAACTCCTGGAGCAATTCTGGACCATGTACCGTCAGAACAAAAATAACCCGCCATTCAGCCACCTCATCACAGAACCACTATCGGACAGGGAAAACAAAGTAGTCACTATTCAATTCCATAACGAAGCGATCCAGGAGTACGACGTGGAGGTTTGGCTGCGCCGCTATGCCCGCGTCAACTCTGGAGCGAGGAGGGTCCTGGACGAAGATGGAGTGTGGACCGGGAACACCCCTCTGCAGAGTGTACTAATACACGCCCCTGCAATCTGTGTGGGCTTCAGGGACACCTTTACAGAGACTGCCCCCAATCCTACGCCAGCAGGACGAGGAGGGCGGCCACCGATCCCGCTACCACCACCACAGCACCGCCTGGACCTCCACCCCAGACGGAGCAGGCCGCCCCTCCTCCACCCCAGACGGAGCAGGCCGTCCCCCCTCCACCCCAGACGGAGCAGGCCGACCATCCTTCACCGACTTCCCCCACCCCAAACCCGGACCCCCCCCCCTCCCCCACTTCAGACTCTTCCACACCCTCACTGGTCATCATTACCGACACAGACCCGACCCCTGACTCCCCCGACCACCCGACTGACACCCCCCCTTCCCTCCCTACCACTGGGGGCAGTCTCAACCCCAACAACGCAAACGGACTCTGACTCCACCGACATGACCTCCCCAATAGACTTGCCGATTCGCACCTCCACCCCTGCCAGGCCGGTGACCGTGAGGGAGCCGCTCCTGGTAGGGATCATCATCCCGCACGACCTACCCCCACACTCCCAGTCACTGTTCACAGAACAGAACAGCACCCCCCCCCACCGACTTGAACACAGTCATCCTGAAGAGGAAGCGCATCAACACCGCCGCGACCTCCGAAGATGACTCCAGCCCGGACTCTGACTCCCCGTCCCCCCCGAAACCACCACCAAAGCCTCCAGGCCCCCCCTCCTCCCCCTCCTACCCACCCCCTCGCCCCCCCTCCTTCCCACCCCCTCTCCCCCGCTCCCCCTCCTTCCCACCCCCTCCCCCCCACGTCCCCGCCTCCCCAGGTCCAGACACCAATCCCCCACAGCAGTCTCTGAACCCACACAGGATCCGACCGGCCAGCCCCGGCCCACCAAAGGACCCTCCGTGCCAGCCAGGCCTCCATCACCAGGCAGTCAGTGGGGGGACGACAAAGCCAACCAGGGGGAGGTGTCCTACCCGGAAAAAAACAGAGGAGGCCATCAGGAACCTCCTCATCATAGCCAAAGAAATCGCCGGACCCATCACACCATCACAATGACCATCAAATCATTCACTCACGGCTGTCTCCCCACCAGAGAATCAAAGCATCAACGGCACATAGCCCGTACCGGGCTCTGCCCCAGGCGGGTCTGGGCCCTGTTTGTTCCCTCTGTCTCCCTCTACAGGAAGATCATCTTGCCTCGCTTGGCGGCGGACTACATCCCGTTCGGTCCTCCGGGGGGCTGGACGTCCCCCCCACCTACAACACCAGTGGAGGACCGTCGGCGCCGTCAAGCAGGCGATATGGGAGACAAGGAACATCAGGGTCTACCACGCCACCACACCAGCTCCACACCCCGTCCTCCGTCCCCGAAGGCCGGCGGCGTTCCCCGTCCAACAACCTCATCGCCCCCACCACCATCACCACCATCACCATCTTCCTGGCAGCCACCACTCACCCCACCCGTTCCGGCACCAAGCCCGAAGACCCGGGGGCACCAACACCAGCCCCCAGTACGAGGGTCCGGAGAGGAGAAACCCGCCACACCAAACGGGAAGTACACACGCACATCTCACCCGCACCCCAGTACCGCTGTTCACTCCCTCCTTTCCTCCCCTCTCCACCCTCTCCCACCATCTCACAGGGTTCCAGGTTGCCGACACCATCCCGGCAGCAGCCCCGGTCAACCCCCAAAGACCGGTCATCACCCCTCTCCGGCACAGCAGCTGCAACACCTGGAACCTTCCCCCCCGGACCCCGAAAAGGACACCTCCCCCGCCCCCTCCCGGCACAAGGACAACACCCCACCCCCTCCCCCTTCATCAAGAAGACTGGCCCCTGCAACACCCACCCACACACACCCCACCCTACATGCTTTGGACACTACAAGAGACCTCACCACAACACAGGACACTGGCACTGCACATGGACTCGGCCCGACCTGCAGCACCCCCAACCGTCCCTGGAGGAGGGGATACCCCCTCGAATGGCTCCTCCCGAGGTTTCTTCGAGATTTTCTCTAAATGAGTTTTTGTGAGGAGTTTTTCCTCGCTTTCTTGGAGGGTTTTTAGGTTGGCGCAGGAAGGGCCAACACTGGTTGTATTTGATTGGTTTGATGTAATTGTCACTGGGTAATGTGTAATGACGTATTTGATTTGCACTGGTGAACTGTGGTGGGAGTTTTAAATGTATTTGTCAATACATGTAAAACTAATTTTGGTAAAAACCATTAAAAACCGTAAAATTTTACTAAAGACTTCCGTGGAGGGGAGCGCCGACGAGTGGAACCTGGTATTTTTGGGAGGCTTTGAGAACACTACCTGTCCATCATCCTTGTTGTTCAAGTGGCTACCTGCTGTCTCACTGAGATGACCTTAAGCTCAACAAGCACAATGTGGACGTGAACGCTATTTGACTTCCGTTATAACTATCGCAAATGAAAAAAGGAAAGTGTTCACCGTTTGTCCCCCCCCTCCAGAAATGTTTCTTTTCTAAGCAATGTGTCCCATTCCCCTCTGGTCTATGCAGAAGTGTTTGTCGAGTCGTCTAATACGACAGAGGCCTGGGAGGAGCGCGTTTTTAAGCAGTTTAGAAAAGTCGACAGAATGTTCTTGTCACGATAGTGTGAACCACCAGTGGCTCGTGTCAGATGTGGTGCGGAAGGCCCTGGAAGACCCTGGGAGCAGTCAGTGTGTCTGGGGAGGGTGGGTGAGGACGGCTCCTGCCCACAGCCCTGCTGCTGACCACAGGAAGTCCCCTCGTGTCACAACAGAACGCCACCATGACGCCACACCGCACCATGGCACGTCCCCACCACTACCAGACGACAGCATGTATATAAGGGCAGTCGCTCTATCACCATGGTGACTGTCGTCATCCTCTGCCCTCGCCCGTCCTCAGAGATGAGGAAGAGCTCTCCTCGCCTTGGCTGCCATTTTTTACTTTCATTTTTCTGTTTGTTTGTTGGTTAAATCTTTTACTTTTTGTTTCTTTTTTCTAAAAGAGTACACTTATCATAGAGGAAGAATATAGTTTGGAGAACAGTAGCGTTTAAGAGAAGATGCTTTTGTATATGGAGAAATGTATCATAATCGACACAACCCAACTTCAACATTAGAACTCCTGACATGCCTTTAAAAACATGTTCATTATAGAGGGCTTCCATGGCTTTGGGTTTTCTAGATTTCATAGATTTGGTTTCATGTAACATTGACACTTTAGAGATTTTTTGTTTCTTCTTTTGCTTGTTTGTTTGGTTTGGATTATCGGTTAATTGTTCCATAATGTTCATATAATTGACAGTGACTTGTAATATTTATTTCTACCAGATCATGTTTTCTTTTTTATGGCTAATAATGTCTTCATGGATGGGATGATCCCTTAACGGCTAATACAATATTTTGCACCATCTCAACCACTTTATTTGAAACAATATAGCCCCGCTTTTCTGGTGTGTTCTTCCCTTTTCAGCACGGAACAAAGCTGGTCACATTTAATTGATCGACACGGTACTGTGGTTGTTCTCCGTCTCTGGAAGAAATCGATGGGTTCACCTTTGTCCCTAACCTTGTATGTCTGGATTGGTTCTAGTTAGAGGACAGGTAATATGTCACTGCTTTGTGCTGCGATATTGCTGTGCTCCAATGCTCATAAATTGCACTGCTAGAATTCATCTGTGTCTTACTGACATCCCTAAGAAAAAAAGTCTACATTTAGTAACTGAAAATCCTTTTTGATGGTTGAATAATAAATAAATGCTAGACGAGGCAAGCTGGGAAGAGTGTCATGTCTCATTTTAGAGATTTTTGTCTTATCTGTTTATCGCTTGTATTTTTCAATTATACATACAAGGAGAATTAATACATTATTATTAGTCCTGGCGTTACATAAACCAAGGAACAGATTGGTGTAGTTTCCTGCATGAACACTAGAGGGCAGATTCTTCAAGGACAGAACCTTGAGCGGCACCGTCCCTGAGACAGTTAACGGTGAGCTTAATGGTTACGAGCACATATGAACCACAGTTATGCTGGGAGAACGAGAGCACCAGATGCATCCTTCAGATGTGTAGCCATGTTGTCAACACTAGTATCACCACAGACCAGCAGCCTATTGGCCAAAGGATAGACTGCAGATATCTTTGGGAATCGATTGGGCTACCAGATTATTACAAGTCACCGCTGGATGAGACAAAGGATCTACTCTAGACAATAAGATGGTTCAATAGAGATTTTCCATCCCTTTCAAGAACCAGTTAAGGCACTGACCTCCTCCTGATTCCAAGTCTTGTTATGTTGGTCAAGTCAACACAGCTCAATATTCAACACACTTCAATATGCACTGGGGGTTACCCCAGTTTAGAGGAAGAACCAAGGTCATTTAACAATATTGCATATAAACATGGATGTGTGTTGTCCCTGTGTGTGAATTTATTGCTTGAGTGCATGTGATTCCATCAGCGTGTGTATGGGTGCGTGTGCGTGTTGGTGTGTACGGTATGTGTGTTACTGAGTGTGTGTGTGTGTGTGTGTGTAAGCTCGAGTTGGCTGTTCTGTGTATAGTATGTGTGTTTCTGATTGTGTGTCTATGTGTGTA
This sequence comes from Mallotus villosus, assembly GCA_903064625.1. Lineage (NCBI taxonomy): Eukaryota > Metazoa > Chordata > Actinopteri > Osmeriformes > Salangidae > Mallotus > Mallotus villosus. The sequence goes on from CAEFZP010000354.1 coordinate 24,970, forward strand.
TGCTCGAGCTGGCTGTTCTGTGTGTATAGTATGTGTGTTCTTGAGTGTGTGTCTGTGTGTTCCTGAGTGTGTGTCTGTGTGTTCCTGAGTGTGTGTCTGTGTGTGTGTGTGTGTATGCTCCAGCTGGCTGTTCTGTGTGTATAGTATGTGTGTTTCTGAGTGTGTGTCTGTGTGTGTATGCTCGAGCTGGCTGTTCTAGGTCACTGATGACACACCTGCGCCTCGCCTCTCCCGTGTGCCATGCTGCTCTGATGTTTCTCCTCTAAACCCGGGCGGCCCTGGTTCCAGCTCCAGCCGGCTGACGCCAGGTCTCCAGAGGCCCCAAAACGACCCAGGGCCAGCCACACACCTCCCAGCCTGTCTCCTCCACATGACTCCTTCACCATGTGTCCTTGATGGGCAGAACCCCCCAAAGCCCCCTTGCTGAAGATGCTGAACTGACACTATTTCTCTGTCTCTCTCTTACGCACACGCACACACACCCAGCAAAGGAGATCAATCATTGATTCACTGCAGAGGCTGCCGTGTTAGGACTGTGGTTGTGGAAGTGCTCTCCGTTACAACTTGGCTGGTTTTTATATGAGGAAGCGCAGTAACACCGACCGTCAGCATGACATCACGCACGGACACGTGGCCCACTCACCCCTCGCAAACCTGGATGAAACCCTGACCCCCTCTCCTCTCTTCCTCCTCCTCCACATCCCAGCCCCTTCTCTCCCCCCCCTCCTCCTCCTCTTACCTCACCTCATCCCTCCTCCTACCCCACCCTCCCTCACTCCTCACCCTCCCTCCCTCACTCCTCACCCTCCCTCCCTCACTCCTCACCCTCCCTCCCTCAACCTCCCTCCCTCCTTCTCATACTGCCACCTCACCCTCCACCTCCCCTCTATTACTCATACTGTACTAGGGGGGGTAGCTCTTTCTAATCACTATGTTGGCCGTTGGTGTATGACTCATAGTAGTCCTGCACAGGTGTAACACATTGAGGGGGCAATGGTGTTGGGAAATGGTGACTGTGTGTAAGGGGGGTGGGTATACGTGTGTGTGTGTGTGTGTATGTGCGAAGGGGGGAGAGACATTGTACAGTATCATACACCACCACAACATTAATCAAATGAATGCAGCTTTCAATGTCACACCAGAGTACTGTAGTGCTCATCTCTCCCAGGAGAAAGAGAGGGAGAGAGAGAGAGAGATGGGAAGAAGGTGGAGGGGCATAAGTGGAGGAGGGGAAATGGGAGGAGGAGGAGGAGAAAGATACAGTAAGAGGAAGAGGAGAGAGAAAAGGTGGGGGCGGTGACAAATAGGTGAGCTGTCGGCTGAATACAATAAGGGGGAGGGGCAGAGCCGTGAATTCTCTCCTGTGTAATCCTCTCGAAGGCAAATAGGAGCAGAATAATGTGTAATAGCATAGGAGAGAGAGAGAGAGAGAGGAGAGAGAGAGAGAGAGAGAGAGAGAGAGAGAGTGTTTGCACGCAAGAAGAGAGAGACCCTGTGGATGAGAAGGTGCTGAGACAGAGAGCAGTAGTGAGAGCTGGGGAGACATCTGCCTGCCCTCCAGGCAGAGACAAAGGACTGCAGAGGGGGAAAAGGGGGCAGCAAGGGAGGGTTAGCTGCAGTCCCCCACATCCCAGACCTGAGAGAAGGAGACAGCCCTACACAGGGAGCCTCTCCTGCCAGCACTAGTGCACCAACCCAAGCACAAACACACGAGAGGAATAAGAGAGGGGAGGAGAGTGGGAGAGAGCGGAGAGAGAGAGAGAGGGGGATCGGGTCTGAACAGAGAGTGTTGCATGCGTACGGTGTGACAAAGATAGAGCGGGTGAAGAAGCAAGTGAGGGAGAGAGAGAGAGAGAGAGAGAGAGAGAGAGAGAGAGAGAGAGAGAGAGAAAGGGAGAGAGAGAGAGGGAGAGAGAGAGAGAGAGAGAGGGAGGGAAGAACAAACGCTGAGATCTGGAGAGATAGGTGATCGAGGGAGAGAGAGCGAGCTCAGCACACAAATACGACCAGAGGGGGGACGAAGGGAGTGCGGGGAGAAAAAAGAGAGCGAGGGAGAGAGAGAGAGAGAGCGAGCGAGAGAGAGGAGCGAAGATGATGGAGCCCACAAATAGGTTTCACGGGATAGCCACTCATCTCGTCTCTGTGCGGCAGACGTGACTCCGGGCGTCGGATTGTGCCGGAATTAGCCAGGAGGACACGACAGGACAGCAGGTCTGCAGTGATCTGTCTCTGCCTCAGCGGATGCAGCAAAAAGCAGCTGATTTATTACCGAGCGTCTCTGTGGCAGCGAGCGTGTCGCTGGCTGTGTGCGCGTGTGCGGCCGTGTGTGCATGTGTGTGCGTGGAGGCGGGATTGCGATGGTCTCCCGTGGTGATTTGAGCGATAGGAGCGAGCACTCTTGTGACTATGACATTCAGTGAGCGCTACGACGTGTGGCAGGAGCCTCGTGTGCGGCTGTGGAACCACAAGCCAGCGAACAGGGGGAAGATTTGAGCTGTGACTCTTACCGGTCATCGGGTTTAAGGGTTTGTGTGTGTGTGTGTGTGCGTGTGTGCGTGCGCGCGCACGCCGCTCGCTTGCGTGTGTGTGGAGGTGAGCGGAGGAGGGGTCAGCTGGGTGCAGTGTGTTGGGTTAGAGAGAGAAGGGCACACTCAAGGTAGGTACTCGGCACTGTGCAAGGACAAGCTCTTAGCCCCGATGGACGAGGGTGCATCTGAGGTAGGAGGACTGCCTTGAGGGCAGGGAGGAGGACAGCGAGAGAGGGGGAAAGAGAGAGGAGGGAGCGGGGAGGAGGGAGGGATAAAAGGAGCAGGGAGAAGGAGGGGAGAGAAAGGGAGAGAAAGGGAGGCGAGGGAGAGAAAGGGAGGAGAGGGAGAGCGAGACCATGGCTGTCAGATACAGTGAGCTATAGCATATGCTTTAGCGTAAGAGCAGAGTGGTGCGGCAAGGGGGGCGAAGGACGAGCATCGCTGCACAGAGGAGGGGGAGAGCGGGAGAGAGGGGGAGAGAGGGGGAGAGAGGGGGAGAGAGGGGGAGAGAGGAGGAGAGAGGAGGGAGAGGGGGAGAGAGGGGAGGAGGGAGGAGTGAGGGGGGAGAGGGGGGGAGAGAGGGGGAGAGGGGGGAGAGAGGAGGATAGGCAGAAGGCACAGCTCAAGACAACACCTCTCTCGGTCTTCGGAGGTGTGAGAAGCACACCGGGACTGGGCGAGGGAGGACTCGCACGCCGCCGCCGCCTCGCTCCCACGGTCATCCCAACCCGGAGCGCGAGACGCCGGGTCACCCGGCAGAGGTCAGGAGGAGGCCGGTGCGGGACAGGGGCGGATACGCCCGTTCTGGCCGGGAACCCCAACAGGAGCGTCGATCCCGGGACAAGGGAGAGGAGGAGGAGGGAGGAGGAGGAGGAGGAGGGAGGAGGAGGAAGGCCACAGCCCCGGATACCCGGTTCTTCTCTAGGCTGAACCTGTCTTTCAATGACCATGGGGGAGTGGACCATTCTGGAGCGGCTGCTCGAGGCTGCTGTCCAGCAACACTCTACTATGATTGGGAGGTAAGAGTGTCCTCCGAAAACGTCGCCGCCGTATATGTGTGCGGGTCTGCCTTTTTATGTTGTGTGTCTTTCGTTTTCAAACGTGTGCCTCTGCCTGTGTGTGTGTGCGTGTGTGTGTGGGGTGTGTGTGTGTGTGTGCGTGTGGGTGTGTGTGTGTGTGTGTGTGTTGGCGGGATCCCTGTGGACGCCCCTTCCATCAGGCTTATCCCAGTGTCCGCCTGTCCTCTCTCCCCCTCCCCTCTCCTCCGCTCTGATCCCCATGTCCTTCCCCATCCCCCCACTTCGTCCCTCCCACTCCCATTATTAGTTAGGGGGATAAGCTAATTGCACATAATCAATAGAGCACATTACTGGGCATTACAGTTAATTCAGCAGGGCTCTGAGTTGATTCCACCTATTGGCCTAGGTATTGATGGAGGGGAGGAGAGGACCTCTGCATGTTAGCAGGACACCAGAAGGGGAGAAAAGAGGGGGAGAAAAGGAGCCAGATGGCAGGGCCACTGAGGCGCTGAGAGGTGGTGGGGGAACTGGGAGGCTGCTCATCTACTAGGAATTGAAAAAGTAGGCTAAGTCAGACTTTCTGGAGAGAAAAACTAAACAGTTCTCATACATTCATTATGAGGCTCTGTCTAAATAGATCATTTTGTGTGTGTGTTGTGTGTGTGTGTGTGTGTTTGTGTTTTGAATGTAGGGCTAGCAGAGTGTTAGTTGCAGTTGAGCTTATGCATGAGCAGATGAGCTCAGGGTTGTGATTAGCTGTGTGTATCGGCGACACGCTATAATAACAGTTTTTCCTTTGATGTGTGAAGAATCTGCTCCATCATCTGTGTGATTACTCCGACTCCTAGGAGTGATTTTCCACCTATTAAGCACAATCCAAGTTCCTCCCGACAGTAAACTCTGCTAGCCCCTCCATGGCAACACTGATCCGACGGCGCAGAGCTATTTTCATTTCCACGTGTACGTCCGTCTAGTCAGGAGGGGTGTCGATCTCGGGTGTGAGGACTGTGGTGCAGCTCAGGGGGGTGCAGAGAGAGTGTGTGTGTGTCCCCCCCCTCCTGAGCCCAGGAGCGTGGACACCGAGCCTGAGTTAACACTCGGGACACCTCACTGCTGAGCCCATTAGCCCCAACCCCAGGTAGCCCATGCAAGGGCAAGGCCTGACCTTCTCTGCCTTCCAAATGTTGTTCCATGTGTGTGTGTTTGTTGTGTGTGTGTGTGTGTTCACACGGAGAGAGAGTGTGGCGCTATGTATTTTTGTGTGTGTCAGAGAAAGAGAGGGAGTGGGAGTGTGTACGTGTGTGTGTGTGTTGGTTTGCTTGTATTTATGTGTGTCAGGCTGCATAATTAAAAGTGAAGAAGATGACCTGGTTGACTGCAGACCATATACTGCAGCTATTAATACATGTGACAGATTGCAATAGATATGAACGTACGGTTGAAGGTGGATATTTGAATACTCGCACACGCGTCATAGTGGGATCAAGTACTATCGAAGCCTTATAGTACATAAAGTATTATTAAAGAGGAAAACATAGGATTGGTATAGACTGTGCAGAAGTCAGACTGCCCTGTGTCGGTTACACCCTGGTCTCTTCTAAACGAAAAATAAAACATCTTCCTGTTCCTCTCATCTCCGGTGTGGAAATCAAACCCGTGGCAGCTGAAATCATTCACAGCGTGACGGGCGCAAAACGAGGGATAAATGAATCAGTGAAAGAATCAATGGATGAAAAAACGCCCACAATTATTCAGCGGGAGAGAGACAAGTCTCTCAATTTGTCGGCTGCTCCTGTCAGACGGCATTATTAACGCCGACGCCGAGTTGTGTTCGTGTCTTTCCTCCTTAATCTGAGGCGTTGATGCATTCCACAAGGCTGTCAACAGAGACTTCCCCCCAGATATCCAACATGTTTCCTGATGAATCGCTCCCTCTGACTAGATTTGGCCCGTTCCGTAGCACTCTGCCTCCACTGTGGGGGCGATTCTGGGACTCTCTGGAGGCCAGAGTTGCTGCTGTGAGTGACAGCCGTCCACCAGAGATCCTGTGGGGATCCTGCTGGAGAGAGAGGGGTCTGCGGGCGGCGGTGCCGTCCCTCCGAGGGCCGCTGTGTCGGCTGGTTGGGTGGATGATCGTGATGAGACCGTCTCTGAGCTCTCTGTGTTGTGGCTACAGGCCGACGCTGTTGTCCCTGCAGGACTCTGTGTTTGGCCACAGAGCCGTGAGCTGTAACCTGATCGCTCTGTGTTGGTCCTGTCACGCTCGTCTAGATGCAGCAGGGGCAAGAGGCTACGGAGGGTTCAGACTAGAAGAAAAATCTCCTCGAATCATCTCATAAACGTGGCACACACACAAACGTGTGCAGAGAGCGGTGGAAACACACACACTCGATCATGCCAGGGCATCCTCCAGAGAAGTACGTCTCTTTGGTCCCGTCCTGCTGTCATACCTTGGCGAGGCAGCCAGGATCAGAGGGCGGTGCCACATCAGCAGTGCCCCAGGGGGCAGAGTCCAAGTGCTCATCCATGTGCTGGCCAACGACATGGGCGGGAGAGCAATTTGTTCTGCTTGATCTGATATTGGGGTTCTGTGTGGGGAAACCCATGTAAGCACAGGGAGAAAATGCAAGCTCCACACATAAGGGCTGGGAGGTAGCCCACCTGAGCACTGGACTGTGCCCAACAGGACCCCATGAGGGAACTGAACCCAGAACCTCCTTGCTGTGAGGCAACAGTGCAAGGCACTCTGCCACACTAACTATGTTGGAACTTAGTGTATACAGTACGTGTTTATAGAATTGTACTGCAGTATTTATGTCAGTTTGTATAATGTGTGTGTCTGTCTCTGTGTGTGTGTGTTAGTGTGCATGTCAGAATGTGGGTTCGCCCTACTTCACTGTACTGAGAGCCAGTAAAGTGATATACTGTATGCTATATGCAAACCCATGTGACTCTGGGTCTTTTGGCAGGGTTATTTCTGAAGCTCGGCTCTGCTCGTCTCACTGCATGGCAGGGTCATTCAGATGAACACTTGTGCCGTTTGTACGGCTATTTTGAAAGTCAGCATGAAGCACAACTTAGATTAGAAGTAAAGCATAGCCTTTCTGGTCATTATGGAAAAGCAAATCCTTCTGACTTCACTTCTCCTATTGAATCAATCCCGTTTGGCCATTGGCGATAGCTTCAATCCAGTTTGCCTTTGTCCTCACTGTCCTCTGTAGTCTAGATTCAACACACACACACACGTAACCACACACACACACTCACACATTATACGACCCGTAATCTCCCTTTCTACATTCTGAGGCGGAACAGCCCGGGGGATCCTGCATTAAAGTGAGTCAAACACCTTGCAGGTACAGTGGAAAGGCAAGGAAGTGTGTTGATGCATCATTTTCTTCACTGCAATGCTGTAGTGGGGTCAGTGCCAGAGACGAGTGGAGCGGGAAAGAGGGAGAGAGAGGGGATAACACAGGACCAGGGGGGGATCAGGGAGATGAAACAATAAAGAGAGGAGAGGACGGAGGGATAGAGCGAGTGGGCACAGGGCTTGCGGGGGCTGGAAGAGGGGCACGGTCTGGAGAGCGGAGAGAGGAGGGAGAGAGAGAGGGGAGCGAAGGAGGCAAAGTTTCCATCTGCGGAGGATCTGTGCCGGCAGCGCAGGTCGTCATCACGATCCACATGGCGTCGTGTCGTTCCTCATCACACTGGCGTGGTTAACTGATCTTGCGGCTGTGTAGGAGATGTAGGCACGCGGGACACTGACCATACCTTACTTACAGACCCCCACACACACACACACAAGTACACACACACTCGCATGCACACACACAGACTCACACACACCCACAATCTCTCTCTCACACAGAATATATTCAGTATACACTGCGTCTCCCTGTACATGGGAGTCTGGGAGTGTTCCCTTCAGTCTCTCACCTGCAGTGGGTCCAGCATGCAGCTGCAGTGGGTCCAGCATGCACTGCAGTGGGTCCAGCATGCAGCTGCAGTGGGTCCAGCATGCACCTGCAGTGGGTCCAGCATGCAGCTGCAGTGGGTCCAGCATGCAGCTGCAGTGGGTCCAGCATGCAGCTGCAGTGGGTCCAGCATGCAGCTGCAGTGGGTCCAGCATGCAGCTGCAGTGGGTCCAGCATGCACCTGCAGTGGGTCCAGCATGCACCTGCGAGGCTCCTGACTGTCACTTGGAAGCCAGACTACATTCCCCTCTCTTCACCTGGCTTCCAGTTAGATATCGAACTGATTTTAAAGTTGTATTATTTGGTTTTGAAGCAGTACACGGATTGGAATCCCTTGGCATTTCCAACCTTCTCAGCCCCCCCACCACACTTCAAGGTCTCTCAGATCCTCAAAGCAGATGCTTTTGTATACGTTACGAGCTAGATTTAACGTCTACAAGCCGATACATTTCAATTCTGCATTAAGACACATCTATTTCCCTCGGCATTTCACTTGTTGTTTCTAGTTGTGCTATATAAATATATATCAATGATTTAGTTTGGTTTACATACTGCTCGTGCACATGCACATACTACATCTATATTGCATATGTTTTGTTTTATTCTGCATTGAGATGGCTCAATATTTTAGTAGTAACTCTCCAGCTATGTAGTACTACTAGAATCTAGACCTATAATACTCCTATTCTACATTCATATTAATGTACAAACACTCCAACAACCTCAGAGGAAGAAAGTGTTGACATGAGTGGAGGACATGCAATATTAACCAGCTAAGAACTACAAACAATAACCAAGGGAAGAGAAGAAGGAGCGGGCGAGAGACAGAAAGAGAGAGGATAGAAGAGAGGGAAGGGGAAATGAAATATAAGGGAGGACAGACTGAAAGAGAAATGTCTGCAGTGTGATAGATGTTATAATGTAATTCAGCTCTCTGCTTGGTGAGGTCTTCATTCATTATGCGCTGCCATCAGCAATTACTGGATCTTATTATAGAGACATGCACCATAAGATATGGAATAATATGATCAGTTAAGGTGCCCTGTAAGCAGACATGCCCACGATTACCGCCGCCATTGTTTCAGTGCACTGTCTGCCTGTGCGTTTCTGTGTGTACCCTCTGTGTGTATATTTCAGTGTGTAGGTGAGATCATGCACTTCGGAGTCTATAACCATCACCAGTGTGAATGTGTGTGTACAGTGTGTGTGTTTCCCCAATGCATCTGGTGTCAGCGCTCGGGGGCAGTAGAGATGCCCCTGGAGGCTGACAGCAGCAGATGCTGTGTGGACGACCGTGTGTGTGTGTGTGTGTGTATGTATGTGTCTGTGTATGTGTGTGTGTGGATGACCGTGTGTGTGTGTGTGTGTGTGTGTGGATGACCGTGTGTGTGTGTGTGGATGACTGTGTGTGTGTGTGGATGACTGTGTGTGTGTGGATGACTGTGTGTGGATGACTGTGTGAGTCTCTCTGTGTGTGTGTGTCTGTGTGTGTGAGAGCCTATGGGAGAACCGGGGTCCACGCGTCCAGCCAACACACCAGCAGGAGAGAAACTTCCCTGGACTCGACTCCAGACAGACACCCTGGCAGATCACTCCATTATCCACAGAATCCTATACATGAAATAGCCGACAGCCCAAGTGTAGCACAGACAAACCTACGCATCTTCACTCCATTCAAAACGAGGCTGATTATTTACATAAACAAACTAGGATAATGAAAATAACACCCGACTGTTTTCATCTCCCTAGTTGGTACATCACAACAATTTAGTTCCGTAGACTGTCTTTCTCTCATTGGCCCAGTCGTGCAAAGCCCAGCCTTAAAATACAGCTCCGGTCTATGACATCATCCCTCCGAACAAAGATGGAGACTCAATTATCCGCAAGGACAGTAATCAGACATGCAGTTTAGCTGGAGGAGCAGCTTAAGCCTCCTGACTGCTGGACGGCTGGTGGGCAGCCTGCCTCACACAGCGCCGGAGCTTCTCTCTGTCAGAGAGCAGGACAGGGTGTTCCTCGGAGGGTTCGGCGCTGTCGTTTTCCCATTGAAACTCATGAAAGTTATATGATGAGTTCCCGAGTTCCCCCTCATTTCACATGACACACGGGCCCATGTCGGAAACCCCTCGGACTGTGGAATTAACGGCGTGGCGATTTGATCAAACCCTCTGACGCTTAAGATTGGCTGCTTTAGAGCGGTGAGTGGATTATGAAAGGCGAAACGGACTGATGTTGGACATGGTCGTTTTCAAGCTGCTTCTAATGTGAGGGATGTTGGGGGGGAAGGGGGGGGGGTTGATGTGGTGCTGCAGAGCTGTGATAAGCTGCTGTAGACCCCCTCCCCACCCCCCCTTTGGTGCAGCCGGACCGCGCTCAATCGATGGCCTTGTGTACTGTACACCACCGAACCCAACTCAAATAGAAGAGGATGTCTTAATGATAGTCTAAAGTACTTTTTGATCATCTGCAGTGGACATTGAGGATTCTGCTGATGAGGGCCGGGGGGGGGGTTATCCTATGTTCATCTGTACTAATGTATGGGTGCCTCTCGCTGCAGGGCTTAAAACACTGATGTTTGCAGACGACCTTCTTCCCCTGCTTTCTGCCGATGCAGCAATCTACTCCATGCTGATTATCTTGTTACACAGCAGAATAACACACACACACGAGCGCGGGCACACACAAACACACACTCTGCAACACTCCAAACTTGTATGCAGTATCTGAAAGCCTCGTTCCCCAGCAGCTCCTAGATATCTCCCGTCACTGCAGCAAAGCGACCGGCTCTGCTGTTACCACACACACGCTCAGTCCAACATTGCAGTCAAGGCAACCCTGCAAGCCCTGCAGAAACAGTTTGCCATAAAACACAACGACACGGAGAACACCGAATCAACACACGGGTTCTCACACAGAGAGGCGTTTGGTCTGAAATGGTCTACTACTCCTTCTAAGGCCTGTGCAACCAGTGCACTAAGGTAACATTGATTCCTCGGTAATTCTCTCCAGCAGGTGTTTGTACAGTCGTTACTATCCATCATCCTGACAGGAGACTGCACCAGGAGGCCTGCTGCAGATACATATCTGCATAACTGGAGACGTGCGGCACCTGACAGCTCGGAGACACAGCATCCTCCACCAGCACAGATACATATACGGGGCGGAGGGTTGCTCCTGTTGCACGTTCAATACATTGACAGCAGCTGTTGCAGTGGTATAGATTCTCCCAGTTCAAAGCCAAGAGAAGGGATAATGAGGAGCTATCTTATTGGTTCGGCTCTCTCGTGTTTTGAACTGCAGACAAATTATTTCTTATCAACCATTGTCTGTGAAACGGCCTCCTCTCCCCACAGTCTCACCCACACTTGGCATCAAACAATAGAGGAGAAACTCAGACTCTACATGAGAGAACCTCTCTGTGGGTTATGATGTGTGTATGTGTCAGGGAGTCAGATGGCTGAGCGGTTAGGGAATCGGGCTATTAGTCAGAAGGTTGCCGGTTCGATTCCTGGCCGCACAAAATTAAGTTGTGTCCTTGGGCAAGGCACTTCACCCTAAGTAAGTCGCTCTGGATAAGAGTGTCTGCTAAATGACAAAATGTATGTGTGTACCTGCACACGTGTATATGTTTGTGAGAAAAAATATACCATATCGTTAACGTGTCACGCATGAGTGTGGGTGTGTTGCTATGCCATATATTTCACCTAAATGCCCAAAACGTTTAACTGAAGGAGCACAGATTCCTTTGTTGTATTTCCAAGCACTCTGGGAGGCAGTGTAGCGTTCCCTCAGCTGCCAACCTCTCTCACTATCGCACTGCTTTTTTCGGTCTATTTCTCGTTCTGTTTCTCCTATTTCTCTCTCTCTCTCTCTCCTCTCTCTCTCTCTCTCTCTCTCACGCACACACACACACACACACACACACACACACACACACACACACACACACACACACACACACACAGTCTGTGTACACACACGTGAGGCCCAGGTGGTGTGAGAACAGTCCTGCAGCGGCTGGCAGCTCTATTTTGAGTCTCAACCTCAGTAACACATGCTCTGCCCTGTCTGCCACTACAAACCCTGAGAAGATGCTGATCCTCCACCTACAGCGTCACCCTCCTTCAGAACACAGCTGTCTCTTTCTCCCCTCTCTATTCATGCTCAATTTCCTTTCTCCCTTTTTTTACTCCTCACGAGCGTTCCCCCCATATCCCTCCACTTCCCCATCCCGTCTCCTCGCCTCCTCCTTCCCCACTGACTGGTTCAGAAGGTGGTTGCTGTGGTAACTGGCCAGGAGAATGGTTGTGGGGGAGGTGGGGCTAATTTTAAAGACACGTCAGGGTCTACTCTGACATTGCGCTATGAAAAAAAAACAAGCGAGAGAGGGAGGGAGAAAGTGTGCGCAAGAGAGAGAGGGCAAGAGAGAGAGAGAGAGAGAGAGAGAGAGAAAGAGAGAGAGAGAGAAAGAGAGAGAGAGAGAGAGAGAGAGAGAGAGAGATAGAGAGAGAGAGAAAGAGAAAAAAGAGATATCATATCTAGAAATACCCATGGCTAAACTGCCACGGTCCTCTGGGAGGCACTCTGCAGGCTAGTGGTCCAAATGAAGTGCACACACTCAATCAATGTCTCTTTGAACACTTTTTCCATCAGTCAAACCAATAACAATGGATAAATAATCAATGAAGAATAGAGGGAGGGGGCCAACACTAAAAGGGAGTCTCTGAGCGCTGCTTATGTCGTTTGGTTTACATACCAATGCCAGCCATGCAGATTGCAGATTAGTATTCAGGATTGCATGTGGATTACATAGTCTATTCTATTTGATGCAATTTTTGGGGACAGGTTTCATTTTCCCCAACATATCCCCATTCTTCTTTTCACACCACACCACAGCAGCCCAGAACATTCTGTTCCTTGCGTAATCCCTCACAGATGATTACTGCTTCTTCAGTCCAGTGTAAATACATGTTCTTGGAGGTTTAATCCCGTGGCTGGCTGGAGGAGGTGTGTGACGGCCCTCCTCTGCCCACAGACAGAGCTGGGAGAGGGCTCCTCTTTGTGTTCCGTCTCCTGCAGCAGAATGAAGCTTGCTGCTGGCGTCACGGCAAACGGGGGGGGGGCTACGCTCACGGCAACATGATGGATATTCATGCAGAGACCCTCGTGTTCATTGCCCAGCGATGACTGCGTCTCTCTGCCTCTCTCTCTCTCTCTCTCTCTCTCTCTCTCTCTCTCTCTCTCTCTCTCTCTCACTCTCAACCACCTTTTCTCTCTCTTTTTCTCTCCCTCTGTCCGACCAGATTTTTCTTTTTCTTTCCCTGTCTCTCTCTCTCTCTCCCTTTTTCTTTGTCTGAAACAGCACGCGCACAACTCCAAAACACCCCCCCAAAAAAACTGGCGTCAGCCAACCGTGTGTGTGTGTGTGTGTGCTGTGTGTGTGTGAATGGCTTTGATGTGCGGGTTCTGTTCCCATTGAGCCTGTCAGGGTAGAGGAGAGTGAAATCACCTCTTCCAGCCACTGATGAGAGCTCCTGCTTCACCTGAACCCCCTCATGCGTGGCCAGCTCACGTGAGCGTGCTATTTAGAGCGCAACAACCCGCCCCTCCTGCACACTGCTACAGCAGCAGCAGCTGAGGAATAAACACACACACACACACACACACACACACACACACACACAGGTACCCACACGTCCTTGGCGTGAAACTCCCTTTGTCTCATTGATTGGGTGGGGATTTGTTAAGCCTGTCTGTTATTGACAGCACTGCTTGAACAAACACACACAAACAAATGCCAAAGCCGACACGGAAAAATCATATCTGACTTTGTTCACACTGGGATGTTGCTTGATGTATTTAGGAAAGTGTCCATAAAAAAATAGGTACATTTGTCTGACTATACTGTTCTCTAATTGATGTTTTCTGTCTTGTTTTCCTCTTCCTTCCTGCTTCCTCTCTCGCCCTCTCTCTCTCTCTGCAGGATCCTGCTGACAGTAGTAGTGATCTTCCGTATTTTGATAGTGGGTATAGTGGGGGAAAAAGTGTATGAGGACGAGCAGATTATGTTCATCTGCAACACCATGCAGCCCGGCTGCAACCAGGCCTGCTACGACAAGGCCTTCCCCATCTCACACATACGCTACTGGGTCTTCCAGATCATCCTGGTGTGCACGCCCAGCCTGTGTTTCATCACCTACTCCGTGCACCAGTCTGCCAAGCAGCGCGACCGCAGCTACTCCTTCCTGCACCCTTACATGGACCCCCAGGCCCAGGGCCAGCAGGGACGCGGCGACCACCACGCCCGCAAGCTCCGCAACATCAACGGCATCCTGGTGCAGAACCCCGACAGCGGGAAGGAGGAGCAGGACTGCCTGGACATCAAGGACATCCCCAACGTGCCGCGAGGGCTCACGCACGCCAAGAGCGCCAAGGTCCGTCGGCAGGAGGGCATCTCGCGCTTCTACGTCATCCAGGTGGTGTTCCGCAACGCGCTGGAGATCGGCTTCCTGGCGGGCCAGTACTTCCTGTACGGCTTCAACGTGCCGGGGATGTACGAGTGCGACCGCTACCCCTGCGTGAAGGAGGTGGAGTGCTACGTGTCGCGCCCCACCGAGAAGACGGTGTTCCTGGTGTTCATGTTCGCCGTCAGCGGCATCTGCGTGCTGCTCAACCTGGCCGAGCTCAACCACCTGGGCTGGAGGAAGATCAAGACAGCCATCCGGGGCGTGCAGGCCCGCAGGAAGTCCATCTGCGAGGTGCGCAAGAAGGACGTGTCGCACCTGTCTCAGGCCCCCAACCTGGGCAGGACCCAGTCCAGCGAGTCGGCCTATGTCTGACAGAGGCTCCTCTGCATGGGAACTGACGGTGTGTTGGGGGGGCGGGGGAGGTCTGGATCTGGGACTCCCACCTCCAGCCCGAGAGACTGGGTCGACCCTGGAACATTCTTCAGGAGCCCAGAGAGACAATGGGTCATGTTGGTGCATTGCTGGACAGAGAAGCCTGACTGAAAAGTACCTTCCTTGAGGAGAAAGGGTTGATATAGTGTGTTTATAGACTTCTTACGCTGATGGGGGTGCTGAATCCTAGGTGACTAGGTGCCCTCCAAGACAACACAACGGAAAAGGGAAGATATGCGTTCCTAAGAATATTGAACACTGTAAGGATAGCTCGAATTAAGAATTACCTAAAGTATCTCATCCTTTGCCTTTGCTAGAGGTCAAAATTAATCCCATCATTTTTACCCATGTATGCGTGTGCATATATGAGTGCATTAGCGTGTGCATGCATGCGCATGTGTGTTTGGGGAGATAAGGTAGCGCTCTCGCGCGCGTCCCCTGTTCTGCAAAGTCAGGTCATGGGCAGAGCTACACCTCATTTGAGTTGCCGGAGGGAATTTCTTTGCCGATTGTTTGTTCCTCCCCTGCAGGCAGTTCTTCCTTAGAGGGAGCCAAGAAGAAGAAGTGCACCTTGTTTCAACCCCTCTTAGAAACCCCTGAAAAAAATCAAAGAAAGACAAAAAAAGATTAAGATTATACCTCAGCACAAACTGCAAACCCTAATCCTATCCTTCCAGCACTAGCCCCTCTCCTCCCTCCCCGGCTGACCTGCCTCTCAGCACTCTGCATTCTTTAATAGGACTGAGTATAAAGCACTAAAGGAATGGATGGAATTCCAATAAGCTCTTCTTTTTCCATCACACGGGAAACAGGATTACCTGCTCACAACATTTTCATGTATTACCGCCGAGTTGTTTTCTTTATAATCAAATTTGGTGCCATATTTCCAAGTTACTGTACATAGTTGAAATGTAATAATTACATTAAGTCAGCTGTTTCCCCGTTAGATGTGGGTGATGAGTGGGGTGGGGGTGGGGGGGTGATGGGGTGGGTTATGAGTGGGGGTGGGGGTGGGTGATGGGGTGGGTTGGGGGGGGTGATGAGTGTGGTTGGGTGGGTGATGGGGATATAAGTAGTAGGGTGGGGTGGGTAGTAGGGGATATGGGTGGTGCTGGACATTATGATAGATTACCAGCTTTAAGAATATATCACGTTAATGTGCTCTTTGTTAAGCTTTTGTTCTCTAATGGAAATTGTATGTTCCAAAAATGTGTTTTTTCCCCCCTATGGACTTTGACATGGCATGTTACTGAAGCATCAATAGAATGGATAGATTGTGTCATGACATGTAATTTAAAAAAGAGACTGTTTCATTTCTTTGCATCCCGCCCCTGTGCCATGTATTATTCAGCATGCGTTAAGATGATATATGAGATATGAACATAGCACCCTGTTGTGGGGATACGAGGAGCCGCCATTGGAGAAAACTCCAGAACTGCAGCAATAATAATATCTAGCCTATGTGAAAAAAACTATGAATAAATAAAGGATTGTGAAAAGGTTGCGTGGTTTTTGCCAGCTGGTTATGTCTGAGTCATGCTGGTTAGCCTGGAACACAGGGTTAATCGACTAAGAAGCCACCAAATATACACAAAGCAGATTCATCAAGACGGAGTTAACACTTCCTTAAAACCCTCTCAGAACAACATCACAATGAGATGCATCCTCCTGGAGTCCATGGAGACCTCCACACAAACAGGCTCCAGGCTTTGATCAGACCCAAACATTGACCCAAGCGCTAATCACAAATCACAGCCAATGTGCTTTGATTCCGTCTTTCATCTCCTCCCCTTTGATGGAAGCTTCCGGTCTCTGCGACCCTGCTGCTGGAGGAAGCGACACTGAGCCCTGCAGCCTCTTGACACGAGGCAGGGAAGACCCGACCGTGGAGCTGCCCGCCCCCAAGGTCGTCCGCCACTCCACAGAGTACGCGGGTCAGAGGTCACAGACAGATAGCTGCTTGTTTATTTATAGCTAGTCTAGCGCGCCGGCATAAACTAACCTGATTGGTTCGTGTCGCCTTCCAGGGACTGACAAGACGGTGTGTTTTAAACGCAGAGTCTGTCCCTGTGGTCCTCTGCAGATGATCTCATGTAACACACTGTGAGAATCTCGCAATCCTGTTGCTTTTATAGCTGCACAGAGATTCTAACGCTGGTCTGGCATTCATTATTCAAGCAACCGCAATGATATCGCTCTGGGAGGGTAGCTCACATTATTGTGTATACTCAGGGTTTTCTGCTGATCCTGAATAATTCATATTTCACCCGTTCGGTCTGGATACGAAAGTCAGCAGCTGACCTGAATCCCTTTATAAAACATTATTAAAACATTGAGCTTCAACTGTAGTTGGTGTAATGTAGTGGAGTGGAGACTGCATATCCCTGACATGTTGTGCGCTCGTGGCTTGCCTTAGTTACAACCCCCAGGGTCTGTATTCAGCAGGAGCAACGGAGTTCAATCAATATAATGAAATAACATATCTATGAATATTCATCGGTGATATGAATCTTCCCCGGAGCCTTTGACATGACAAGGCGGTGGGGAATACGTACAGTAGTCATCCTAGATCTAATGGCCTTGGTGATCAGTTCCTGACAGAAGAGGGGGCGTTAGTGGGGGGCGGGGCGGGGTGAACCTTTTAGCCGGATTAAACCTTCGGCAAGTAAAGCAAGACAGCGTGCTTGTGACTGGGTCCTGGGGGGACACTGAAGAAGGGCAGGGAAGCTGGGAGGAAGGTTGACAGGGGGGCAGGAGGAGTGGGGCAGGAGGGGGGGGAGGCAGAGATGTGGCAGAAGAAAAGGTGAGGAGGAAGAGGAGGAAGAGGAGGAGGTTAGGGGTGGGCAGGAGATATGGAGGGTGCCTGATGAAGTGGATGTCTACAAGGATAAGTCATATACTGTCAACGTCAGGGAAACATGGCCTGTGTGCGCGTGCGAGAGTGTAAGCGACACGCACCGTAAACAACAGGATCATTACAAACCACAGCCAACTACGCGCAATCCGAGCCCAGACCAACAGAGTACAGTATCAAAGTAGCTGCTTTGCGTCTAGTTGTCAGCAGACTGGTTGCTGTGGTGACAGAGAGGCCAGTAACGATGTTAAGTACCACAGGGACTACTGTACAGAGGGACAGCATGACCGACACAACAGTGGTCCTCTGCAGAGGAGATACTGCACAGCACAACCTCCACAGCACCCATGTCTTCCTGTGTGCTCACAACAGTACCTGTGTGTCATACCCACACAGCTCTAGGTTTCCTTCTGCTGACAGCGATGCCACCGAACTCGTTAGAGAACAACTGACACTGGTGTCTAAAGAGGCTGAGCGACACGATGAAGACAGGTGACACTCTTCTTCTCTCCTTTCTTCTTCTCTTCTCTCCTCTCTTCTTCTCTCCTCTCTTCTTCTCTTCTCTCTTCTTCTCTCCTCTCTTCTTCTCTCCTCTCTTCTTCTACTTCCTCTCTCAACCCTGCACCTGGATCTCCACCAGGATATCGTACGGGGCTCTCTCTCCCTGGTCTCTCTAGCCAGACACAGTGTTATTTCAGGCTTGGATTTTTCACTGCCAACATCGACGAGGCCTTTTCTAACGATAGCCTTCACGGGGTAGCAGTGACTCAATGTACACAGAGAACAAACACATGATAGTTTACCTTAGCGGTCCATATTCCTGGCTTCCTCAAGCATTAAATCATGTAAGTCAATTATTTATCCCAGTGTGCAGTCACAGGAGTGGTTCGGGGCTTTGTGTGTTTACGCAGCTGAAAGAAGAGGAGGTAAATGAAACATGAGGAAGGGGTTGGGAAGCCGTCTCGACGGGGGAGATGAGAACTTCGATTAGAATACATTTAATGAGGTAGCCCTCGACTTTCATCAATCAAAAGATCAATGCCGGTAGAGCAGATGACAAATGTGTAATCTATTTTCTGCGTCTGTAATCCAGTCATGCATCACAGACCATGGAATAACTCGTTAAATCATTTTCGCCTTTGTTAACCCTTTTGAGTTGGATCGCAGAGACGTCCGCCGTGGTATTACTGTTGCTTGCTTTTCTACAGGTTCACTCTTGCACTTTTTGAGGTTTTTGATGTTGTTTAATTGGAATTACATGCTCTTATGGTCCTTCCCTTTGGCACTTCTTTGGTTTTTCACAATGGATGCTTCATGTTTTGGCTACCCGCAATGTTTTGGGGCTATCTCGTTGTTATGATCAGTGACCTATGCACTTTTGTAAAGCTCTCTGTTAGAAGTCGCTTTGCATAAAAGCTTTCCGAGACATGGGAACTGAAGCTCTTCCGGCCTAGGTGTGTTTGTTCACCGATGAGAGAGAGCTTCCTTCCCAAGCTGCGTGCCAAGGCTGGCTGGATGGGATGTGAAACAGGCTGACTGACACTACTGATGCGGCCTGATCCCCAGAGGAGGGAGGGGAGGGTGAGGGTGAGGAGGGGAGGGTGAGGGTGAGGAGGGGAGGGTGCAGGTGAGGAGGGGAGGGTGAGGTGAGGAGGGGAGGTGAGGTTAGGGTAGGAGGGGAGGGTGTGGTGAGTGAGGGTGAGGTGAGGTTTGAGGAGTGGAGGGTGCGTGTTGAGTCGGGGAGGGTGATGTGAGGAGGAGGGTGCAGTTGTGAGGGATGTGATCGGTTGTGTGTGCGTGTTCTGGTGTAGTGCGTTTTCGGTGCGTGTGAGGATGTGTGCGGGTGCTGGTGTGCGTGTGCGTGTTTTGCTGTTGCGTCGTTGTGCGGGTTCTGGTGGCATGTGGTGCGGGTGGCGTTTGTTTCTTCTTTTCTTTTTCTGTTCTTTTCTTCTTTGCTTCTTGCGTTGCTTTGCTTTTTCTTCTTTGCTTCGTTTCGTTGTCTTGTTCTTTTTCTTGTCTTTTCTTTTGCTTTTTTCTGTTGTCGTATGCTTTTTCTTGGGCTGTTTGTGCTGTTGTCTGTTTCGCTGTCTTTTCTTTTTCGGTTTCTGCGTTTCTTTTTCTCGTCTGTCTTTTCGTTTTTTGTCTTCTGTTGCTTTTTCTTTTTCTCTGTCTTGTCTTTTCGTTTGTTCTGGCTCATTTTCCTTTTCGTTCTTCTCTTTTCTCTCTTTTTCTCTAATCTGTCGTTGCTTTCTCATAGACTCACCCTCATGGCCTCTCTCTCTTCTCTTTGCGCTCTCTCTAGAGTGCATGCCGATGCTGAGGCAGAAGCGTGCAGTAGGGAGTGATCTCTTGGCTTCTCGTGTTCACGTCCAGGATCCTCAGGAGCAGAAGCTGTGTTCACTACGGGTCAGGCTGACGGGAAGCACAATCACAATCCAC
This sequence comes from Mallotus villosus, assembly GCA_903064625.1. NCBI lineage: Eukaryota > Metazoa > Chordata > Actinopteri > Osmeriformes > Salangidae > Mallotus > Mallotus villosus. The sequence goes on from CAEFZP010000354.1 coordinate 44,683, forward strand.
CCATGAAGAAGGGATGTTCTGTTTATCGTAGCAGTGTGCTTGCGATCAAAAGGATTTCAGGGTATGTCTTTGAGACGGTCACATTCGGCGTGTATGCGCACACTGGAATGAGACAACTTCAGACTTAGAACACCTTTTCTTATGTTAGGAAAGCATCGAGACACATGTCTAAACCCAAAGACATGCACGACAGAAGAATGCCATGACTTTATGGACTACACATAATTCAACATGTTATACTATTGACGACACGTATATTGATTACCATCAAATCTAACGGAGCATATTATTCATTCAACCCTTTGAACAGTGAAAAGCTGATTTAAACATGCGAAAAATCGAAACACACCATATTGCCATGAAAAGGATCAGTTCTAAAACGAGTGATCCCTTGCCGCCTGACGGAGTGCATGTGCAGGCTCTGGCTGAATCCAGCTGAGGAACCATATGCTGGCTTCAGCTCAGATGATTTCCACTGAGGTAGATTGCTTAGGTAAGACCTTTATTCGCTCCTATGGGGCATAGCAGGTCACCCACTCATAGCATGATTTCCCACCACTGGCCCCATACAGTATAATCAAAGAGAAGCAATGCTGTGGACTGTTAAAAGCTAAACATCCTCGTTCTCGTCTGATCCTTCCATGCTGGATCTGAACAAACATGAGAGTTGTGGGCCTGCTTCCTGTGCTGTGTGTGCATTGTGGAATTCATTGATTGCATCGACAGATTGGAGGATTCCACGGAAGCCTATGTCAACGTCTCAGTGCAAATGAGTATGGTAATATTGTTTGTGTGCTGACGGCTGCCGTCGGCTCTCCTGACGTGACTCAGATGGGCAACATGTTGATCATCACGCTGACCTATACTGATCTAAGCCCTTGTTCCTATGAGGCCGGGACTCTAATGAAGACACATGGAGCCTCGGCTTCTGCCTTCCAGCATCCTATTAACAGTTCGACCTTGTCCCAGATTGGAGTGATGGTCATGGTTGTCAGTTACACTTTGGACCATGACGTGGTATCATTATCCAGAAAGTGTGATATTTAAAACGTGTAACGTTTGATCTGTGTAACGGTGACAGTGCTCCTCCCATCCCCAGCGACAGCGGCGCTGTTCTCAACGGACGGGCACATCAGACAGCTTCTGCTCAGCTAGGAGGCTAATTGGACTATAAAGTCAGACGGAGATCGCATATAAAACATGTCATTAACATCTAGTGCGAGGAAAAGCGAGAACGGCAAAGTGGGTAAGAAGAATATTACGCTGTGAAGAACAGTGAAGAAAGGATGAAGGAGAGCAAAAGAGCCCGAGGCTGAGAAGGGAGGGAGTGAGGGAGGGATGAAGGAAGGAAGATAGGGAAGGAAGGAAGGAAGGAAGGAAGGAAGGAAGGAAGGAAGGAAGGAAGGAAGGAAGGAAGGAAGGAAGGAAGGAAGGAAGGAAGGAAGGAAGAAGAAGGAAGGAAGGAAGGAAGGAGCAGGAAAGAGGGACACGGAGTGTTACAGAGAATGGCAGGAAGTGCCAGAGGTGGACTCTGACATTCATCACAGTGATGGTCGGAGGAGGAAGGCTTGTCTTTGTCACATTGCCCCACACTGGAGCCTGACATTGCTGCCTTCATGTCAGGGACTCAGGACCCATGTTGGCTGTGACACACTAGAAGGAGCAGCACATGCTTGTATTTCAATGCAGAGACCCCATTTGGTTAGAGACAGTATGCTGGTGGGACATCTGCAACGCTACTGTCTCCTTAAATCCCACTGGGGCCAGCTTTCAGTTTTGCCATCAATTTCTGTTACTCACGAAGTCCAGTTAAAGAAAATACCATCATTTGTATCAGTAGCTATAAAAGCACATTGATTGCTTCCTTCCTGCAGGCCAAGAACATTAAGTCATTATTTCCGTTTACCTATCTTTCTGCTACTGCTGTGTCCGGTTTAATGATCATGTCGCCAAACACACACACACACATGCTTTATATGGTCACTGTATAAGCTACATAAAGAGCAGGTTCTGCATCATATGTAGCCTAACCTGCACAGAATCTCCTCGTTACTGAGAGAATACTAACGGACTACAACCATGAACATCAGACCAGCCATTTCTGCTGATCCCTTGCTTTTCAAATCTGTGTGGGTGTGCATTCTATTATCGAATGATACTAAGGTACCCTTATGCATTTCAGATATGAATATCATTTCACCGCTCCGCTAAGCCAGGAGTTGAACGCACTCGAGCGGAATAAGAGGTTGAATACCTGATCTCTGTTATTAGACACCGAGGTGGCGTGTGTACCCCAGACAGCCAGTCCTGGCCCGCTCTCTCCGGCTGGGTGGGAGTGTGGAGCAGATGCCCTGGGCTTCACTCCCCCGCATGCACTCCATCTCCCAGGGCTGTGATTTAGAGCCAGAGGAAAGAGCCATTGGCAGGTTTAAAACACTCTGTTAACAGGCCAGCTCCCCAAGGCCACAGATAACATGGCCTGGCAGCTTTTCAATAAGGCTCCTACTATGGCTATGCTCACATATATCCAATAGGACTCCTTCTACACAGACTCACAGAGATAATAAGATGCATACTGCAGTGTTTTCAATGAGAAAACACTTCCGCTACAACATAGTGAATCTCAGAAACAAAAATGGTGTATTTTATTTGGATGGGGTGTTGCTTTATAACAATCCTACTTAGCACTGACTGAATGAAATGTGTTAAAACAGGAATTGCTTACAGCATGAACAGTCTCTCAACTCACACCTACACAAAGTTATAGTTGGAAGATTCTAGACTCCTCACGTAAGGTGCTGTTTCTTCTCTCTTGTCATCATTGCTTAATTCAAGGCACATATGTTGAGTAGTTTCCATTCTGCTGGTGTCCAGGTGAATTACACCGTAAACACAAGACAAAAGCCCAATAAGTTAAGGTTTACAAGAAGAAAATATTCAACACGTCACACCTAGTTTAAGAAAAAGAAAGGTCATATGGCAGCACACACAAACACACGTCAAACCGTCTGCTATCCATCTGCAAACGTCATTTCAGGTTTCAGAGGATAAGCACAGTGGTAGAATTCCATCTCCTTATTGCGGTGAGAATATTCCCTGAAGGGAACACAGCATGGCTGAGAGCTCACGTCATGTTCATACACTCATCATCAAAAAGGTAAACGCAGATGACTGCGAACCCAGGTGCACGTCAAACCGCTGCAGTTCAAACAGCTTGGTCCCACCATCTTGTTACGGTTGTGCTGACTGAGCTTCAACCTCCCTCTTGATTTCTTCAAGCATCATCGCCAGTGATCTGATAAAGGGAAGTGGGTTAGGGGTTACATGGTGAGAGGGGGGGGGGTACGGATGGGGGATGGGGGATGGGTTCTCGGTGGAACTGCCACCGTTGAAGAATGTCCAGAGAAGAGCGCAGAGCAGCACTTCTCACGGGTGCAGTGAAAGGGTGCTCTCCTCCCTTCTCCTCCCTGCTCTCTCCCACTCCCCTTCACCCTCCATAGTCAAATCATGGGCTGTCCAATGGGACAGCAGTCTTCTCAGGATGCTTCTGGGGCTGAGCTCAGCTCCCCTTGCTAATTCTCCCATATGTTCCTCTGCAGCACTTCTCTGGCACCTCTACACAGTAGACCCTCACCACCACTCGCTTGCCTGCTGCCTGCCCATAGCCGCCACCTGATTATCATACCGCTTTTATTTTTTCATCAACCCGTTCAGCCTGTGTGCCCATCCCCCCCTGCTTGCACATCCACCAATCAATATTGTAAGGCTAGTGTGAGGCTAATCTCATTCCTTAGCTGCCCCTGACAACATTCTTCCTGTACTATGGGTGATACCTTCATGGGTGAGAGAGAGGCCTTGGGGAGGTGACCTTCATAGTGAGTTTTTCCACTAATTAAGTCTACTTAAGTCTACTACTCTTGCCATCGCTTCGACTGACCTTCAAACAACACTGCATTCTTGATTGTTACATAATTTACTCCTCATTTTATTCCATTTGTGTTGTATCAATTTACTTTGGACGGATTTAGAATAAGATCATTTATTGATACCAACATTGATTATTAGCATTTCCACAAAGTATAGTGACTACAATCTGCCATTTAAGTGTTTCAATGTAGGCCCTACAATACATTTAGTAGCCTACCTGAAAAGAAGTGCTTGGTATGAAGTTTACATGAATGGAACTTTGATGCCATCCTGTGGCTGTATGGAGGCGATCTACAGTATCTGTCACATGCATTACCTGGATATATTGTGCTTTGTCCTGAAATTATTCTTACTGTCTCTTAGGGAGAAAAGATAATACCTATGACAAAAATAAAATGTACGCCATATTGAACCGAACGTATAAAGAGATGCAGGGAGATGCAAGTGGTAAAGACTGTAGATTGTAGAACATAAAGTGGCGAATCTGTAGTGATGAAACGCTTTCCCTACACATGCGCAGACTACTTACTTTCACTGTATTTTGATCAGTCTAGCTAGGTAGCTAACATTAGACTGGAAGCTTGGGAATTCCCCAGCAGAACTCCTTCAGAAGGGGGGGGGCGAGAATTATAAACAACTTAACGCGGAAACATATTTATAGTACAGTGAAAAGCCCTCATTAATATTTCTTGATGAGATCAGTTACTGTCTAGTGCCAGCACAAAGCGCTGTTTTATTAAGTGGTTCCCTTTCTGGCTAGCTAGTCTAGGCTAGCCAACTATTGCTAGATAGCTAATAGCGACTAGCTAGCTTGACAGTGTAAATAGTTTTCTGGTTGATAAGGATAGAACGAGGTGATCACATTTGGATCAGATGAGTTTTTAAACGCTCACTTGCTAACTTATTATCTGCAATGGCGGGTATACAGCCTCCGCTCAATTCTGGAAAAGAGTCTATGAGGCCTGATCTTGGTTTCGGGATCGACAAACACGAAATTCTGGATTCGGTGTCCGAGGACTGGTGCGACAGTGGGCTTGATTGCCTCAGTGGACCAGCGCTTAGTCTGGATGACTCCTTCAACAATGAGGTATCACAATCTTGGGTGCCAAGGTCCCATACATCGCACGATGACTCTGACAAGCGCTCCATGGACTGTAGTTCCATGGGGGGCGGTGAGAGGCTGGACTCGGCTATTGGGGACTCAATAACAGATGAGACCATGGGGAACATATCGCAGGACCTCGGGACCATGCACTTGAGTGAACCGGTTATCATTGACTCTGGGAATGACGGTAATACTGGGAGGCAAGGTGCAACAAACCCGGAGGAGGAACGGCGGAGGAGAGAGGAAATTTTCAATACACTGAACTTTGTTTCTGAAGACGGAGACACGTGAGTGTCAAGCATTTGCTCTTCTCTTTACATCTTTAAAGTCATGCCATTGTCTTAGTCTGTGTTAAAACCCTACTTTGTTTCTTACAGGGCTCTTCACCTGGCATTTATTCATGAGCACTGGGCGTTTGTGCAGTACTTACTGGGGATGATAGCGTTGGACCAAAGCTGGGTATCTTACCTGGACATTCAGAATCATTTGGGACAGGTGAGCACAGGTCTAACACGGGAGAAATGCTCTCCTGTGGGTCTTCAGTCGCTGTCAGAATCTGTAAGGTGGCCCAGTGGTTGTAACCACTGGGTCACTTTCCATTGTAATGTGACTGTTTTCCTCCCATTCTCTCTGTCTTTGTCAGACGGCCCTCCACCTGGCGGTGATTGTGGACCAGGCCCCGTGTGTGAGGGGACTGTTGTGGGGTGGGGCCAGTGCAGAGCTCCAGGAGAGGGGAGGTAACACCCCACTGCACCTGGCTGTCAGGGAGCTGAGGCACGACTGTGTCCGTGAGATCACCTCCAACTGCCAGAGCGCTGACTACCTACATGTCACCAACTACTCAGGTGCTGTGTAGCTTATATATGGATCAGTGGGGAGATGTCTTCACCCGTCCCACCTCCTCTATACGTTTTTTTTTCTTCTTTTTTTTCTTCCCTGTCTTGATAAATTACTATTTCGTCCATTCTTATAGGCGTGAGTGCTCTACATTTGGCAGTGCAAAGGGGCAGAGAGGACATCATTGGGATGCTGATTGAGGCAGGAGCAGATGTTAACCAGAGGGTGAGTACATCTTTGAACTGGTGTAGCTATAGACAGGATGAGTTCAAACATGTCTGCTCCTCACTCCTTCACTAAAGGTCACCTGATTTGCTTTAGAATTATAAATCATGCGTGTTTGTGTGTGTGTTTGTATCCAGGACCTGAGCTCCGGCCGGTCCCCATTGCACTGGGCAGTGGAGTCCCAGAGTACTCGGGTGGTGCAGCTCCTGCTGCAGGGTGGAGCCAGTGTGGACCAGCCCTCCTATGCAGGCCACACAGCCCTGTACTGTGCTCTACACAGGCCCAACAAGGAGGTGCAGGCCCTCCTGAAGGCCCGGGGAGCCTCCGACACACGGCAGCAGGAAGAGGAGGAGGAGGAAGAGGAGGAGAAAGAGAGCGAAGAGGTGAGAATATACTTATGTGGAGAGTATTTACAGTCTGCCTTTTCCACAACTATTCAGGTCAGCATTCCAGACATGACCTGTCCTTTCAACTGTATGACACTAAATTATTACCTCTATGCTTGTCTTCTTTTTTAGGAGGAATTTGACGACGTCATCATCAATGGTCAGCGAGTACACTAACCATGAACATCAGCATGAACGTGGACACTGGGCTACATTAGGTCATGGCACTGCGGTTGGGCTTCTGATAGATGTGCGATTGTGCATTTGTGTGTGGTTTGTGTACGTACCTGTAATTTGTATATACAATAGTAAGGGGAATGAACCCACGCCCTCCATTCAACCAAGAACAAAGACATTCAGTTTAATGGATCATACTATTACTATGGAGATTGAGTCTCCCTCTATGGAAAAGTGTATTATAGTTTGACATGAAGGTTTCAGTGTCGGTAGTAGGATAATAGGAATGGCTTCAGCTGTGTTCTATAAAACTGTAACCATCGCTATTGTCACCAGTGAGTCATTAGCTCTTTGTTTTTGTTTGAACTCTACTGCCGATGAACAACCTTGTGTAATGTGTTAAATGTGCTACAGATTCTTTCCATTTCTGAATCATAGTTAGCTAAGTAAACTGTAAACAGATTGGAATAAGGACCTTTTCCATCTGCCTCTGAGACCACTTGACAAACTCACAGTCTTATCTTAGATTTAAAAACATTTGTAAGTTATTTATATAGTCAAGTTTAACTTATACTGTAAGATAAAAGTTCAAAATTAGCTGATATTTGGGGATTTTAGTTTTTGTTCCTACTCTTTGTGTTTTGCCGATGCAATCATGTTATTTTATTGACTCATTGATTTTTTGGGGCATGTTTTTCCTCCCATTGTATGAACAGAGGTGTTATGGTGACTTTTAAAAAGGCATTTAAGGAAGGGGTGGTGACAATATGGGAGTAAGTGTTTGTGATAAAGATTGTACTGGTTAGGTGAAAGGAAGATTTAAAGGTTGACAAAGCATGCCAGGGGTTTGTGTGCCACGAAGAGGGTTGACATATTCTATCTTGGAAAGAGACATGTATGTTGGGTCAAATTGCTGACATTGGTTTACAATAATGATGGCATGAGAAGAGCACTAGTGAGAAGAAAAAAGAACAACCTTAAGTGGAAATGATCTGCCCCAAGGACACCCAAAGAAAAAATCTGATGTATATTAACAATATTATGAGCATGCTGTCTATATGGTTGATGTAATTGAAACTGTATAATAAATACAGTAGATTAAAAGGGGCACATTTGATAAGTAAATCATTAGAGCACAACACCGGCTACATCGATCTTCTTTCTGGAAATCCAGATGACCACATTGTTTACACCTGCCAGATCAATGATCTCAACATATCTATGATTTGACTGATGAAAGTGGTTGTGTGGATTCCCAGAATTCATATGGAAATTGAAAAGATTCTCCTTCTCGGATACCGTGCGATGTGCGCATGGTTGTCCAGTCGATTTTCTGGTTGTTACAATTAAATGATTCCCCTCGGAAATATGAGCAATCTAGTAATAGTAGCAACTGGTTAATCAATAGGTTCGTCTTATTGGCAGCAAAAGCAGTATCCTACCGAGTGTGAGTGTTATGTTAGCTTGATCCTTGAAATAATAAGTTACTGTTACGATGCCTAGCAAAGTTATAGCTTTAGCGTGTTAGCCTACAGCAGCTATGTATTGTGCATGATGTAGCTACCTCTGATGTTGTACGTTATGTTTTTTCAAAACATAAAACAATTGTAAGATGCTAAAATACGGTAGATCGATAGGGTAGATATGTTCTCATGTAGTTTAATACATATCGAGACTAATATTAAGTTGAATTCCAAATACACATTATGGTTATTGATGACAGTACTAGCCCATGTCTCAAATGTTAGACATTTAAAAGGAACATATCGATAGCTGTCAGTATTTTTGCTCACTTCGCAGAGTTTGAAGGTTGCTAGTCAGCTCAGCAATTACCTGGGCCACGTATTTGTTATTAAACGTGTTGTACTAGAGAGGAAGCAATGGATGTGGTCCGGTTGTTTACCTCTCTCATAGCTGCACATCGCCAGCAGCAGCAGACCCTAGCTCTGCAGGGGGAGATTCAAGCTGAGATTCTGGCACAACTCCTAGAGCAGGAGGATGTTAACAGCAGGACTCAGTCCAATAAGGATGTCATTGATGATGCAGAGGCTCACCTAATTCTTCTGGAGGAAGTCCTCAAAAGTGTTAAGCTATCTAACGTAAAATGTAGACTAGCAGGTCTCCTGGGTGAGGAGAGCCTCAGGGCCGAGGATCCTGACTATGAGGTGTTGAAGGCCGGTTTGTTGGACCATGCGAAGGAGGCTGATATCCAGGTGCAGCAACACTTCAGCTCTGTGAGGTTTGACCCCCACAAGGGGCCTAGAGAGCTCGGACAGGGGCTGGAGTGTGCAGCCCAGCGCTGGCTTCGGCCCGAAAGGAGAACGGCCATGGAAGTGGTCAGGTGTGTCACTCTGCAAAGGTTTGTCTCACTCCTGCCTGAAGATGTTGCAGCCCATGTGCTGAAACAGTGCCCTCAGGACATGGAGCACGCAGTGTGCACGGCTGAGGAATACATACATGCCCTGACAGAGGAAGGAAGTAGGGTGATGGACAGCCACGCTCACACTGTGGGATATCCTTCCAACCAGCTAGTCAAAGAACAGGAACAAGGGTAAGGCAGAGTAATGCTTGAACCCTGAACTGTGATGTATTCAAAGTAAGTCACACTGATGGTTTTGATACATTAACAATTAACCAATGACGTGTTCTTTTGTTTCAGCGGTGCAAATCATCTACATTTTGAGGAGATGGAAGGAAGAGACAAGGTGGTTCTTGTTGAGGGCAGTATTGTAAAGGAGGAGGTAGACGACTATTTAGTAGCGGGTGTCAGTGGGGCGGAGATAGACAGTAGTGGGTTGTACCGTGAGGGGGGACATGCATCGGGAGCCGATGATAATGCTGCCAACATTGAGAGGTTTCAGCTGAGAAACATGACAAATATGGTGCCTCCGTCTGAGCCTACCAAGAGAGATGTGTCTGCTTCCGAGGAGGGTGAGGCTGTGTCTTTAACGCCCTCGTATCTACAGAGCGACAAGCAGCCGTGTCTAGACAGTGGCAGCCACTACGGCAGGGCTAGCCATTCACAAAGATACAACGGCAGAGCCTTTAAGTCGTTTTGCTGCCTTGACTGTGACCAGAGATTCGAGTCTCAGAAGGACCTGACCCAGCATCGTAGGAGTCATGCCAAGACTCATTGCTGCCCTGAGTGTGGGAAGAACTTCCGGGACAGTTTTAATCTGAAATGTCACATGAGGACCCATACAGGCGAGCGGCCCCACCATTGTCACTATTGTGGAAAAACCTTTGCTCAGGAGCACGGGCTTCTGCAGCACATTAACATCCACACTGGAGCGAGGCCTTTCTGCTGTACTGTATGTGGAATGGGCTTTCGTCACAGCCGAACTCTCAAGAAACACATTGTTCTTCACTCCCAAGACAGGCCTTTCCTCTGTGCCCATTGTGGAGTGACATTCAAACTTAATGATACATTGAAGAGGCATCTGAAAACTCACACAGGAGTACAAGGTGTGAATAAACATTAGTGACATAGGTTGCTTTCCCTTTCTTCGCACGTAGAACTCGGCAAATCGGGAGAAACATTTAAATATTGTCTCACCAAGATTCTTTACGAACCTTGATGAACCCTTTTTATCACCTTTCAAGAAGTGACATGGAAGTGACACAATGCCTGTGGGGTAACTTTGTAAACATTCCCCGTGTGCTACTAGAAGGCTAAACAGTTCCGTGTTCCCTTTACGTTCACCATCATTGTATTAGCCAGTTAGATAAATCTTTAGCTTGGAATGATCATCATTTTGACGGTATTTTATAACTACTACTAAATTCGGACCTTGCTACGTACGATTTCTACCTTGGTGTTAGTGCTTATATGCAAGTTGGCCAGCAAGTTAGCCAGTTGCAAGGTTGAGAACGTTAAATGGCTGACTGTACAGTGGTGGCTAGCTAGTTGATGTTATTAGCTAGATGTTGTAGCTTGCTGATGTTATTAGCTGTGTATACGAGGTTGCGTGCAATCTACACTTTTAAATATACTTTTTATTTAACGTTAAAGACAATTGTATTTACAAATCGTTCATAATTCATATTATTGTTCTTGTTGGAATGCTGCTGTAAGCAAGAACACGTAGCTAGCTCGCTAATACATTAATTGTGTTCAGCAACCCATAGCAATGGTCTCTGTGGATGTTACAGAATTTCTAGTGTCCTTGCTAGATGTGCATAAATTGCAACTGCAGGCTCTCACTAAACAGGGAGAGATCCAAGCCAAGGTCCTCAGACAGGTTATAAAAGATGGCTTATCAAGAAAAAGTGACATCCCTTCATCTCGGGACACTAACAAGCAAGGCAAGATGACCGTAATGGAAGAAAAAGAGTCCGCGGAATGGTGCGCAAGGTTGGCTGAGTTACTCCAAGCTGAGGTACATATCAAATCGAATTTTACTGGATCTCAAAGGACACTTCCTTCTGATGCTCAGCCCTTGCCTGTGGAGGACCAAGGCAGACGTGACTTCCTGTCATTAAAGTATGATCCTCATAAGGGAGTTAGAGAGCTGGGCCTAAAGCTAGACTCTGCTGCCAAGCGCTGGCTGAGGCCCGACCTGAGAAGTGCTGCACAGGTAGAGCAGTGTGTTGCCATGGAGCACTTCCTGTCCCTCTTGCCACATGAAGCAGCCGTCTGGGTGCAGAAGCAGCACCCCCGGGACATGGAGGAGGCCATCAGCTTGGCGGAGCGTTGGATTGGGAGCGGAGACTCCCTGAATGTTGGCTCGACGGACACACAGACTGACTCAGAGCATGGTTCCCCCAACATCCAGCAGCAAAGGTATTTCTTACAGTAATGGCTATGTTGAGTGACTCAACATGAATTTAGGCATCTTTTTTTTAAATGTGTAATTTTTACATAGATACCATCAGAGAACGTCCAGGAGGGTTTCCAATATGAGAATCATCCTCGTCCTTGAAGGTTTCTGTATCTTTTGTTTGACAGGATTGACAAAACGATGCAGAGGATCGACGATCAGCCCGATGCTTCGTCCGAGTCTTTTCGACAGTCAAATGGAGACTGTCAAGCTGGAGTCTGGGCAGCTGAGCCTGGAGGTCTCAGAGCTGGAGGCTCCCAGCCTGGAGGAGGAGCACGACCCGAGCTCCCCACAGGAAGTAGTCCCCTTTGTGTGTAAGCAGGAGGAAGAGGAACCCGACTTCACCCAGGAGAGTGAGTGGGCTCAGGAGAGGGCCCCGGCCGAAGGCTTCCACATGTCTGTGGGCTCACTGGCACAGGGGAGCATGTCTGTATCCGACTGTGTCCTCCCTCCAGAATGCTGTTCTCTCATCTCCACCTTGCCCACCACCTCCAGCCAGGCCTCTCCACAGTCACCCGCCGGTCTAGTCCGGGACCTGTACTACCAGTGTGTCAAGGACAGTCCGTTGACAGCTCGACGTCGGGGTGTCAACGCCTCCATGATGGATCCTGAGGCTAACCTCTCGGCGGGGTACGCGGGGCAGTTCTCTGAGAACGTTCTAGAGCAGCAGCATCATCAGACGTGGAAGACTCCCCCAGGGGGAGGCCCCTCCCCCATCCTGAACTCTCACCTGGCCCTGCCCTCGCACCAGTGTCCAGACTGCGGCTGCTGCTTCACCCAGCAGAGGAGCTTACAGGAGCACAGGAACATCCACACGGGGGAGAGGCCTTTCGTGTGCAACCTGTGTGGGAAAGCCTTCTGTCACCGGCGGACTCTGAACAAACACACGCGTATCCACTCCAGGGAGAGGCCGTTTCACTGCGACTTCTGCGGACAGACCTTCAAACTCAAAGACACCATGAAGAGGCATCAGATGGCCCACTGTAGGCACACGCCGTAGCGGTCCACCTGCTCGCTCGGCGGGTCGTCGTGACGATGAACAAACAAAAGGAGATGCTGTTTTTTTGGCCTTTCTGAGTTGTGTGAATATTGGTCTCTGCTCCGCAGGCAGCTTTCTAGTGAAAAACTCAAATCCGTGTGTGTTTTTATTTGACGCAGTTTGTACGTGTTGTGTGTGTGTGTACACAAACTTTCATATTACCTGGGGTTCATGTTGATGGTTAGTTCAATTTGTAATCATGCTATCATTAACTATAGTCACTAGATTATTCAAACGTGTGTTTTTAAGACAATGGAGGGAGGGGGTAATTTATGTACATAAAGCATTTTATATGGCTATTCCTTTATTTGATAGTTATTCACATTTACATTGTTTTTCTATGGTTCCAAGTAAAATAATGTTTTGTCATGGATGAACAAACATTTGAATCTTATTCTTAGTAATATATGATAAAGTCTTAAGATATTGTACATTTCTGATTCATGTCCCATTGAATTTACTTTAGACTATTACACACGTTACAATTGTCAATCTGTGCGTTATTCCTGACCTCAGTAAGGGATGTTGTTGTCTTTGAGCTGGCAGAGAGACACCGAGGAGCCCACACCAAAGCCTGCATACAGAGGTTCAGAGAACTGGCCCTGAAACTTGTGAATCAGCTCCATGCTGTCTGAAACAGAGTAGAAAGCCACAGTTCTGGCAGCATAGTCCAGAAACACACCGATTCTCGTGGCCCGCGGGCCACCCGGTAAGTCTTTGTCCATCTTGTTGTGCCAGGCGGAATATCCCGTGTCGGAGCAGAGCAGACTCCAGGACTTGTCGTTGTAGCCCAGCAGGCTGTTTGAGTTCTTGCCCTTGCGGCTGATGCTCTTGTAGGCCACCCCGATGGAGAACTCTCCCCCCCACTCGGCCTCCCAGTAGTACCTGAATCCCCCCAGAGGCTCCCTACACAGCACCTGGGAGAAGCCGTCGAAGCGCTCTGGGTGGTCGGGGTAGAACTGGACGGCCTTTTTACGCGTCACTCGGAGGTTCCCCTCGGACAGAACCAACTCTTTATACGCCGTGTTGGGGTCAAAGGTCAGACGACAAGCATCTGAAAAACAATCAGAGGTGTTAGGATGCCCCTTTACATCAGAGGTGTTAGGATGCCCCTTTACATCAGAGGTGTTAGGATGCCCCGTTACATCAGAGGTGTTAGGATGCCCCTTTACATCAGACATAGAAGTGTTAGGATGTCCCCTTTACATCAGACATAGAGGTGTTAGGATGCCCCTTTACATCGGCCATATCTGCATGGATGAGAAGGAAGGCAGACGACTCACATTTCAAGAAGTCCGCTCTCTTTTTGGGCTCCGCGTAGTCAACTCTAGAGGGAGCTGTATTTAATTAAAAAATCAATTGCATCCATTAGTAAGCTGTTATGGTGAACTGATTCATCACAAATAGTCACATTAAATGATCACATACCTCTGATTTGTTTTTCTCCACTCCGTGGTAGAAGAATGTACACTGGGGTTTCATTAACTGTAAATACAAAATGATTGTTGATCATAAAAACATTCTATGCCGAGGCGACGCCAAAACAGTGTTTGTTTTCCTCTCTGACTCACCCCTCTTAGAGATCTTGCTGAGTTCCTTCTTACATATGTCATCTAGATGCTCCTTCATGTCTGTGGCCGTCTTGGCCATCTCACTGAAGGAGAACTGGGGGTTGATCAGAACCTTTGGCACCATGGGCTCCGGAGGAACGCACAGCGTAGGGAAATTCTACACAACATAAGACACAGTCATGTACGTAGCCTTTTTGCATCATTTATTACACGTAAACCCCCAGGTAAGAGGTCGTCCGTCTTCCTCGCACCGGGACTCCCGACCTGCAGGAAGTGGATGTTGTCCTCCGTCTCCAGGATCTGCCGCAGCTCGGCGTCTCGGCGCTGCAGCTCCATGATCTCCTGCTCCAGACGCTCCACGTAGCCCTCGGCCTGAGACATGGCCGCCTGCATGTTGGCCTTGACCAGCTGGTTGACCTCCGCGTGCCACCGCTCCACCGCCAGCAGCATCTCGTTGAAGGTCTTATCGCTCTCTGTCAGTGCTCTCTGGCCTGCACTCTGTAGAGGGTAGAGCACAGGGCACAGGGTTGTTGGGAACGGCATGTTGTCTTGCTGCTACTTGTCTGATATGTAATGGGTGTGAGGCAGGCCTTACCTTAAGAACATCGACGTTGTGCCTCAGCTCCTGTAGCTCCTTCAGCCTCTCCTGGATAATGTGCTGGACTTTAGTCTGAGTCCCAACCAGGGATTTCTGTCAGAAAAGGACAAGGATATCGTTTTTGAAAAATACTTTCTGAGGGACGGTATCGGCGTGAAGCTATGGCACCACAGATGACCGCGTGGTCGACCGAGGACCTGCCTGATTCTCCGTGCGCTCCTCCTCCGCTGAGATGATGTTGTGGCCCCGGTGCTCCCTGACCGTGCAAAGCACACAGATGCACATCTTGTCCGAGCGGCAGAACAGCTCCAGGCCCTTCTCGTGCTGGGGGCAGATCTTCCTGTCCAGGTGGCCTGTCTCGTCCACCAGCTTGTGCCTCTTGAAGGTGGCCGACTCGTAGTGCGGCTTGACGTGCGTCTCGCAGTAGTAGGCCAGGCACATGAGGCACGATTTGACGGCCTTGTTGCGTCGGCTGACGCAGAAGTCGCACAGCGACTCCCTCTGGAGGTGGGGAAAGGGCGTGAGCTCGGGGAGATGTCTCCGCTCCTGGGTGACGTTGGGGACGTTGCGTCTGAGCACGGGCCGTGGGGTGAAGGTGGCCCGGCACTGGGGGCAGCTGTACACCCCGGCGTGGTCGCACTGGTCCCAGTAGATCTTGATGCACTCCAGGCAGTAGGTGTCTCCGCAGGGGATGGTGACGGGGTCTCGGAGCACGTCCTCGCAGAGAAGGCAGGTGTAGTCGTCCGGGGGCGGGGAGAAGCCGGAGTCTGCCATGGTGCTGCTCCCACAGGCCCCTGCAGTTAATACTTATAGCCATGGGTTTTGTTTTTCCCATATACAGACACTCAGGTGTTTCCGCACACCCAAGCAGTTCAGCACCTGCATGAAACTAGTTCATGACTGTGACCGTGGCGGACAGGACGTTCTAACACATTAACCGGCACTAACATCTGAACATGATGAACAGGATATTTTTGTGAGGTATGACAGATGTAATCACAAACAACAATGAAGAGTTGTGTGACGTTTCAGCATAATGCTGAATATATATATATAGCTTATATATACAGTATACACATATACAGACAGTGGTAATGACAAAACATTTGAGTTTCATGGTGGCTGATGATGTCAAAACAGCTACACCCTGCCACACAACACCCCTGGGACCGAACTGGATAAACACATCCTTAAGGACAAGGTTAGAGCCCTGCTCACTTCCAAGGACACACGAATGACTGTTTGTTGACAGCAAACCCCTATCCCAGGACTACACTTTTCCTTTCAACCACTAGAGTGTGTTTGAGTTGATGGGGGGGGATCACAGCTAATTTATCTCCCTTATAATACATTAGCTTTTTCCAATAGTAGAATATCAATAATGAAGTGAAGGTATATACAGTATATTCTGTGACTGGATCTCACAAAAACGTAATGGTTTATTTTTAGTTGTTGTTGAAAAGTAGGGCAGGGATTTCATATGTGAAGTGTCAACTGTTCATGTAGAATGTGCACTGCACTGGATGGGCTGTTTCTCATCTTCATCAAGACAAAGGGCCTGTTGTATCTTGGGACAGACAGACAGACAGAGCAGGGTGTGGCCCACACAGCTGTGGCCCAAATCATGGAGGATGGCGAGGGGAGGGAGAGAGGAGGAAAAGGAGGGAGGCGTAGGGAGAGAGGAGGAAAAGGAGGGGGGAGGGAGGGGAGGGGAGCGCGAACGAGTGCGCATGCGCTCCGGGGGGAGGGTGCACATGATGTCATAGCCTGTGCTTGTCGGTACTCTGCCTCCCTATCCGCTCTCCATCCTTCTCCCTCTCTTTCTCCCTCCATCTCTCTCTCATCATTGTGAAGGACGGTGAGTGGCAGGGTCTAAGCAGAGAGGAGGAGGACTCGGCATCCACACAGGCTTCCCTACGGCATCATCACACAGCCTTCCAACACCTAACAGGTACATATCAGCTAATGTCCACAGCAGTAGAGACGGGCACTTGAAGTAAACACTGAAGGAAATTAGGTTGTAATGGCTTGGTGCTCATTCTTGACTTAAACGTATACTTCAAAAATATTCTTTACTTTATTATGTATGTATTAGAAAAGATAAAGATATGTGTTACGTTTAGATACAATAGAAAATCTGTCATATTAGGTGAATAATCCAGATAATTACCCTCACAAGCTACTTTCTTGTTTTAAGGAATTGTGGATTTAGGATTCCTGTTATTTTTACATTTGACTAAAACATGGGAGTGAGCAGTACAACATGCAGTATGGCTCAGAGATTTGAAATGTTCATTCAAACCTTTCTACCCAACAACGAGCTGCTTTCCACCCACGGCTCCATCACATCCCCTTATTGAATCAAGTGGCTCTCAGACAGTAGCTAGACCAACCGTAATAGTTTGAGATGGATGAGTATGGGAGGATGAGAGGGTGTGTTGGGATGTGGCGAGGATGGAGCGTGTGTGTTGGGCTGTAAGTGTGTGTTAGGATTTGGGCGGGGGTGAATGTGGGTGTGTCCATGTTTTTCTCAAGTGAGAAGCACAGCAGCTATTTCTCGACGAGCCTAAGAATCAATCGTGCTAATGGAGTCATGATGACGTGTGTGTGTTTGTTGCCAAGAGAAAACCTAACCTTCATTACCAGACACATCCTAATGGGCCCTCCATCTTCTTGATTGTTCTCTAAATGGACCACACTATTCCCGCTAGAAAAACGGTTCTCAGACGTTCATGCTTCTGTGTGTGTTCTCCAGCATGGCAGAGGGCTCAGTAACTGTGGCAGAGGTGGAGACCTCATTCAAGAAGTTTGCCGTTCACGGAGACACCAAGGCCACCGGGAAGGAGATGAACGGCAAAAACTTTGTCAAACTCTGTAAGGACTGCCGCATCATCGACGGCAAGAATGTCACCGCCACCGATGTGGACATTGTCTTCAGTAAAGTCAAGTGAGAAACAACATATTCTTTCCATATCAGATCTATATTTCAGCTCTCAGTGCAGTGACATCAGTGTACAATGATTTGGGGTGTTTGTCTCAGGGCCAAGACATCCCGGGTGATTACGTTTGAGCAGTTCAGCCAGGCTCTGGTGGAGCTGGCTCCCAAGCGCTTTAAAGGGAAGGGCCAGGAGGAGGCGCTGCAGCAGCTCTACGGCCTCATCGCCGGCAAGGAGCCCGCTAACGCCGGCGTCACTGTGCGTGTCTGACAGATAACACACTCTCATCTCACCCCTTTCCTGTCCTGTGTGTGTGTGTTTTCTGTCTCATGTCTCATGTCTCGCTCTGTCTCTCAGAAAGTGGCGAAGGCGGCTGCGGTGGACCGGCTGACGGACACCTCCAAGTTCACCGGGTCACACAAGGAGCGTTTCGACGAGACGGGCAAGGGGAAGGGCAAGGTGGGGTCGAGAGGAAGTCCCTGACGCCAGTGGCTATGTGGGTGCATACAAGGGCCAAGGGAGCTATGAGGACAAGGTCAAGGAGGCATAGGGTGGAGCAGATGCCCATAGCCAGCCATTAACAACCCACATACTGTACAGTCAGTTAGAGCTGTGTATACACTGCATAGATAGAATGAATTGGTATGTTCATAAATTACATTATAATGCATTAGCTTACAAAATAATGCTGCTGGAACGTTGTAGTGCTGGGGTCCATACATTAATAGTGACCAAATAATTTGTCCACCAAAGTCAATGACTTCACTTCTTAATATACTTTGAGTTACTACACCAACACTTCTGCCCATGCCCCCCTGCTTCCCTTCCCCTGCCCTCCTGCATCCCTGCCCCCCTGCATCCCTGCATCCCTGCCCCCCTGCATCCCTGCATCCCTGCCCCCCTGCATCCCTGTTCCTCTGCTTCCCTGGCCCTAGCCTGCCCCAGTGCTTCAATGCCTCAGTAAAGCAGGGCCATGCCAGTTTCTATGCTACTCCACCACACATTGTGCCTTAATATTCAGATTGCTACTAACACAGAGACCCTGGTATCATACACGGCTTCCATCCACTGCCCTCTCAGAGGACGCCCTCAGCTTAGTGACTAGAAAGCTGTGGGATCGCGATGAACTGCAATATAAATAGGCTGCACGATTAGCGCTTGGCTCGTTATCACCAAATAAAGAGAGAATGTACAGTGGACGAGGGCTGTTCTCTCCACCCCTCTCCTCTGAACACAATGGAGTTGATGGATTGCTGTACTTGAGTACAGAGACTGCTCCTGACAGTCCTCCAGTGTCTCCTCCCGGAATGTTCCTTGTTCTCACTGAGTGTTTTGTATTAAACACTTCTCTGTCTCCCTGTAATATGGAGATCTGAATAATGTATGTAAACATTTAAATAAATCAGTACAATGAAGACCATGTTTGTCGTTCATCACCAGTCATTTAGACTACAACACACTTCCCCATCCCCAAATTGGAAGATGTTTTCATAACCTTTTTTTAAGGAAACGTCTGAACAGCTACATCCGTAAGTAAGTTGTTGTCTGATTAGAGATGGACTCATTCCTCCACTGCAATCACGGTTTCACTTCTACAACGAGAAAAGACTTTCAAAATGAGATTTACTGAACTCACAAGACAACAAAGATTTATAAGCCTCTGTGTATTTCAGATCAATCCTTTATTGATCACATGACCTGAGATCTGAACCACATCAAACTGCACTGAACAGGCCTACAGAGTCTACTGTGTGTGTCACACCTTGTAATGTAGCACTCACGACATCCCTGGTGGACCCAAGGAGAAGAATAGCCCCTGTTCTATGCAGCCTTTATCTGCCAGGGCAAAATATCCTATATGCGTCTCATACACATTAACCAGCTCATAACTGCAGCTGTTTTTGAGGGTGTTGTGTTACATGAGCGCAAGATAGTTAAGATATGGCTTTTGTGGGTGTTGTGTCGTAAACCATGGAAAGGAGTGCAGTTCCCTCCCGTTCTCTGACCTGCTGGATTCTCGGGGGAGGGGTGGGGCCAGGATGACATTTACTGTGACACGCTGGATGATGTCAGTGACCATCAGCTCATACTAGCTCCTTGTTTGTAAATCGCTCAACTTTTTCCTGACAAAGCCACTCCAAACTGGATGAGATGACAGTGGTGTGTGCAATGATCTCTCTCTCTCTCTCTTTCTCTCCCCCTCTCTCTCTCTCTCTCTCTCTCTCTCTCTCTCTCTATCTCTCTCCTTCTCTCTCTCTTTCAGCAGGCATACACACCGTAAACACACACACAGTTTCCTGCTCTCTCCCGAGAGAACAGACCACAGAAGAGGGGAATCCCCCTGATCTCCCCTGACTGAGGCCTCTCTTTTATCTCCATCCCGTTGAAGGTCTGTAGCTTTGGGACAGTGGGAGCAAGCAGGTTACCTCCACCCTCCCCCTACAGATTCTAATCACCGACCCCACTGATCCCTATCTGTCCACCTGACACCACTGCCCTAATAACGCACACCTGGAGCTCTCATGATTGTCCATCTAAACTGGGTTGATCAGCAGCCTGCCTGGCTCTGGTATCTTTATTATTGTCTGGCTCAGCAGCACAAAGCTTTTCATTGTACTTGTATACTTGTGTATCCTGTACATATGACAGTAAACTTGAATTGAAATGGATTTGTCCAGCCCAGGGACCTCGGATGTGGGGAACATGTGGGAGGGGAACAGAGGAATTGTGCTGGTACATAACTAGGTCTGACTGCAATAATAAAACTCACCTGGGAGACCATGAAGACGTCAGTGCGCTAGCCGACTTGGCCCATCCTGTCCCTCTCTGGGTGAACGTGTCTGATGTACCTTCTGTCTACCTGTTGGTTTTGGAGACTGTACATGTTGACCTGTGTGTGAGGAGCTTGACGTTGGAGCTGTCCTAGGATCCAGACCAGAGGAGAGCTTTCTGTTGCTGTCACAGTGAGTACAATCTAATATTAGTTGTTAGGACAACAAATGCATAATCCATAATGCTAAATGTTTTATTTACCAAACCATCGAAGGAAGCCTTAGTTGAATATTAACAATCTACAGTCAATTAAAATAAGGTCTAATCTCTCATATGACTTAATTCTTCATTTGCAAAGACGCAAGCATGTCAAATAGCTGAGCTGACATGGCAACTTTTGTATTAGTACTAGTGATAGTTCTATGGATGTCAAATTATCATATTGTTGGCTGTAAGCCCAGAGGTTAACAGGCCAGAATGTTCCAGTATTTATCTGTACAGATCCCCGGTACTGACATGCAAGCTGCAGTGACTCATCTGCTCCTCCTGGGGGCGCTGTGTCTCAACTTCAGAGTCCAGGCCTCAACTCAGAGAGAAGTAGCAGGTACTGCCGCTCATCAAGTTCCACATGTAGGACAGAGTGCATCTAAACTCTGCCATCATTCTTCTTCTCTAACACGTTTGTGCACCCAGCAAGCGTGCATCTGTGAATAACGACCGCACACATCTAGAAGGTTCTCATGTGCAATCCCTCCCCTGTGGTGCGTCAGGGGGGTTGGAGGGGGTCCTGCCCTGTGGCTCCTGGGACTGTGACTGTGCGTTCAGCCGCCAGCGAGGCTGCTGCTGTGTCTCGGGGCAGTTCCACAAGCTGGAGGAGCAGGTCTTCCAGCGTGTGTCTGACCTGTGGAGCACCTTGTCCCAGCTGAACCACCAGGTCCAGCAGGCCACAGGTGAGGGACAGAGGAAACCCGCTGAAGCTGAAAAAACGTTTATTTTATGTTCTTGTTTTGAACTCTGTTTGTGTGTGTGTGTTTGTCTTGTCTGTTTGTCTTCTAACAGAGGGGATGGGCGTGGCTTTCAGTTCCTCCGGAACCCCCGGCAACCAGTGCTACGGCCCCTTCAACCGGAACATGCCCATTCCCTACAGCGTAATCTCTCTCAACAATGGCAACGGCTACAACCCTGCCCTAGGTACACACACACACACACACAGACACACAGACACAAACAGACCATTCACCTCAATCCACTTCACACCTCCATTCTACATGACACAGAGTCTTCAGTCTGGGACCGAATGTTTACCGGTCTGTCCCCGTGAGTCAACAGGCGTGTTCACGGCCCCTCACGCCGGCCTGTACTCCTTCAGCTTCACGGCCTACTCCAAGGAGCCGAGCGCCGCCGCCGGCAGGCTGTTCTACCAGGTGCGGCTGATGAGGAACGGCGAGGCGATGGCGTCCGCGTGGGAGGACAACAGGGAGGACTCGGAGGACAGCGCCACCCAGACGGTGCTGCTGGCCCTGGAGAGGGGAGGCCAGGTGTACGTGGAGCTGATGCCAGGACGGCAGCTTTGCGGAGACGCCGCGGGCCGGAACAGGTTCTCTGGCTACATGCTGTACCCTGCGGAGGGCCAGGGCTAACACACAGGCCAGCCAGCCGTCACCACACACATCCATTTGGTCTCTGATCCTAGACAGTCATAATCAGAGTCAATGCATTTTGTAGTTCCGGTGGGGGAGGGGAATAAAGTATTTTGAAAATCCCTTTGCATTACGCGAGGTCCTCAGTAAATCAAGATTTGTTGTGAACGGTTGGGCGTATCTTAACATGATCTCCTTTACACCATATCCTGACTACACTATCTTCAAAACTACATCCCCCTGTTCATCTTAAACAGCCCGTCAGTCTGCTCAGTCAGCATATCACCTTTCTATCCCTGACTAAAGGTTCCTGTGAGACAGAGCAATGTACCACATACCCAGAATGTGGAATTTCACATTGGTGTGCTTTGGCCGTAGTCTAGTTGGCTCTCTGGTACCATTCCCAGAGTGAGCCTTCTTCTTTTCTTTATCTTGGCCTCCACTTCATGACCCCATCTTACATTTGAATTAACATTTGTATCACTTAGTACATGGTTTTATCCTAAGACACATCCAAAGAGGGGATGTAGAAAGTGCAGCATTAAAAGAATGTATTGCTTCTTTTGACCAGGTATCACTAGCAACTTCTCAACGGAGTATGTAATCAAATGTAATTATTGTGGGCTTGGTACTAATTTAGTAAGTAGTACTAATTGATGATGAGTTAAGGTGAGACATGTTTCTCTCAGCAACAGCGCACATACAGCAGGTGGGATATGTTCCAGACAGTGACAGGTTCATCCCTGAGGCCTAACAGTAAAGCGCTCTAGATAAGACACACATAATCAAACACATTTGACAGTCGGGAGTAACTCATGTATCTCAAACTAACAGAGCTGTTCTCACACTCCCTTTTCCCCCGACTCTCTCTCTCCCTTTCTCCCCCATCATTTTGCCCAATGAACAGTTGATACCTATCCCCCGCCCCTTCCTGTCTCCACCCCTTCCTGTCTCCACCCCTTCAGACTGAACATGAAAGCTACACCCACCACACCCCCCCCCAGGTTGCAGACGAAACTTCTTTGGAAGATGTGCATGCACTGTGATGCAAATCTGTGTGATTAGAACCAGTCATGTTCCTCCCTTCACAGACCAGCTGACTGGCAAGTGGGAGAAACATTGCGCAACGCTTTGACGCAACACTTGCATGACCCACATGGCTTAGCCATTACTTCACACATCGGCAGAACCTTAGAATGATGTCATCAATGGTCTACCTCAGTGACCTCCCTGGAAATGACACTCCCTTCATGATTGGGAAGTGGGGGGTTCTGTCATACTAGAACTATGGGGATGGGGCGTGGGGTGTCCATGTTTGCAAGTTCACTGAAAGTGGAAGGAGTTAAGTTATGTATCACAGGACAGTTTTAGCATCTACGCTGAAATAACTGAAAACAAGTGTTCCCCTCACGCATTGGCCCCTCTCCCATTCTTCCTCAGTTCTGTTTTGAGAGTACCTTTCAGAGTGGGGAAGCACAGCATTCCATGGCTGCTTCACATTTCTCTCTCTTGAAGGACTTTTTTCCTGACCACAAATACCACAACATTTCTACACAGGCACTATGCAATCCGCCGTCTACAGGGGATTCCATGGCATCTCTAATTATGCAAGTCGCTCTCCTTCAAACCCCCCTGTTACGTCCCCGGTCCTGTCATGTGTTCTGTGTGTGTTTGTGTGTGGGTTTTGCTCTCCTCTCCACAGGTGGCGCCCTTCAGCCTAGTCACCACTCATTAACAACTCTTCCCCCCCCGTTACCGATTGTCCAGCTGGTTCCTGTTGTCCATTATCCAATCCCATCGTCCCCTCAGCTGTATATATGTACCACTGTTTGTCTCGTTAGAGCTTCTCTATCGTTTGGTGGTCTCTTTGTCTCCCTGTGTGGGTAGCTCTTTTGGCAGCGTGTTAGTGATTATTTGTGATTGTGGTTGTATTGTATCTGACGTGTGTTATCATCCTCCATTTGTTAACCTTACAAAAGCCACCACCCCCTCAACCCTTCCCCCCTTCCTCCTCCTTCCCCCTGGAAAGCTGAGTGGTAAAGGAAGATATTTGGAGAATTCCTTTAGCTGACCAACCAAGCCCTTTTGGAAACATGCCCTCTCTCTATCCTGCTCCCAAATAAGGAGGCACACTTAAACAGGGGAAAAGAGAGAGAGGAAAAGGGTGTGTCATAGAATGAAACTAGATGACTAGCAGCCCATAGATACTGTATAGAAAAAAGAAAGACGAGAAAAAAAGGGACACATCCTTTTAGGGCTGTGGTTTCCTCCCCTTATTTCCTCTCCTCCTCCTCCTCTCTCTCTCTCTCTCTCTCTTAATCTGTGGTGAAGTCATTTCAGAGTAGTGTGTTTGTTCTTTTCCAACCGGCACTCCCTAAGAGTAGACTCGTACTTTGTCGTGAAAGGGAGCATTTGGAGGGCAACAGACTGAAACAGCCAGCTGCACTCATCTCACCTTCAACAGCTCTCAAGCAAACACTGTAAGTATGCACTGTACTTGTCCACTTGTTTTTGATCTGTTTGACGTGTACCGCGGGCCCCTTGTCGTGAGGTGTTGTCCTCCGGTAGCCATCTCGGGTAATCATTTACAATTTCAATTTCCTGGTTTATCAAATATTCTCAAAATGGTGTCGCGTAAGTTTTGTGTTTTAAGTGCTTCTCTGTAGCTTGGAGTCCAGGTGTGTGCTTAGACTGAATGAGAGAGGGAACCTGATACAACCTATTGAACACATTTGACTGCTTTCCACCACTTTCTCTATCCTAACACACAAGTGCACATGAATCTCTCACTGCATGGCACATGGAATGCACATCGTTAATTCATTCCAGGAAAAGGAAATAAGTCCACATTTGTCACAGGTTTTTCCCCTTCTCTCGGTTTCTGTCTGAATGAACGCTCTGTTCCCCTCTGGCTGTGACCACCGAGTCACTATCAGATCCTCCTCTTTATCAGATCCTGCTTCTTATCTCATTCTGCTCCCAGCACACCCTCTCATACTCTCCTTCTGACCGGCAGCCCCACGAACAGGGAGACAGATTGATGGTTAAAGGGTGCTGCCCATGATAAATGGGTTATGTATTTGAAATGGAGACAAGGCGAGTCAACATGTGGTCAGGGTTGTGTAATAAACTGTATGTGGTCCCTCCTAATTGACTACACACACGTACCCTGGTACACATCCTCCGTGTATCTGGAGGAGTGAAACCGTGTATGTTCTAGGGATTTGGAAAAGCCTTTTTGGCATGTTTATAGTTCAAGATAAGGGTACATGCTTCAGTGGGTTGAAAAAAAAGAACAAAAACCATGACTTTGAGATTGCTCAAAAAAAAGAACTTACCGTTTGATCTTTTTCAATGCTTTTCGTAACCCTGAGATTGTGAAACAGCTGTTACACAGCCGTGGCTTCGTCCTTTTACACTGCGTGTGTGTCGGTGGAATTGCAATAACAGGCTCAAACGTACAGTCATTTTGCCTGTGTTTTAGTGTCACATCATATTGATGAATGGGGCTGTGGTGAGAGCCAGCCAAACAAAGTCTAACGGCTGACGTGAGTCTCAGCAGTTTGTCGAGGGCTTGTAGCAGCAGGCCTTCCTGTCAGAACTGCTCAATGCAGTCAGGATACAACAGGTCCAAGCACTCCCTCCTGTCCCCCTCCTGCTAACACAATCACGGGTTATGTCCCCCTCCCCACACCCCCTCCCATCCTCCCTTACCAGGAAGGGCTGTAAACAGATCTATAAAACTGCACGTAGCACAGGGAAATGCTTGTTCTTATTACTGCTATTTACATTCAAACTATAGTTTGAAGTCACAGACTACAGAGCCAATGAGTGTCATCCACAGTATTTGCATGCAGCTACTGTTATGGAACTTCAAGGTAGGGCCCAAGGTCAAGCCCCCCCAACCCCTCATGGCTGTTCCCAGTAAGATGCGGCCCGATCCAGTCAGGGATGTGTGTGTGTGTGTGTGTGTGTGTGTGTGTGTGTGCAGAGGTTCTGTGGGCCACGACTCCTCCAAGACAGATGCTCAGATTGAGAAACAGACATTCAGATTGGTCAGAGCTGGTTTGGGAATTTATGAGGTTAATTATGATGATTGTTGTTATAATCGGTCTGTTGTTTGAATCTGTCTCCAGTTGTGACACCATTTGTCTGGTAGACAGAACAACGCAGCCCTCTTCTGCAGCCCCACAGAACCGCTGTCCTACTGCCACAGAGAGGGAACTCTGGGACATGAAGTTCTGGTGGCGCCAGCAGTGTTAGAGCCAGTTACTTAACAAGGCAATATGAAGAATGAGGAAGCACTCTGTTTTCATAGTAACAACTGACACTTAAACTAACACACAATCAATCAAAACACAGAATCGAGATTAAAGCATGTGACCTGGTCACAAAAACACATGTTGCAACATCCCCTTTGTTGGGAGAGAAATAGAAGAGGTGCACTCGACGCTACCACATGGAGGTTTAGTGTGTGTGTGTCTGTTTGTGTGTGTGTGTGTGTGTGTGTTGTTGCTAAGGCCAGGGACTTACCGTTTTCTCAGAAAGAATGTTTCTCTTACTCTGCACAAACACAGGAAGCAAGGTACTGAGACGCTTAAGAATAGAATGCCCTCTGTACCAACTAGATAGTATGGTCTGTCAGAGCTCTCTCCTAACTTCACTTTCCAGACCAGGTATTAAGAAACACGTACCTGCATGTTCTCAGTTTGTAAATACATGTCTTCCTTCAGAGCGCCTTTGTCAACAGTACAGGATACAAACACAGACAATAGCCCCTTTTAAAACGATGCTCACTGGCAGTTGTTGTGATTATTTTCCAAATGATTTGATGACTTGTATCTGGATGTTCATTTAAAATAACAATACCATTATATGTTTTGCTATGATTGACTAATTCATACTTTGATTAATTGCAGATTAATGTTACCAATGAAGGTAATAAATTACAGGGCTATGGAAGCAGTTTTTAAAGGGGTACTATTAAAATGCCACCATTGGGTTGCGCTTCAATATCGCCATCTAACGGTTCAACGTGTGAATTACAAGTGCAGTTCCTCGCAGTAAACCACCAGATGGCGATGGTACAGCGCAGCCCTTATGGAATGGGTTTTTAAGGGGCACTGTTTCGACAGCGCCATTTGGCTCCGCGTCAATACCATAGTTAAGTAATAAGGTACGAGAAGCAGTAGCCTACCTTATCGTCCATAAAGTACGTGTTCAAGGGTGTTGTTAGTCTACGTGTTCCGGCAAACCCTGGAACACGTACTTTATTGACGATAACTGCCTCTCGTACCTTATTGCCTTTATAACACGGTTACCAGAGACATTATAAATGGTAAATAAATAGTAAGCTGCCTTTCAGCACAAAATAGCTATAGCCAACAAACGTTGTGTATCGCATTTCAGTAGCCGAGAGAAAATAGTCCCTGTAGATAGTGGCTGTCGCTATGCAACGGACAAACAGCAATGTGAACTTCACGTTTGTTGGCCGAGCTAGCTAGATCTCGCACCATCTCACTCATTCACATTTCTCATTTTATAAAAGTTGCCTTATGACTGACTAATTCATACTATGATTCATTGCAGATTAATGCTACCGATGAAGTTTATAAATTACAGCGCTATGGAAGCAGGGTCGGTTTTAGCTAATTGGAGGCCCTGGGCATTGCACAATTTAGAGGCCACTGCTAGTCGCTGATTGTGGGTCGAACTTGCCATTTTCCAACAATATCGTTGCAGATGCGTAATAGCTGACGGACAGCTTGGATACTTACATAACTAGACTACATTTGCAATCATGGTGAACACTCAAATTATTGAAACTATATACCATAGCATTACACATATTAAAACAGAACGAACACAACAATAGAACTCCAAACAACGCTTAATTAACTAAGCTAATGACCTTAATTTAGTAGTTTTTCATCTTGCCGCAGGGCATTCTGGGTATCGTGGGCACCATTGGGTTGCCTCAATCTCGCCATCTAGTGGCTTAAAGTGAAAATTACAAGTGCAGTTCCTAACAGTAAACCGCCAGATAGCGATGGTAAAGCGCAGCCCTATGGAACGGGTTTTTAAGGGGCACTGTTTCGACAGCTTCGACAGCTTGCTCATTTGATAAAAGTTGCGTTTAACGGTGTCCGTGGGTTCGCTAGCAACAGTACAGTCTCCAAACAGTGTCGTCTTCTTGGGTCATCTGTGTGGCAGTGGCTTCATACATCAACAAGAGGAAGGAAGGAAGGGACTAAATGAATGAGCAAACAGGATGTTGCGTAGCTAACTCTGGGTACCTCAGGGTCAGGGTCACTTACCCTGGTGAAGCTCTGACTCGTTGTCTTTCTGATTCTTCATCTGACTGGTTTCCCCTGAGGGACTCATTCTACTAGGTAGTGGTCTGTATGCATGCACTTGCAGCGTAGTGGACAAGTGAAATAACAGCAGGAAATCAGTCTGTGCCATTGTTCTCTGTAGAATGCATAACCCCCAATTTCCGCATTAAGCTATGGAAAGCTTGGGGGGATTGAATTTATGAACTTCTATAAAAAAGGAACAAAATGTCCATCCACTTTATGGAACAGCAGTCACATGGGCCTGATACACTTAATTGTGCATAGATTTTCTTCTGTTTATGCTGACACACACATGCACATGGATCAGGAGACCCTGATTACAGGCCTATTTGTGTTGACTGTGGGCCAATTGTCTGGGTGTGGATATCAAATACGGACCTGAACGGGAGTCTGTTCCACCCATTCGGTGCATGTCCCTCTCTCCACAATACTGAGAGAGCAGGCAGAGTCGCATTGCCACAGGCATACGAACAGCCTCAATGTTCATGGATGCCTCGGCCTATTAGTGAGTCACATACACGTGTAAGTTCACCGTGATACATGCTGCCTGTGTGACCCTTGACCTCTGTCTCTTCAGGACCAGCCATGGCAAACAAAGGTCCCTCCTATGGATTGAGCCGCGAGGTACAAAGCAAGATCGACAAGAAGTACGACCCGGAGCTGGAAGAGAGGCTGAACGAGTGGATTGTAGCCCAGTGTGGTGCTGAAGTGGGCCGGCCAGAGGAGGGCAAGACCGGCTTCCAGAACTGGCTCAAGGATGGATGTGTGAGTGCCTGTCCACCTGATGGTGACTTGGGTGTGAGTTTGTGTGTGTGTGTGTCACAGTAAATAAAATACTGATCGTCTCCCTCTCTTCCAGATCCTGAGTGCACTCATCAACAGTCTGTACGAGGACAACAAGCCCATCAAGAAGCTGCAGCCCTCAGGCATGGCCTTCAAGCAGATGGAGCAGATCTCTCAGTTCCTCCATGCCGCTGAGAAGTACGGGGTCACCAAGACCGACATGTTTCAGACCGTTGACCTCTGGGAGGGTGAGTCATCCTCGGTTCCTGCCCCCCCCCCTCCCTCGGCCCTGGGACTGTGTCTGGGTGTGCATTGTGCTCATGTGACGCTGATCTCGTCTGCTTGTCCGTCTCTCTGTGTGTCTGCAGGGAAGGACCTGGCTGCAGTCCAGAGGACCCTGATGGCTCTGGGCAGTCTGGCTGTCACCAGGGACGACGGCCATTACCGCGGTGACCCCAGCTGGTTCCACAAGTGAGTCCCCGGCTCTCGTCTTGACTTGGAACGCTCCTTCATACTGAGACGTGTCACGCCACAAAACTGAGCTTAGGATTCATGTATGTGTGTGTGCTTGTGTGCAGGAAGTCTCAGGAGAACAGGCGGGATTTCTCTGAGGAACAGCTAAGTGGGGGCAAGAACGTCATCGGCCTGCAGATGGGAACAAACAAGGGAGCCTCTCAGGCTGGCATGACGGGCTACGGTCAGCAACGCCAGATCCTGAAGTGAACACGGAACACCGCCAGCCTCAGTTTCATCCTGAGGATTCTCACGGCCGATAGGGGAGAAGTCTGCTTCGTCTGCTAACCTGAACAATCAGGAGAGATGCTACCAGAACATTATCGGAACCAAACTGGACCAAAACATAGACCAAAGAAAAAAACAGAGACACTGCACAGATCTCTATGCATACAAACTTGCACGTACAAACACGGATAAACATAATGACCCAAGTCTGTAAAACATTGTAGAATTGTTTTATTTTGGATGTGACAGATAAGTTGAACAAAGACACATAGAGTACACAGAAAGTCGTACATTTCATTGAGATAGGGCTCAGAATACTGCATAGTACTTGTCAATATTTGATGGATAAGTGTAATGCGCTATGAAATATGTTTCTATAGTTTGCATATTAAGATGCAGATGATCTCATTTTTGGCCATGTTTTTAGAGTTCAGTATTTTTGTATTTTATATTTTTGATTATGGACTGATTTTGAATAAAGCACAGTTTAATTTGAAAATCCTAATTTGCCCTAAAGACAGATTTATTCACCAGAGGACTGTGTACTAAACCCAGATTTGCTCTGGTTAGAGCTGTATAGAGCTCCTCTATCTACTATCTTTACATCATAAGGTTTAAGGAAATCAAATCCTCTGTCCTCAGACCATGCTGCCATGCTGGTGATCACTGAGGGGTCACTTGGAGGAATCTCTCTATATGCTTGCATGAGATATTGTCACATCAAAAAAGAAGACAAAAAAATTAAACAGTTGAGGAATGAAAGTGGTCGTGCAGAGGGAGGGAGTTCTTACTATGCTGGAGTGTCGTTAACAAGTCTCTGACAGGACATTCTGACTGATTCTGAACTCACAGCTCAACTCTGACTGGAGGGGAGGCAGGGGGAGAGAGAGGAGGAAAGAGGAGGAGTGTCACAGTGGTCTCCTGCCAAGATTTGGCACGTACATTATTCAAATTGAGTGTAGGCTAAGCTGTTCAACATGAACAGTTACAGAGCACGAGGTGAGGCACATGGAAAAAGGAGAGATTGAGAGAGAAAGAATGAGAGGGAGGGTGAGGTGGGTTGAGGCATGTACAGTCCAGAGAGCAGAGTGGGGGCGGGGAGGGAGGTAGAAAGGGGGCTCATAAGGAGACATACTCTGATCGTTTGAGTAATGTGATAAATGATTGGGGGATACAGCCAAAGAGCTGCATAGATGGAACTGGAAGCTAAGACAATATTTTCCCTTTCAGTTCCAATTTGTCTGGTTCATAAAGTGCTTCTTAAAAAGGATTGCATGCTGCAGATGGAGGGAAGATAGAGGGATCTCGTATCTCTGTTTCTTAGAAACGGCACAAACACATATAAACAGTATCTCTGAGCATGCAATAAAAATGTCCTTAGATTCAGAAGTCAACAGTGAGTCATATGAGTCAACTATGATCAACTGGCGTTTGATACTATGGTCTGGTCCAACAGTCATAACAAAATTAAAAAAGATTAAAAGATTTGCAGTCAACGTGATCAAAACGACTATCTACTGTAATAATAAATAAATGGTATTGAGTGCAATGAACAATGGCTACCTTTTTATCACTTTTTGTTTAACTGATTTTTTAATATATTTAATCTAAATTGAGTTTCCTCTGAATGTGTACTTTGTGAATAAACCGTAAATGTAACTGTAGAGCCATCTGGTGTATTATTTGTGGAACTGCACATGAGTGTTGCAGTCAGTGGTCACATAAAGAGTTGACCCTGTGCTGGAGGTATAAACTCGGGATAAAATGGGGGTATGTATGAAACATCTTTAGTGTGTTTTCGAAGGGGGACTGATGAATACAGTGTTGCTGGCATGTAACCTCGCCCATCCTTTGAGAAACTAGTACTAAGTATGCAAAACACATTGGGGTGTAACAAACCCTCAGTGTCATTTAAATTAGTAGAAACTATCCGTGGTTCTTTTTGTTATTCATTAGTCAATGCCTGTCTTATCAGTATTTTACACTGACAATGCCATCTGTCAGTTGGATTATTATTGATATAAAAGGTTTTTAAGGGACAGATGGCCAAAATGCATAGCCTACCCTTTAGAGCACTTTTATTTTGAAATAAGGATGACCAGGAAGTACTTCTTTAGGAAGCACTGTGGCTTTGACAAGTAGTGATTCATTTTATAAACACCAGCAACGAAGTAATGCGAGGGAAAGCTCCTAAATAACACTAGAGTACTGTTAATAATCGTAAATGTTGGGTTTAAGTAATATGCATAACCAGCCAACTTCTGTCATTGCTTAATTTTCTATAAACGGTATCATGCTAGCTAACAACGTACAATGCATTGACTAGCTAAGAAGAGTTTGTAGTAACATTAGCTAGCTTGACTGCATCTGTGCATTCTAAAATCGGTGGCTAGGTAATACCTACTTTTTTAATTGAATACGGTTGGACCGGTCTGCCGCCATGGCTGAGCGTGGGGCACATTTGACCACTGCAGCTGCAGATGATAGACCATCCATATTCGAAGTTCTCGCCCAGCAGTCCCTGATGGGTGCTGTGAGACCAGCTTTGCGCCACGCTGTGAAGGTTGGCATCTTAACTACTTCTTGGAACTAGAATATGGCGAGCTAGCTGTAATAGATGTTAGATGACCATATAGATAACCTAGACTAGAATGTATGATCAAGTTGTTGGTAGTGAAGCACCACTTATGATAATATTTTGGAAATGCACCCACTTGCTTCTATAAGCTTCACCTTTTAGATCCAGCTCAAAACAGATAATCCAGTTTACATTCCATTCCATTGAGTGGATGATGTTTTCCAAAGTGACATACAAATATTGCACATAGAAAGTATATCAAAGTAGCCATGGCAAGTACAGACACACTCTAAAGGTCTCAAAGGTGTGAGTTGATGACCTGTGGGAAGGTAGTGAGTATGCACCAGATTTGGATGACCCTCCTGAAATTGCTTTTATTTATTCATCAGTATCACACATCTGTTGCAGGTACTGGCTGAGTCCAATCCCTCACGCTACGGATTCCTCCTGAGGAGATTCGACGAGATTTACGTCGTTCTCGACCTTTTGCTTCAGCACCATTTTCTGTCACGGACGAGCGGCTCCTTCTCTGAGAACTTCTACAGCTTGAAGCGCGTCTCCTCTTCGGGAAGCGACAAGCCAGCTTACTTGGGACTTCGAGGCAAATCCCACTGGCGCTCGCTGCTTCTGCTGGCTCTCGTGCCGTACCTGCGGGCCAAACTGGAACAAGTGTTGGCGAAGCAGAGGGACGAAGATGAGTTCTCCATCCGCCTGCCGCAGTCTCGCATGCAGAGGATGTACAGGGCTTTCCTGGCCGCCTACCCTTACGTCAGCATGGGTTGGGACAGCTGGGTCTTCTGCCAACAGCTCTTATACGTGTTTGGTCGCGCAAGGACACATTCACCGTTTCTGTGGCTGGCGGGAGTCCAACTGGCTCACCTCACAGGACATGACATCAGGAACATGGACCTCAAACCAGAAACACCATCTGCAGGCATTGGGTCAAGGTGAGATTGAAGTATTACCAAATCCATACCTGACCCGTGTACTTAATATATCGCCACTTCTAACGGTGACCTTTTCTTGCAGTATCGGCGATAGGCTACGGAAGGTGACGTCGACTGTGGTTGGAGGTGTGGCCGTGTCCCTCTCCTCAAGCCTGTCCATGGGGGTGTTCTTCCTACAGTTCCTGGAGTGGTGGTATTCCTCCGAGAACCAGAGCACCATGAAGAGCTTGACCACCCTGCCCACGCCGCCCCCTCCCGTCCACCTGCAGGACCCTTCATCCAATCACAGCAAAATGTGCCCGCTGTGTCGCAAGTGCCGCACCAACGACACGGTTCTCTCCACCTCCGGGTTTGTGTTTTGTTACCGTTGCATCTATGTCTACGTCAAAGCCAACATGAGGTGTCCCATGACTGGTTACCCCACTGAACTCCAGCATCTCATCAAGATTTACTCTCCTGAGAGCTAAACATGGGAAACGCATCAGGGGGGGGCTTCAAAAGATGGTTGCCTTGCCATCAGTAATTGTCTTGAATCAGTCATTGTGATTGTAAACAGTGAAATCCCCATGTGAAATCAGCAAGTGTTACGGAAAGCAGCAAGTGCCATGTTAGTCAGCTGGTGTTCTCTTCTACCCAGACAAGTAATCATAATTATGCAATTCTAATTCTTAGCACGTTGATCATGTGGTCTTGATTTTTATATGAAACCTTGAAGAAACAAAGCAATGTTTTGGACTTGTGGCAAAGCAGATGTTCTGCAGAATATTTTCCCACACTGTAGGGAACTGCCTCCACTTCAAATGTGAACATTTAGTATGTAGCCCTTGAGGAGGCCTAGCCAAACAAGTAATGGAGTTGAGGTTTATGAAGCCCAGCATACTTTAGGCGTGAGCTACCCATGAAAGGACAAGTGGTTTTCAGAATTAAACCTTTATTTGAGCAACTTTCTTTGAAGTGTGCATTACACTTGGAAGCCAATGTGCATATTTTTGCATGAATCCCATCGTCGACATTTCCCTTGTCATTGGAACTTTCCTTTGCCATGAAGTCCCTCAGCGAACAGGAGCACCTGAAAATAGTCAGAATAATTTAAATATAGCATTACAGGAATGTTTAAATTACAGATACAGCAAGACTAGATTTCATTCGTTTACAGTGATCCAACCTGCCATCAGCATCAGGTACTGAAAGGCAAAAACCCTAAAGCTACATGCATCACAGGGAGCTAGGTGGCTAACTTAAGTAGTCTCTGCAGACAGATTATATTTAGCATGAGGTCATGACCTGCATGCCGATTCAGTTGAATGTGATCTGCCATGGCCTGGCCGGAGTACAGCAAATATGATATGTCGCTCCAAAGCTGCTCAACAACGTAGAGCAGAGGAGTCTAAACATAGAGCCATGGCAGGTCCTCAGGGCAGGGGCTGAGCCTTAAGTGATGGGCCTCACGTCAAGATGAATCTATCCACTCCCAAACCGGCTGAACCACTAGTGAGAAAAGTAGCACAGTTGACTGGTTAACTTTTATCTAGCTTGATAAAAAAAGGTAAACAGGATCACAGAACATTCTGTGCTTATGAGTGCTACTTTGTAAGGGCCATGTGGGCTGCTTATATGAGCATATCTGACATTGGTTTTGACTGAAGAATTCACCATTAGCATCCTCAGTCAATATAACCTCACAGCTCAGCGAGAAGATTAAAACTGATCATGCCTTAGTCAGAGACACCCAGAGGTATCACTACCAAGTCAGGTTGTTCTTGAATCATCATAGCTGTGTTAGATTATTCAGCAATGTCTGCAAACTAAACACATGAAGGACCGTTTATTTTACCATTGGTTGATTATTAAAGATTTGCTAGACTGGAAAAAATATATCACGATAAGCATGGGTTACCTCGTCTTTGTAGCTGCTCAACAACCTAGACCAGGAGTATAAAAGTAGAGCCATGGCAGGTCCTCAGGGCAGGGGCTGAGCCTTAAGTGATGGGCCTCACGTCAACATGAATCTATCCACTCCCAAAACGGCTGAACCACTAGTGAGAAAAGTAGCACAGTTGACTGGTCAACTTTGATCTAGCGTGATAAAAAAGGTAAACAGGATCACAGAACATTCTGTATCTATGAGAGTGCTACTTTGTAAGGGCCATGTGGGCTGCTAATGTGAGCATATCTGACATTGGTTTTGACTGAAGAATTCCCCATTAGCATCCTCAGTCAATATAACCTCACAGCTCAGCGAGAAGATTAAAACTGATCATGCCTTAGTCAGAGACACCCAGAGGTATCACTACCAAGTCAGGTTGTTCTTGAATCATCATAGCTGTGTTAGATTATTCAGCAATGTCTGCAAACTAAACACATGAAGGACCGTTTGTTATTAAGAATATTTGCTAGACTGGAAAGACAACGCATAAAATATATCACAATAAGCATGGGTTACCTCGTCTTTGTAGCTGCTCAACAACCTAGACCAGGAGTATAAAAGTAGAGCCATGGCAGGTCCTCAGGGCAGGGGCTGAGCCTTAAGTGATGGGCCTCACGTCAAGATGAATATATCCCCTCCCAACTGGCTGAACCACTAGTGAGAAAAGTAGCACAGTTGACTGGTCAACTTTTATCTAGCTTAAAAAAAAAGAGGTCAGAACATAATAAAATGGGATGTTGGGGGAAATAGGATCACAGAACATTGTGTGCCTACGAGAGTGCTACTTTGTAAGGGCCATGTGGGCTGCTTATGTGAGCATATCTGACATTGGTTTTGACTGAAGAATTCCCCATTAGCATCCTCAGTCAATATAACCTCACAGCTCAGCGAGAAGATTAAAACTGATCATGCCTTAGTCAGAGACACCCAGAGGTATCACTACCAAGTCAGGTTGTTCTTGAATCATCATAGCTGTGTTATATTATTCAGCAATGTCTGCAAACTAAACACATGAAGGACCGTTTATTTTACCATTGGTTGATTATTAAAGATTTGCTAGACTGAAAAGTCAATGCTGAAAATAAAGCATGGGTTACCTTGTCTTTGTCACCTCTTGACAGAAATGTTGTTTGTGAGATTAAACTTGAAAGAGCAAGCTTTTTATATTGGCAAAGCACGTAATTGTATAATTGGTCTCCAGGACCATTGGCTACTCAATTGACTTATTACCACAGTGCCCACACAGCTGTGTGTAATTAGTGTTAAAACTGGAAACCCTAATATCAAATCACAAGTGTCTCTGTTCTAACACTTTAAAGAACATGCTTCCTCCCACTCTTGAATTATTGACTGTACTAACATAATTGGAATGTGACAATAACTCCAATGTCCTTTAGTTACAGAAGTCAAATGAACCCGAAACACCAGTCCTCTTCAACTGCATTCAAATATGACTATTCAATGACAGTGAATATGACATGCCGTTGTGTAAATAAGATAAATAAGGCCATTTAGTTTGCTGAATAAAAAAGCAAGCTATAGACCTGTTTTATAGGAAAGGTAACCTTAAATGACCTTTTTGGTGATCTGGCACTGTATGAGATTACGTTTTTTCAATAATAAAAATAAATCTTTGTGGCGCCCCCCCAATATAATGGTAGGGGAAACACTGGTCTTTCTTTACATAAACTGTCTCTATAATTACCTCACACTTCACCTTAAGGATATATTTTCAACGAGTTCATATCTGCTTGTGTCCCTGATGGCTCAGTGGATAAGCATGTGTACCCTGACAGATAAGGGTTGTGGGTTCAAACCCCATGGAAGGCTGCAATGGTCTTTCCTTGCAGAAACTGTCTCTTTAATGACCTCACACTTCAAATTAAGGATGTATTTTCAACGAGTTCATATATGCCTGTGTCCCTGATGGCTCAGTGGATAAGCATGTGTACCCTGACAGATAAGGATTGTGGGTTCAAACCCCATGGAAGGCTGCAATGGTATTTACATGCAGAAAAGGTCTCTTTAATGACCTCACACTTCACCCTAAGGATGCATTTTCAACGAGTTCATGTTTCCTTGCGTCCCTGACGGCTCAGTGGATAAGCATGTGTACCATGAGCGTTAAGGGTCTTGGGTTCAAATCCCATGGAAGGCTGCGTTGGTCTTTCCTTGCAGAAACTGTCTCTTTAATGACCTCACACTTCACCTTAAGGATGTATTTTCAACGAGTTCATGTTTCCTTGTGTCCCTGATGGCTCAGTGGATAAGCACGTGTGCCCTGACAGGTAAAGGTTGTGGGTTCAAACCCCATGGAAGGCTGCAATGGTCTTTCCTTGCAGAAAAGGTCTCTTTAATGACCTCACACTTGTTCAAATATGGCTGAAGGATCTTCCTACAACTCAATTGTTGCTTTTGGACTTGGAAAAAAAGCTGGACTTATATATAAAACTGATAAAAGGTACATTTATTTTCCCGGCTCCCGAGATCCCCTCTCCCAACTGTCTTTCCTGGTGGGACAGTCGGGTACTGACAAAGACAGTTGGGTGATCCCGGCTGGCAGTCGGGGAGTCTGGACAGTCGGGGGAGTGCGCTGCGGTCACAGGGATCTGGGCTCACGGATCTGATTGGCACCACGCCCTGTGCTTCATCTGAACCCACGACACCAGCCCCCGACACCTTGGGGGCGACCTTAGAGCAAGCTCAGTCAAAGGATTTCTCTAGGTTCGAGGGTTTGGGTGGATTTGATCCCATGCCACTGGGATTTGCTTGTCTGCATGCTTATCCATTAGGCCACTGGGGCCCCATATCCCTACCATGTGAAGGTAGTATTTATCTTTTAAAAAGGGCTCTGCTTAAAGAGATACTATCATATTTTGCATGCCAGAAAGCAAGCATGGGGGGTACACTGCCTCCAGCCAGATTTGAACCGGAGGGGTCAGGACTCAAGATCCCATGCATATCCACTCGGCCACCAAACCTTGCTGAATTTCCCTCAGAATCTAACTATGTCTTTATGAATTCCACTTGAAGACATAAGTTCAATGTTCAATGAAAGCTTTCATCTAAAAGCACCTTGGGGGATATGAACCCCCAACCTCCTGATCTGTAGTCATACTCTCTAACCATTTAGCCAACCTTACAACCACAAAAGTTGCATGTGGACAGTCACACTTTGTCATAATCACTCACTCATTTGTGAACCACACCTGGCAATCGTTTGTGTTGATTGGCAATCACAGTGCTTTCAAAACTAAATAGGCCTTAATGGGAATCTTATGGATCCAGAACATAGAACATGTTGATTTAATTTGCAGCAACTCATCATGATTTTCTTAACAGTCTTTGCTCTGTCTACAACAAATCTGGGAGAGAGAAGGCTGCTCTTTGGCATGCAATAACCTACACTGGTCACCAAGGAGATGGGCACACTGGTCACCCAGAATGGGGGTGACACCAGTGACAAGTGACAGTTCCACTTAACTAGGGGAATATGAAAAATAAAATATCAGAGTATATTCCGTTTATAAGAATAGAGACAACATACACATTGTGGGGCATACAAATAAACTAAATGTGTTTATTTGCCACATGAGACTACATTTCAGACAAGGTATGAAAATACATGCCATTTCACAGAATAATAAACCACACACAAACACACAAAGCCTTAAACATACACTGAAACAGATAACATACTTCTGTGTTATTATCCAAAATAAATGACAAGCTCATTTTCTTTATCAAAAACATCACACAATATTAATTTTCTTTCCAATACAATGTTTGTGTTCTGCACCGGTATTGTCAACATATAAAACGTGTGTGTTTGGTCAAAGAAACAGTATGTATCCTACTCTGAATACATATTGTGTATAATGATCTTCCCAAGAGTTACTCAAACTAATCACTGCATACACAATCGTTGACCATGGTCTGTTTTGAAGAAAGCAGAAACAGTAAGACTTAAAACATATGTGTTACAGCCAAAACAAGCTTACAGACATTCAGCTTTCAACACCCTTTCAGAACTAAACTACAAGTGCACTTATGTCTTTTTCTCAACACAGTGAAATAAAGAAAATAGTCAATTCTTGGTCAGAGAACTTGTCTTGGAATGTTATCTTCCTTTCTTACATTTTCCATTTTGAAGTGGATAAATATTTATTCAAGAGAACTGACAACTTAATCCATGCTGACAATACCTCTCCACATGTCTTGACAAAGCTTTGATATTTCAAATACTAAACAGGCTGTTTTAAGTCAGCAGCCCCCATTCCAACAATATATTATAGTAACATTCTAACCCTTTTTAAATTTATTTTTATATAAAAAGTAAT
This sequence comes from Mallotus villosus, assembly GCA_903064625.1. Taxonomy (NCBI): domain Eukaryota; kingdom Metazoa; phylum Chordata; class Actinopteri; order Osmeriformes; family Salangidae; genus Mallotus; species Mallotus villosus. The sequence goes on from CAEFZP010000354.1 coordinate 84,388, forward strand.
GGCGCAAATTATATTTATCCCTGGTTAATACAAACACCCTCTCTACTGCAATTGTCATTTTATAAACATTTACATTTGAAAACAATTATTTTGAATAAGTATAAGGAGAGGAGTATATGTTATGTGCTTATCAAAGGATGCACAAATCTGAAACGAATGAGCTATTAGATACACTGGATTATATTTGACACGTTTTTATATTGTCCCATTATGGGCAAATGTAAGTAACCTAAACAACACGTTGAGCGGAGACATTGCTTGCTTTGAATGACCATGCTGATGGCAAGAAAGTATTTGGCATTGTGAAGATTATTTACAGTAAAGGTTTTGGACAATAGGGGCTTTGAGGCCTGAGGAGCCCTCGAACCCCACGAGGCACCGTGTTCCACACTCATCTGGACCCCACTGGGTCTCATTTACACTGTACAAACGTTGTTTTTGAAAAGCAGGAAATGACAGCCTTCTGGCCTGTAACAATGATCAAAAGGTTTCTTTGAAACAAGTTTCACACACTAGTCAAACCTGGTGTGTGGTCCATCTGACTACACACTTCCTGGTGCATTGTAAGAGTAGTCAAAAGTAACATATCAATCTCACCCAAATGTGTGAGCCCCGTTTGGTAGCATGTTCTAACACAGCCCTGTTTGCACATATGGTGGTTAGACATTCTAATCTCTCCACTTCCTGTATCACAGCAATAAAGCTATAAAGTGGTAATGGCACTAATGAAAGGGGACTGCAGACAATAAAACAAAAAAGCCCTTGAAAAGGCCTGTAAACACCCTTGGGTGATGGGACTATTTTTGCTCTTCTAAAGAATAAGTATTCTTGTCTATTAGCATCAACATACAAAATAGGCCACCTTTCACACAGTCAAGACAATGTTATCCAAGCCTCCCATTTCATGTCTGTTCGTTCTTGAACCTTCCACACAGTAGGTGGAGCTCTGAGGCTCGAGGAAGGCTAGAACAATGATTAGACCGGATGTGGAGGAGGAGAAACGAGGGCTTGTTAGATGGGAGAGAAAGAACACCTTCCACCTATTGATTCACGAGGAGCCCACCACAATACTCGAAAGGCTATAAGAGTAAAGCAAACCAAGCAGCTGAATCACACAGCGTGTAGCCCCCTCTCGTGCCCATCCAGCTGCACCTTGATCTTGTGCAATTCCTCAATCTCCTGGTTGTGGCGCTCCGTCTTGTGGCGCACCAGAGAGCGGTAGAAGTGAATGGTGAACACCACAAAGATCACCCCCACAGGCACCATGATAATGGTAGAGGCCAGTGCTGCCTGCCAGCCGCTGTTCCCTGGAACAGTGGTTGGCTTAGGGGGCTTGACCCCACCACTAGGGGAGCTGCAATTCATCTTGGCCAGCGCGAGCTCGGCGGCTGCCACGGCAACCTGGTTGGCACCTCCAGAGTCCACGGGCAGGAACTTGATCCAGCAGAGGAGCACCACCTCAGCCAGGAAGAGGAGGATGCCCAGGGCTGTGGAGAAGCCCCAGGCCAGCTCGATGTAGTGGTGCATGCGTTCATGGGGGGACTCGCTCACGGAGTTGAGGTTGTGGATGTTGCTAACCGCTTCCACGTTGGGCAGGATGCAGGTACTTATGAGCAGGGCGAACAAGTGCACAGCCACCAGCACTGTGGTGCACACGCTGAAGGAGATAAGGAGGAAGCGCGGGTAGTTGTACTGCATCTCCAACTGGACTTCAACCATGGCCACCTAGATCAGCACACAAACCAAAACATCACATCAACCATCTTCGACCGAGCAGGCATGAATCCGAAAGACGTTATTTGTTATTGGTTCACTTGCTATGAATAGCAGGGGATGGCGGAAGCTTTTCCTGTGAGAATATTGATAGGAAGAAGGAAGAATGTAGTTTGTTTACTTGAGAACCCCCCCCAGGAAATGCTTTGAGATTAAACAAAGGGTATCATGTTTGTTTTAGGACAAACTGCCAGACAGGGTGCTCTATTGACGACAGAGAATCTACATATCTGTACGAATATCTCTGAGAACATTTAAGTGACTCACCATTGCGAAACCCGAGAGCAAAGCTGACGTCCGGCTGGAGGCTTTCAGCTTGGCCCTGCTCAAGTACAGCTTTCTCCAGGACAACGCCTGTACCGAGTGGTGGTTGGAGGTGACCAGCTCCAGGTAACTGCGCCGCACCCAGTCCCTGTAGTCCATCCCGCCGCCATCTTGAACCCGCTCTGAGTTCCCTGGGGTGTGGGAGCCCATGGGCACATTCAGCTCACTGCTCATGGCAACTGATGGACAACATAATACAAGTTATTTAAGAAACATCATTCACACTGCACATTGTAAATGATGGAAGGTATTAAGGAAACAAAGACTGAGTGTATTATAACAAGAGGATTTAGAGTTTTTGCAAAAACAGTAAAAGGACGAAATTGCTTCAGATAGTTTCAGTCTAAACTTGGGATTTATACATCTCATGAATGGCTTTTCATTCATCTACTATTTAACTCAAATAATAATGCATTGTGAGAGTTGCCTTGAGAGAATGGTGTGGTGACAGCTATGCTTGAAAATTATCTTTGTCGTGGTGACTGCTGAGTTGACTTCTTGTCATCACTTAACCAGATGGATAATGTAATTATTGCCCGTGAACGCAAATCAACTACTGCGGCAATAAATGGCCTGTGTTCACTTCTTTAAATGAACATGCATATATTTTCACCACGAAACGCTGCGGTACCAATTTCTTTGCAACGTAGTTGAAAAATGAGATAGCCAGCAATCCAGCTGGCTGTCTCGAACACACTGGCAAGCTAAACGTCACACGAAAGACAGAGGCTAGCCAGCTAGCTTCTAGAACCAAAAAATTGATCTTGTTGTTGTTCCCATTATGTTTTTCACGATACACCGATCTAGCATTCTAGAGAATAAAAACTATATTTGACTTACTCCTCAGCAGCAATTTCGAAGTTGTGATTAAAGTGATTCTAGACACAACTAGCTAGACGTTCTAGTTGCTACTTGCCAGCAAGCCAATATAATAATATGTTGCATGCATGCAATACCTTTATGCCAAGAAAGTCCCCTGAGTTATTTCATCCACAAGCCTTGAAGAACTGCAGAGTGAATTTGTTGTCAAGAGGTGTACGGCTAAACCCTGCAGACTACGTGAGAGACGTCTGCCCTCCCTTCCAACCGCCTTCGCGCATTCTGGTCACGTGTAAGGGCGTAACCACGTCCGCATCCCAAGAGAGTAGGGAGGAATCCTATGAGGAGACAGAGAAAGGTGTGTCCACCTGAGTCCTGGCTTGACTTCATTTCAGAAAAGTGAGCCCTAAATAAAAGCAATTAAATGTTTGTTTTTTAAAAACAGGAACCAATCCGTGTACGCTCTGGATAAGAGCGTCTGCTAAATGAATACATGTGTAGGCAAGAGGAACATCACACAATACACTTCAAATTGCTGTTCTGTTTTTAGTACTGTCTGAAGTTTTGAAAATGCCTGCTCATTTAGTTTTAAACCGTTTCTGGGTCAACAGATGTCCTACTAGATTGTTGAGCACAAATAAATACACTTTTTACACATATTACATATTCAATCAGATGTGCACTCAAAGAAACTGTCAAATGCACCCATGTTGTTGAGAGTTTAATAATGCCCAATAACTATAAACTAATGACATGTCTTGAGGACACAAACATACAAAAACATCAGACATCCGCAGAATCCACACCAGTGTATACTGTCAGTAACACCATTCAGTTATTTGGCCTAAAGAAGAAATACAAGAAACACATGAGTATGGGTATGTTAGTCTTCCATTTCATGACCACAAAATCAAGAATGTCTCAGCTTTATCATACTTTCAAAGATAATAAAGACACAAATATGTATTACACTTCATTTTCATTTCTAATATCAAAAGATACTTTACCATCTCTTTTTGAGGGTCTGTAAGTATTCTTATTCTTATTTTGCCACCAGGGGGCACACTTGGACAACAGCCCTTCATGAGGTGCGCTCGGTCAAATTGTAATTCTCATGCTAGAAGAATCTTGGGCCACCCAAACCTTTAAAATCACAAGGGACTATTATTATTCAGGTGCCTACAATCGTTTTTTATACAGTCTAGTGGACACTAAAGGATGTACCTTTCTCCAGAATTCTAGTTCAAGTCCAGAATACTGTATTTACATGATTCCATCATGCTCCTCAAATTACTACTACTACTATAGTACTACAAAGTAAAGTTGTCCTTAGTTTTGATATTTGACCCGTCTCGGAATGTGTGTCAGTAACAAAGAAAAATAATATTCAAAGTGTATTTCAAATAAAAGGAAACAAGCTGATAATAAAAATTGATATACTTCAAATTCTCTTTTTTTTGTAGATAAAAACATAAACTAACACAAAACACCTCTTCTGGAGTTTTGAACCTAAAGTATGTAACCGATAAACTTGCTGCAAGTGATGATTAGCATTTCCAATAATCATTCACAGTGGGGAAAAACGGGTCAGTTTTCTCTCATCTGATGTGGTATATATGTAAAATTGCATGACAGAAAGGATATTGAACTGGTTAATGTTTAAGTAAATCAGTATACTGTCCTAAGGACCAGCAGCATACGGTAAGGCAACAGAACATCTCTGCCCATCTCCTCACCTGATAGCACTGTACTAAACCAAAAGTTTAACTTTTAGTTTCCCTCCATTAACATGCACGCTCTTCCCACGTTTTGGCAGTTTTCTCCATGGTGTCCTTCACAGGTAATTCAACATAAGGTCTCGCAAAGACCAACTTAATCCAAATTCGAATGCATTTCAGACACAAGACCACTCTCATCAGCATTGGTCTTAAAAAAATCAGTAACTGACAAATCAATATCTTTAAGGCTGGAGATATTTGTTCCCCCCTTTCTTGTTCTACCAAATTCCCAACACCAACTCTAACCACCATGCACTGTGATGACATAAGTGCAAAAGTTCACAAACCCTCACGTTACGCAGACAAGTGACAGAAAAAAAAGAAAAGAAGAAGAAGTTGGAAGTGCCAACTCAGAAGAAGCTCTTCCAGTCTTTTCAGCCCGAGGCCCAAAAAAAAAGGACAACAAGTCGAGTTGAGTTAGTCAAAAGCCGCTCGGCCACTTGAAATGTTCTGGACTGCAGAATGGTGGAACGCCAGCCGGCGTTGAAATGACCAAGCCTCCCAGTTGAGGAATACTGGGCAAATCCCATCTTGCCACCTTCTCTGGGGTCTCCCAGGCTGAGCAGCAGGGGGTCTCAGACACGGAAGCTCTCTCCCTTGCCGTCGATGTGGCGCAGGCGCAGGTAGACATCCGTCCCGATGCCCTGCATGGACTGGATGGACAGAGATCCGCCCAGGTACTCTGCATAAGCCCTGGAGGTAGGCAGGCCAAAGCCAAACCTGCAAGGGAACAGAGGTGGTCAAAAAGAGGGATACTGAGGACTAAAAGTTGGATGCACCAACAGTAGCTCAACGCACACATCCGAAAACCTGTCTGTATCCAGAAACAAACATGGGGATGACATCATCCCTCTGTAGTTTATTTGGACCACCTCAAATGTTAGAAAAGTCTGTGGGATATAATTCCTTTCATGTGAGAAACATTGGCCGTGTTCAAATACTTCTCTGACATTACCCTCCCTCATGATCAGCAAATGAACATTTTTACCTATCAAGTTTGAATTAGCCATCACATGAAGGATGAGAAATGATAGAAAAAGGTCTCGCTGCAGCCTGCATAGAAGTGAACTCTCAACTCATGTCCCTCCGCCTCCTCTTACCCATGCATGGGGCCTGACTGGGGGCCGCTGTTGGTGATATTGGTGAAGAGGGTGTTCATGCGCGGGTCCTGGGCACTCTCCTCTGCTGTGCTGAAGTGGTAGTCCATCACCTTGCCGATGATACTGTGAGGAATGCCGCCACCACGGTCCGAGATCCTGACCGAGCAAACCAGATGAGTCAGCATGCAGGCCAACATGGCCGACTTCAGTTAAGAGTAGTATTTTATTCGTTAGAAACTAACTCAAATCAGTATATGTACTGAGTATAGCATGGCATGTTAAATCCACAACTATGTGCAGATTAAATCCCAGGACTGTTGCTTCTAAGGGCATTTGGTCAAAATGCAGTACATCAAAATGACATTGACAAAATGACATGGAACATTATTCCAAAACACCATCCTAGATCTCTCTCCAAAAAAAATAAAAAGACCTTTGAGTCCCCTTGTCTGTATATCCCCCTTATCCAAACACACAGGCACTTAATACGCTCAGTAGTTCAACACTAGTCAAACATTTTAGCCTCTGTAAATTTGTCTAGTGTAAACACCCATGTCCATTTACAGTTTTCAAATGGAGCACGAGTACAGCAGTTTGCTGACTCGGTTGTAGCTTCAGGCACGGTTCCCATGGTGATTGTTCTCACAAAGCACTTTCCCCAGAAGGCATCGCACTGATGAGGTGTTAGGTTTCCTATTCAACCCGTTATTCGCATACGGTCTGGTCAGTTACATCTACCTTGTCAGGTTTTTTTTCATTCAAGATGCTGCCCTGTAGCCGACAAGAAGAGTGAACTCTCCCGTGAATGATGTCACAGAGGGCATCACCTTCTCCCGCTCAAGTCTCACTGTATCACAACAACAGTCAGACCCTTACCTGATGACAAAGTCTGTGTCATTGTTGGCAATGGTGACGCCTACATCGGGCACGTTGTACGGAGTGTCCAGGTGACTTTCCATGGTGGCCCTGTGTGAACAATAAAGAGTAATTAAAGGAATGGCTTGTTTGCCACTGACACATAACACAACCAGGATAAGTAACAGGTGTCTCTGGCGGTACATGCCACTTATGCAAGGACCACACCATGAAACACAGCCTTCTGGGAAAGGGGAACCAGAGTCCAACTAAGTGACTGGAGGTGGAGCTTTAAAGGAATGGTTTCCTTCAGTCTTGTTGCAAATAGACATGTAAAGAAAGACAGTGCTGGGTCAGCAGCTAGTTAAGCTAATACATTCTTCATAAGGTGGGAGAGGAGGTCACATAAGGGCTTACAGTGTGCCAGTGGTTTACAGTGTTACACTTTCCAGTTTTACATTTGACTGTTTAACAGGAAAAAGCCTTTTGCACCAGCTGCCTCCGAATTCAAATAATTCACCAGTAGATTCATCACGCAGCCCCCTAACATTCACAAAGCAAAACTTTGTTTGGAGATGATTCCATTTCACTTTAAAATGGCTACCACTACCAGAGGACGGGACTGAACAATCCTTCATCCTGGTGGTTAGTCACATGACTTTGCAGGAAGTGGCCATGAGGGGGAAAAAGGACGAGGGAAGGACAGTACTTCAGCCAACTGGGTAACAACTTGACTCCCAGCCTCGAGAGAGGGGACTGCACCGCACAGTGACTTAGAATTCCCCTGGCAGCAGCTGCAAGTCGCTGTTTTGCCAAGACTTCCAGCCAGGAACACAGCCTTCCTAACCCAGGAACACAGCCTTCCTAACCCAGGAACACAGCCTTCCTAACCCAGGAACACAGCCTTCCTAACCCAGGAACAAAGGGAACACGGGGATCCAGGTCAGGGCTTCCAGTCCAGCCACAGTAGGTCCCTGGACACCTAACCTCTGCTTAGAATACACCCACTAACACAACACGGGCTAGATACGTTTTGGAGTAAGTTGAAAGGTCTAGATTTCAACCAGTCATTGCCAGAGGCCTGAATTTGTATCTAAATTGGCACTTGAATCTGCTAAATGACACAAGTCTACTGTAAAGATGTGAAAGGAGAAGAAAAACATTCTTGTTGAACAGATTCATTTGGTTGCTCAAATTAACAACGTAATTTCTAGAATACTGTCCAATTGACCTTTTCTAATGACAACTCAAGACTTCTCATGACTTTGCTTAAAGAAAAGACAATACTTGTCCACCATCAATGCATTCGACAAAGTTCTGTCTATCTGGATGACAATTCCAGTTCAGTTTCTTAATATGTGTCACGTAGCCTGGGGCAACTATAACCTAGTCTCGTGTTTTTGGAGGCATGACTCAATTCTGCAGCCACAGTGTTTATGGTCCCAGGCCTCTCGCCAAGGGAAATTCAAATAGCAACCTACCTTCTGGCAATCCTAGCACTACTGACACAAAGACAGGGTCGCACTGGAAACTGAGGATTTAGGGAAAAGGGCAAATACAGCCGGCATGGCCCCCTGCGGTCTCACCAGGTGCATATTCACTATAGGACATCTGCATCGTTTCAGGACATTGCATAACAACCACCCCATACATACATCAGTATCCATCAGGAAAAATCTAAAGCCTTTAAGGCAGCGGCCACCAGAGCCACTAGAGTAGCGGCCATCCTGAAATGACCCGTGCCATTCCTTCCCGAGCCTTTGTTATACAACAAGCCTATTAAAGAGGAACTGAGGACCGACTTTTGGTTTACCTGGTTGTGTTAGACTGTCTTGATGGTAAAACACAATAGGACATAGATAAAGTCACTCTCTTAAGGCTGACAGTTGATAAAGTACAGGTGACAGAGACCTGGTATGACTCGGAACAAAGGTTCAACCATCTTGGCTGCACATTATTGTCTGAGATTCAAGAACAACTCTGGTTGCAACAGTGAGGGTGAAAAACAGTAAGACGAAAGGTTGAATAACTGTCGGATGAAAGGGTTAACGTTTCCCAACTGGGCAGATGACACATTAGCTACCGCGCGTGTCGACACTAGCACAATGTCACATTTCTCGTCAGTACACGAGTACTCCTCGCATTAGACAAGTTTATTCTGAGGTGTGACTCATAGGAACACGGAAACATTTCTCGAAGTGTTCTGTGTTTGGGAACAGAGCCGTCACGCTACCTCATGGCGTTCTTGAGCAGCTCGGGCAGGATGTAGTCCAGGGGGAGGGGGATGAAGGGGAAGCGGGCCGCCACGTGACCGTTGATCCTCACCCGGGGGGAGTTACCGTACTGGTGCTCACACAGACGCCTGCGGGGGGGAAAACACACGGAGGACGCTGTGAAGATGCATACAAGTAGCATGTAGATAGCATACAGATTCATAGTGCATGTTCTGTATGTACTGTTAGAACTGTCTGACAAGCTCAATCTCCAGGCAAAGGGGATGAGGCCTTTAACAAGCTAAATAAGTCGATTTTGGGGACGTTAAATCATGTCTAAAACATCCAAATCTAATGAAGCACTATCCTGAATCAACAAATGTGCTTCTTCAATCCTAACCACGAGATTGGGTCTACTCCAAAGTTATAAAGCCAGAATGTGATCATGCATTCTCTGATCAGCACGGCTAACTGTTTACAAAGGAGAAGCCCTGTTGATTTAGGTCCAAGCCCAGTCAGCAATATAAGATCCACATTAGTGCCTTTGTTCTGGTGCAGCCACAACCAAGCAGTGGACAGGGGTTGAAAACACAGTGAGATACACAGAGGGAGAGAGAGAGAGGGAGAGAGAGAGAGAGAGAGAGAGAGAGAGAGAGAGAGAGAGAGAGAGAGAGAGAGAGATAGAGAGAGAGAGAGAGAGAGAGCGATAGAGATCGATAGAGAGAGCTAGAGACGAGCTAGATAGAGAGATCGAGAGAGAGAGAGACAGTAGAATTGACATGGAGTGAGAGAAAAATAAGAGTGAGACAGTGAAAGAGAAAAAGACAGTGAGACACTGTCAGAGAGGGAGTTAGCAGTGTGATGGAGAAGGGCCCAGAGTGAGAAAGAGCAGCTGCACATTCCTAGAGAGGCTGAGCTGGTTGAACAAGAGCACATAGGGTCTGCTTTTGAGGGTCTGTGCATGAGTGTGTGTGTGTGTGTGTGTGTTTGTGTAAAACTATTTGTGTACACTGCACACACACATTTGTGTGACTGTGACTTTGAACTTGTGACCCTCACACATTGCAAATGGAAAACTTCGACCTACATAGCACTGTCATACAACCGCAACCATTCAGTAAGTATATTCTAGATTGATTGTTGAATATGAGTAGCTTTTGAAATTAATCATTAAAGAGAGCAGGTTTTTAATGTTTATCTTTACTAAAGCGTGTCATTGACCAAGAAAGAAAGCCAACTACAAATGAATGTCCCGGGCATTTACAATTAAGCATAGCTACACAGAGTATCAGTTCTTATGTGGTGTTATGAGGCGTTTAGGCTAGAGACATTCCCCTATTCAAGCTGCATATTAAAAACAGCTACAGGGGCATTTGCTTCCTTTAAATGTCACGTAAGTCACAGATTAGCCAGTACAAAGGCTCATGCTTCATGTCCACACATCGGCCTGACTTGTTGCTAACGTTTGACTTCATGCCTTATCGGCTTTTCTCCACTCTCACTATCCAGGATCAGCTGGAGGTTAAAACAATACCAGCGTTTAGTGAGGCTCCTGAAACCGAAAGAATATCGGCTGCGAAAGTGCACTCACCTTGCAAAGTCCACCCACTTCTCAATGATCTTTTTGGGGGACAGACGCCGGCAGATGATCCCAACGAAATCAGGCTGCAATAAAAGACCCCCAAAATACTATCAGAGGACATTTAGGCAAATTCTTCAGGGCTAGGACACAGGTTGAACATAGTCAATCAAATGATACACATCACACATCTCATCATTTGAGAGATCTAGATTCTGCTGGTTAACAGCGCTTCTGGACCAGTGTTTACAGTGACCTGACGCTGAGCCGCACAAGAATGTCCTACACTTAGGCAGGAAGTCTGCAATCCAGAACTGACTAAAAGCGCTTCATCACTTATGGCCAGAACTGTTTATATATAGTCTTATAAACGGGGTCATATGGCTATTTAGAAGCCGACAGGGCTCGCACACCAGCCTCTAACGTCACTGGTGCACAGGGCTGCCAAGAATTGTAGAAGTTCATTGGCTGAGTGGGCTAGGTTACATATGCATACAGCTCCAGAACAAGATACAAATACACTGAGGGTTAGAGGCAGACTGCTGCCTGTTGCCTAGTCAAACACAGGGCCTTTGTCTGTGGGACTCACATTTTCGGGGTCGCTCATGTGTTGTGTGATCTGGAATATTTTAAGGGAAAACCAAATAAAACGTATAATCAAATGATTCCCTAACTATTCAGATTACATCCATAGAGCTTATTCACAAAAGCTCTCTAAAATACCAGGACACCATGTATGAAGTGATAACGCACATTCTCCTCGTGCAGGGACAGATGATGGGTGGCCAGCATCCTGATTCCAAGACGAGAGGTGAGGGTGGTGTCCAGGAAGTTACGGACCAAGGTCTCATCCTGAAATAGAACCATTTTAATTGGTCACAAAAAACAACAACAAAAAAGACATTCCACAACTGTCAAAGTAATCAAAAACTCAAGTCTGAAGGATGAAATGCTGAGCGAAGGGTACCTGGATGTGTCTGCGGCATTCCCTGAAGCCCTCGGCGAGGAGGGTGACCACGTCTTTGTGGTCATCCAGCAGCTGCTGGACCAGCTTACTGAAGCGGCCCTCCATCTCCTGGTCCTTGATCTGGCAGAATGACAACAATTGAATTTCAAGTTTTCCATGATTTCTAGTCAGTGTAATTGTAAGGCTTCTTTTACCAGACGACTGCGCCTCAAAAGCTATTATTTACTGCTAAATTGGCAAGAAATTATGCCTACTTAGCTCTGAGGTTGGGAGGAAACTCCGAGCTGTGTTGTAATCTATTTGATCACAATCTACAACTTGTGCCTCTAGCATTTTATATATGCATGGACACACAGAACATGTACTTCTGAAGTAAGTTTTTGTTGTTAGCTGAACACCATATTTAAACTAAACTAGTAAACTATTAACTCAAAAAAGTGGGGGTGGAGCGTGTGGCATAGAAGTTTCCAAGTTGCAAACAGAACTTGTGACAGATATATGACTACCCCGGGGCCAAGAACGTGAACTTGGCCAACTCTCTCTTCCTCCTTTGGAGTGCACGTGTGTGTCTGTGTGTGGAACTCACCGGAGGGAACTCGCAGAGCTTGTGGTAGGCTCGAATGTAGAGTTCATGCTATGAGAAAAGAGGCACATGGGGGGGGGACAGGGTTAGCGTGTACCCTGTTCTGTTTAGCAGTGGTGTGAACTAACCCTCCCTTCTCAGGGGCCCCGTTACTGGACCTCAAAACAACACATGGTTCAACATGAAGAAAGCTCCATTACAGGAATGCAGGGAGGATGAGTCTTCAAAGAATCTGTTTTTTTTCACAGGGAAGATCTGCAAAACATGTCACTCCAAAACGACGCCTCTTAAATAGACGTAAACAGGCATCTTGTACCAATATAACCTGAGAATACCTGTTTGTTTAAAAAAAAACAGTAGGCAGGTAAACTGTTTACAGAAGCAGACTACAGCATAACCATTTCTTTTCAGACAGGGTTTTTTTTTGAGACACAATCTTTTGTTGTCTGGCTGGCAGACACCTTGCTGAACACAGAGTATGCCAGCCCCATGAGGTACGATCTGGGTGAAAGGTCATCTCTACAAACAGCCTGCTGAGGTAAGTAGACCATGCATTAGAGCTTATAAAGCAAGAAAAACATCTTGAAGTGACAGATGGCCTTTCATTCAACCTCGCAATGCAAGAATAGTTATCATTGGATCAACAATGCTTTAAGGTTTTACTGTGCTATGGTTCACAAATCATTTCCAAAAGTCCTGACATTAAAGGGCTACGATACAATGTCAGACATGGGAAAACATTTCAGTAATGATTTGTGAATCTTCAACGTTTACAAGTCTTAACGCTTGCACTTGGTTGAAAGCTTTAGCACTCAAGCCGAACTTGGTGAGCTGGTGGACCACGACTTAATTGACCTGATTACAGTACATCTAACAAAGAGGCAACTTTGTTTGCCAGATAAACAGTGGATCTGTCGATGTTGGAAGCTGATGAACAAAACACTTCCAAGGTAGCTGTGTAAGCATTCTTAACGAATGCCGCTCCGAGGTCGATCTATTTTGAAAAACAGCGATGTTCTTTACACCTGCTGAGAACATTCTAAAACACATGCCGTTGGTCCCTTTCCTTGTTTTACAAGTTAGGCAAGGCAGGACTGGAAAAGAAACAACACAAACATGAAGCTGCAAATACCATTTAAAAAGTCAGACACAGAGGGAGGGACATGGAGTAATAAGTAAGCCCTGGCTTCTTCCATCCGTCTGGCCAAAGCTTCTGTACACTGTACTCACCACTTGCAGTATGGTTGGGTTGCAGCCGATGATGAAGGGCAGGCTGCGGAAGCCCTTGATGCGGTGGGCAATGCGCACCGGCAGCTCCTTGTGCAGGTATGTAGCACTGCTCTGAAGTCACAGTCAAGTACATGGTCGGTAGGACTCAAAACACGAGTAAATAGACAGCTTATTTTATGATTGTGCATGGGTCCTGGGAAAGGTCTGGTTTGAACCTGGACAGAGACTTGCTTTTAATATATCATGTACATTCATGTTAATCATTTAGAAGTGTTGTTGAAAAGCATCCCATTCCAAAAGGAGATATTCCAAAAGGGCAAACGTCTATCAACAGTCTGAGCATTTAGACTTGGCCCCAGCTCTTGTTCAAGGTGATCATCCCTGGCAAAAGCCAACCAGAACTAGGGACTACTCTATTGTGATATTTCTCACAATGTCTCAAAAAGTTAAAAACTAATTGTAGTTTAGTAGTAAATAAAAACAATACTACTACAAAGTGTGATGGTGTGTACTAGAGGGCTTCTTTATTTAGTTTTAAATAAGACTGTTCTATTCTATCACAAAATTAGAGGAATCAGTAAGTATTTACCAAGACATGATGTCCATCTGGAGACTTCCCAGCATACAACAGGGTTGCAGGTGTCAGTCTGACTGAGGCCTAGGAGAAAACAGACAGAGGGAAGTCAATATATTGGCTAAATGAGTATAGGCGACATAGCCACTAGCAGACCTACAGGACACATCTACACAAGCAGGGTTTCGCAATAAATATGTGCCCCAATCCTTAAATAATTCAAATGAGACCAAGGCATTACCATAATATGAACATCTACATTTGTTTAACTGCAAGTAGGCATGGCATGTTTGAGAAACATTTTGAGTGGTAGGATCTTCTGAATGGGATATAATTTCCTGGTGGGGACCACAGATACCTTTTTGTAAAGATGCAGGCTATTGTGTTTCAGCATTAACATGGTCTTACATTTCTTCCCTCTCCATTAATGAGACCCCACTACTCTAATTAGCAAATCCTTTGTCATTCAATCACAAGACAGTTTTTGCAAACTACTGTGAATGCACACAGTGTGTTACCTAGATTAGAAGACTGTGCATGTGATTGATTAAACTCGAGGGTTTAATCAAGGATTGAGGGCCTTGTTAGTTTGTCAACCCTCTGACAAGTTTTAACAGAACTATGTAGCCTTTAACTGTATAGATGCAATTCCCCCCTATGGACAGTAAAGCGCTACTTCACTCCAGTCTAGATTATCGATCAATTAGCATTCATGTTTTTACATTTATCAAGTTGAATTAATTAATTGTTGCATGGGCTGGAGTACATTTAGATTCCCATAAACATGTTATACAGTTCATTCATGTAAGAAAATGACCTCCTGGTAACTGAAAAGACTTAGGAAAGGGGACAAGGACAGCCTGCACAGTACTACCAAGTGTCAAGGTAGCCCTTATCTCTCTGTCCCTGTTGAATACAGTGCAGACTTGTTTGGGTCTGACCTTGCGGTAACCCGTGAGTTACTGACAATACATTCAACGACTGGTCTTCCGGCCAGCAACATCCATTAATATTAGTCTCGGACTGTCATCCTTCTCATCTTGTGTAAGTAACAACAAGCTAGGGTTGGCTACATTAATTGCATGGGTATGTTGGAGCGTGTTAGACAATGTATTTCAACAGGCTCCGCTTGCTAGCGGCTACTTACTATTTCTACCAGCGTCCCAGAATGCTAATGCTACGACTAGCAGCCAGCTGAGGCCAGTTTGAAGTGCCAGTGAGCCGTTATATTATGCAGGAGATAGCTAGCTAGCTAGCTAGCTAAAGCACTTGGTGACAGGCACATGCCAGTAAGACAGCAACATGAAGTACCTTCTCTGCTGAAACATCGATTGCAGACTGGTTGTAAAACGACGTGACAGTTTTGGACCTCTCTCGCGCCAGCTCTGTATGTCCTTGTTGAATTGAAGACGTTGAACGAAATCTTTCCCCGTTTGTGGTGACCGAGAGAGGGGAGATGGTTTTTGTGACGGGGGCCAGCACAAGTCGGCTCACCCGTGGGCTGGTTAGTGTACCACAGCCCAGCATCTCCAACGCTGTTCCAGTCACTCTACGACGCATTTTGAAGATTGTTCTTCACCAACAGGAGAATCTATATCTAAATTCTCAAATTCAATGTTTGCCTCTACAAGCCATCAGTCTACACTTTTCCACCGTGCACAAAGGCACGTATCTGAAAACAAAATTAAGGGGGTACATACGGCTTTATACAGAGATTGACCAGTCTTAAACGATGTTATTTACAAGACGGTCGGTCCAGCCAATCATAGAAAGGAAAGGCGGAGAAAACGAATTGGCCACTCCCGTACATACTGTACGTAGTGTGCGTGCAATAAACAATAGGGACGAGAAGGACCAAAGTACACTATGTTCTTTTTAAAAAGGAAATGCCCCTTTATACATGAAGCATCTCCGATGGAGATTATAATATTTCACGGTACAGGCTCTGCAGATCGGTGGCAAATGCCGTTTAAAAATACGACGGGCAAAAATGTGTTTACATCCTCAGCTGGAAATGTTATCGATTTCTGGCATTTCAGTGTTTTGGGTGACACACTGGCAATTAAAAGTACTTCATGTAAGCTGCATATTTAAATAATGGAAGGGAAACGGGTTCCATCATTTTTGTTGAAATAGAAGGTACATGACTTCACTGATAAGGAATATGCCACAAGCCTACACATGTATTGCAATGTGGTTTATTGAGCACATAACTTGTTCTGCCATAGCAACTCAATTACCAACTGTGCCATTTGCACATTCATCTAAGACATTAGCCATGTTAAACAAAACTACATTTGACAAGCAACATCCTTGTTATTTTTCTCTGAACAATTAAAAATGTTAAAAAGTAAAAAAGTTAAAAAAAATGAACACACTACACAGTCAAACATATTTGGTTCATCAACCTGATTGTGAATCCTTTCCATGCTCTTCATCTTGCAAGTTGCTGCCAAACCCTCTGGTAACATTGAACATAGTCAAGGATATACTGAGATGCATTTGTATACCCACATCACGGATCAACACTATAATACAGACTGAACAGTTTTTTTGTTTATAAACCAGGCAATGAGGTCCAACTACACATGCTCAGATGTGAGTGGAAAGGAGACTGCAGAGGTACCCTGCTGAAGTATTGGGATGCAGCCAGTCCCATGACTTCCGAGGCCCAGGTACCCTGCTGAAGTATTGGGATGCAGCCAGTCTCATGACTTCTGAGGCCCAGGTACCCTGCTGAAGTATTGGGATGCAGCCAGTCCCATGACTTCTGAGGCCCAGGTACCCTGCTGAAGTATTGGGATGCAGCCAGTCCCATGACTTCTGAGGCCCAGCCGCCGATGTCTTCCTGTTCCTCAGCACTCATCTCTCTTCAAAATGACCACAATGTTCTTATCTGTGAGGGCTACCGTGTAGTGGAGGTCAGGGTCCATGGCTACACTGTTGATTGAAGCACCCACAACTTTGTCCTCGACCAGCCACTCCACAATCTGAAATCAGTGAAAAGACATAACTCGACTGATGCTTGCTTCTTTGTTTATCATCAGTGAGAAGTTTGAACACACACACAGATAGATCACTGCTGACACCTACTGGTCAGCGTCAACAAATACACATCCTGTTGCACATCTTGTTCCAAAAGTTACCAAAATAGGTTAACCCTTAACTTCCTAACCTGACCTGATATGCTAGATGGTGGTATTTGCTCTGTAAAAATAAATCAACGTATCTATATACAGTTTGCTGTTATCTTTCAAAGATAGTTGTTGGAAATGGACACCAGCTGATACTGTGTGTGAACGAGAGCAGCTTAAACCCAGTACCTCTGTAGCCGGGACAGTCTTCCTGCTCTGTGAGCTGGTCTTGGGGATGTCGGTGACGTGGTACCTCCATAGTCTCCCCTTGTCGTCCCCACACACCACGTAGCCCTTGCCTGAGGAGGAGAACACATGACTCGGCTTAGAGGATGAAAGGCACCATTACCATTGTGAACTGACCATTTCCACGTTGAATGCAGTGAAATTGTATTATATCATTATTATTTATAACGGGTAGGACAAATCGGGACATGTTACGCGTTTTCTTTTTTTCCTCTCTCTTCCTTACAGTTAAGACATGTGACTTGAACTGTCTTAACTGTACACGTTGTGAGCAAGTCGAGCGTGTGTTGTACTGAGGGATGACTCACTGGGACAGGTGCTGAGAGAGAGGTAGGGGACGTCCGTGTTGGCCCACTGCAGCTCCGCCAGGATCACAGCACACACCTGCCTCTTCTTACCGGGCCGCTGGGTGCACGTGTCCCTCCAGCTCCACAAGTAGATGGAGCCCTGCATGTGGCTTTTAGAGGCTGGGAAAGAGAGAACATTTGCATTTCAGGGTTAGCCCTTTGAATTTGCATCTCAGGGTTAGCCGTTGCATCGACAATAATATGGAGGTTTTAAGACTGACAATGTCTGATGAGTAGAATAGTAGTGGGACTCACCAACGATATCATCACTGAGAAATGCCAGGCCATCAATGGTGTGATAGTTGGTGTCCTTGTCCTCCTTTTCATACACGGGGAAGGTGACCTCATATTCAGCAGACCTTGATGGGGAGACATTTTTACAGCTATTACAACCTCCGCTAACATAAAAAAACAAACACATGGTCCCAAGTTCTAGATACTAAACCAAGTTCTAGATTTCCCTCAACCTATGGTTTACGAGGGCTGGTGGTTTCGTGCTCGAGTCAGGAGCAGCGAGTTCAGAGGGAGGAAAAGATCCTGACGAGCGACACCCGCTCACCTGTTCATGGTGTTCTTGCTGAGCTGGATGTTGTAGCAGTGCAGGCCGTCCTCGCAGGCAGCCAGGAGGTGCGTGTCTGGGCTCGAGGGGGCCAGGCAGAGGTGTAGGGGTGTGGAGGTGGCCTCCAACACCAGCAGCTGTCTGGAAGGGGAAACAGATAAATGGTCCCTTTAGCACCTGTATTTAGGTTTGGAACGTTGATGTCTGTAGCCTCATTTTCAGATCGGTCACTCACATGACTTTGAAATTGTACTCGCAGTCCACTCCACCGATGTCCCACATCACTATTCTTTTATCATAAGTTCCAGCTACAGAAGTGGAGAGGAAAAGGTGGTAAACATAAAACACATTACAATGACAAACAATGACTCATTGGGCACACTTAGCAGACCGACAAAGTCAGTAGCTACATAGTTAAGATTCCAGTGTTCTTTTCAGATACAGACCAACAAAAACATTATTGAAGGCATACATTTCACATCAAAGGGGATCACAAAATGGCCGTCACTCACTAAACAAGAAGTTGCCCTGATGTGGGCTGAAGCGCAGGATTGAGATGGCTTTGCGGCTGGCACGGAACTCTCCGTAAGCCAGGTTGGCTCTGGGGTGGATCAGTTTCACCAGGCCCCTCTTGCCCCCCGCCGCCAAGATACGGCAAGGCCGCACGCTGCCGCCTCCCTCCCGCGACATCAGCACCAACGACCACGCGAGGGAGAAGAACTCCTGGAGGACCGACAACGACCACGCCGTGAGATCAAATGCAAACATACAGAACACGACTTTCAGCCTGTAAACATGGAGGTGTGTGTCCCTGATAGCAATAGGAGGCAGATAGACAAGATGAAGATCATGAAGGTATTTGAACATGGGGTTTGAATGCCCTCTAGTGATTTGAAGCGGTGGTACACAAAAGCTAGTCTCACCTCTCCAGGAACCTTGTGTTTCTTCAACACCTTTCCCGTATCGCAGTCGATTAAACACACAGAATCTCCTCCACAGGTGGCCACTATACGACTCTCTCCACTCGCAGCTGTCATGAAAATAGAGTATTAGCTAGCGCTGCAGGAAATGGCATGCCTTCTATTTACAATATAAAACAGTCTATGGGAGTCCGATTTATTTTTATAAACCTTGCCCTGTCAACAGTCAGTTCTCAGTGGCTGAAGCATGAATACAAACAGCCACCCAGCAGGGAGAAGTGCTCACCGCTAGCAGAGAAACCAGGAGGCGGCTGGAAGGCACAAGCCCACAGCTGGGTGCCGAGGTCGTCGGGGCTGTCGTTTCTACTGTGACACTGCAGAGCACAGTGGGGCTTCAGACGCACCGGCTCCTGCAGGGAGAGATGACAAGAGTACAAAGGGGGAGATGAGTGATAAAGGGAGATGGATGGGTTGGGGTGTTAATCAATGAGACAACAACAACTGCCTTGTGGGTGACCATCAACGAGCTGATACCGGATGATACCACAATGGAAGCCGTGGCCAACCCGAGTGGTCTTATGTGCCGTCTATCAAACAATGGTATTCATAGGTAGGCCTCTGAATGACCTGTATGAGATACTCTTTTGTTGGAAAACCCCCAAATACCTCTTGAAACACATGAGTTGTTGAGTGGTAAATCTCACCTTAGGCACAGAGTAGACATTTTTAGTTGGCGTTCTATTGCTCCCATTGACCTCTCTGTGTTGATGTACGGTCTTGGAAGGCGTCTTGCTCTGTTTGGCTGGTGGTGTGTCCGCTTTGAGCTGCTGCTCTTTCAATGCTTTCCTTGGGGTCTCCGATCGTCTAGGCTGCACCCTACTGGGGGTGGAGGAGGACTGTGCTGCTTGACGTGGGCTAGCTGCACTGGTCTGGTCCACTTTCTGAGGGGTGTTGAGTCTACGGTTGGATTTCCGCGGGCTATCCTCTGGCAGCACCCTGGTGGGAGTGGCTGGAGCATGCACTGCTTTACGTGGGCTTGCTGTAGTGGACCGGTCCACTTTCTGAGGGGTGTTCTGTACGCGGATAGACTTGCGTGGGCTAGCCTCCACCGTATCTTGGGATGGGTTAGCACTTCTGCTAACCTTTACTTTTCTCTGAGGGGTTCCAAAGTCAGAGTCAGCTGCAGATGTGGAGTGTTTTCTTTTGGGAGTCTGATAAAAGGAGAGAGGACAGATGAGCGAGCGGTCACACAGAATAACAAACTTAACAAAATACTCTTACAATGTTTGCAAGACTAAATTCAACTAGTGTAAACTGACCTTGTCTTTAGGCTGAATCAGAGAGTCAAAGAACTCTGTAGCTATCTTTTCCACCTGTGAGACAGTGAGAGAAACCAGTAAGAAATCCCCATCCCCAAATAATAATAATGGCAATACTATCTACTGACAATACGAAAAACTTGACAGCAACTGTCAACAATTGAAGATTGTATACAGCGCCATCTTTGTTTTTCATTAACCTACCCTCCATTTAGTGTAGCCATTAATAGACTTTGGACCGTATTGGACCTGATGGACAGCGTTTTTGACAAAATCTCTCTTCACTTTGGCAATTTCCTCTCCCATGGCAGGGTCAGGGAGAGGGATGACATCACTCTCCCACACAGCCACCACCTAGAAATCACAGAAAACTCACAATTATCAAGGAAGTACACAGCCTCTTAAGATCTCTCAGGTCATTTGTCTCAAACAAACACTTTTCAGCTGCCAATTCCTAGTCTAGGATATATTCTATTTCGTGCGTATTTTGTGAAGTTTCTGTGGTCAAGATTATTGCCTATCAATACTGCTGTTAGCTTGGCAGGCCAACACGAGTACCTAGCTGCCCTGTTGACTGTTGAGCATTGTGATGCTCAATGAGAAACAACAACTTGATAAATTATTCCGTTCATACCCTGGTCCTAAGGTTCTCCCCGGCGATGAAGCGTACATGGTTAGCTGTGGTGCTAATGTCCTTCCCATTATAAACTCTCATCTTAGGCAGGAGCACCATCAGCTTGTAGTTGTCATTGACCTGAAAAAAATGCTCATACATTAAACAGTTTGAAACACAAAAGAAAGCCCATGTACAAAACATATATAAAACATACATTTCAAATAGCAGATCGATACTTACTGTAAGGTATAGGTTATCCTCAACTTTCAGCTCCTCCAATGAGGTCAGCGATTCAAGTGTGGTGACATCCTCCAGGTCATTGTTGCTTAGGTCCAGTTTGAGCAAGGAGGGCAGACACATACCATGGGGCATCTCTTCGAGAGAGTTCCCAGATAAGTCCAACTGTTCCAAACATTTGAGGCGAGAGAGCAATGGAACAGGCAAGTCCTCAGTCTTAAGGCCCAACTTTGAGAGGCTGTGAAGGGAAACAGACGAATGGGTTAAGTAGGATGAGTCACATGTCGATGTTTTGGATAAATCTCATATAATACATGATAATATAAGACAAACCCAGACATTTGAGTGTATGTTTACCCTGTTTAACACAACTAAATGGCTAAATGACTTACTTGAGTATCTTTATTTGTTCCAGTTTCGAGGTTTTTGGCGTGCATCTCTCCAACAGGAGTTTCTCCGTTATCTTCTCCATGGTATGTCTCTGACAAAGTATGTGAACGAAATGCGGAGTTCAGCACTTAATATACTTGTACACAGAGGGGCGTAGCTCATTCAGCTAGAAACTAGCCAACACTTCACACCTATACAGGGTTTTTGACTAAAAAGAACAATTGATGCAGTTCAGCTACACAGGTTGATTAATGGGGCATGGGGCGGGGGGTTATTTCGATTCTAGTGTCCATGGCTGCGTCCGTAGCATTTGTAGTATTTATTTAAACTGACCTAAAACTAAATGAAAGTAACTTGTGAATGGCACGGATGCTAACGATGAACTATTTCTGAACTGCATTACAATAGCCTACGACCCTACGTGTTCCTGCGTTCTTATTCAGATTCAAGGCATTGCTCGTTCTACCGAGGTAAAGAATAACCAGTACGAAAGTTAAACGCAACAATAATAACCCGCACTAGTGAAAACGATCTACAGTAACTAATTACAATGAACTTACCAGTCAAATGTTTCGCTAGCAGGGGACATCTGCAAGTCTTGTAACTTTCCCGGGAAAAAGTGACGGGTTAATCACGTGGGCAACATCATTTCCGCAAATTGGTTGTGTTTGAATAAATGATAGAAGTAAGACAAGTAGACTAAAGTTAATGGAAGCCAGTCACCTATCAGCAATGTTATTGATCAGCAGTATTTTATTCCGTCGCAAATGTTCCAAATCATGAATTTCACATAAGTCATGGCAATAAAGATTTGTATTTAGATCTGCTTTTACTTCATTTAGCCTTATAAAAATGTTTGTAATTAGCAGAATTAGCAGGAAATAGACAATTACACTTTATACAACTAAAATCGTTGTTATTGACATGCTCACAATAACAAATCCCTGTTATCAAAATTGTATTTTAACAGACATATTATTTTTTTGTATGCTCACTGATATTTTATAATGTTATAATACTGTTATGGATACCTTAGCTGACAACATTTGAATTATGATTATTCAACACAGAAAGTATTGCAAAAAAGGAATAGCATTATCTCTATAAAGAAGTCCCCTGAAAGCTGCAAGCAATGTCCAACAGCTGAGCACCCAATTCTTCTTGCTCCCCACCAGGCAGGAACTCTGCAGACAGTTCTCTGTACGTACTGCACACCCTGCGGGCATGAATGTCTTGTCTGTGGATAGCATGTTTCCATCGGTGTCGTGCTTCACCTTGCAGCACCACTAGCGACCTGCGAGGAAGGTGTACTTTAACCCTAACTTCCCCCTCTTCCCCAATTTCTGACAGTCCCTCCTCCATGGACATAGTGAGAATGGTGTCTGATAGCAGGTTGATGGTAACCAGACGTTCCCCCCACAGCCAACTGTCATCCAGGTGGGGGTCAATTGCGGACCCACGCTGGGGGCTGTAGTCCAAATTGCACTGCTCAACTGGCTGGAACCCCGCTAGAACCGGCTCCTGGGACATCCGTTGCACTAATTTTTGGCTGATATCTGGTAAACCACAGAAGCCACCTACACGTACTTTGTGTTTTTTGAAGTTGACCTTTGGTCCAAAATCCTGAAAATTAAAAAAAGTGAATAGGTATGTTGATTACGTGTACTTTATGCATACTATCGAGCAACAACCATTGTATGCATTTCATAGTTTCGACCTAATTACATGACCTATGGGTGCAAAAATATACCTGTTTCTTTCGACCAGACTGTGACTCTCTCCAGACATTTCCTGTCAATTTTCTCTGCCAACTCTATTTCATCCTCTTCTGATATGAAGTTTTCCCACAGAAAGACTCCAGGGAAGGGGAAAGACACCTGCTCGCAATCCTTTCGCAGTGCCAACCGCAGTATTGGGTCGTAGATGAAAGTCATGGTACATCTAAAACGACAGCAATTTTTATCAACATCTACTTTTGCCACTTAGCAAGAAGTAGGAAACATCTTCCAAACGTAGCTTCTTGTCTTACTGCAAACAGGCAACATATTCATATTTATTCAAAGCTAGCTCTTACCGTTTGTCCATTCTCATTCAGTTCGGTTTTTTCTTTTAAATGTTCACATTTTAGGCAACTTCTAATTCCTTTACAACCACAGTCAAGAATTACCTGTTCTTCGTCCATGGACATTGTGTGCATCACTAAAAAAGTACTCGTAGAAACAACACCGAAGAAGAATTGTTCCGCATTCAGAAGGCAGGTCCGTGGTCCTGCAAAGCACTACTTCTTGGTCGGCCATCTGTTCCTGAGTGTGAGGCCGGTGGCCTGCACAATCTCAAAATAAACCAAACTAATAAAATAATTTTAATAAACACCTATATCCTTCTCCCACCCTAGCTGTTTCCCAGAGGAAGGAGAACCAATCCCTTTATGGACAAAGTATATATCACAAGCTTCATTTATTGAAACACAAGATGACAAAAAAAAACGTTTCACAAAATATTTATAATGTTAAGTATAAGTTTGGGAAAGTGAAATTTATGAACGGTTATAGTTAGTCCCGAAGCTATATCCTTTTATCCAGAGCAGTCAAGTTCAATACAAAATGGAAACATTCATAATAAGGATTCTTCATGTAGTGATGGCAATAGTCTTCATTCAATCCCTTCCTGCTTGTCCTTGATAGCAACCTAAAACACAGTAACATAACAACATAAGAAAGCAAACTAGCCGATATCTGTAAGGTGTTTTCAAGAAGTGAATAGTCTGCACAAAATTAGTGAGTAGTGAACCTATAGATGGTGACACTCATTTCCTCTCTTCAATCTACAACAACACTAATCACGACTTGGTTCACTTGCTGTCCTGCACTCACCCTAAACCTCTCCTCCAGCAGAGACAGCTCACTGATCAGATCGGTGATGGCATTGGTGAACGCCTCCTGGGGACTGTAGTCTGGAGTGGTCTGAACACGTATAACAATCTTGTGTTCCAGAGGATGAGGAACTTTATAGCCAGCAAAGAGCACCTGGGGGTCTTTTAACAGTTGTCTGTTGGGGGAGTGACATATAGGTTAGAGAAGCGTTATGTTTCTTGAATCCTAGAGAGCACAGAGTAGGCTATACTTACGATCTGATGATGTTCCCCAGTGTATGTTCTTCTTTGTTCAACGTAAAAAGGCAGGCATTGGGAACTTTTGTGTCCTTTGTAATAGTAATTCTGTTAAACAAAACACACACGGGGGTTATAGCTAGCAACACGTAATGTGACAAGTGCTTGGACTGGGGCAGCTAGCTAGCTGAGCCAGTGGTTAGCTGGTCAGGTCCATGCTGACATGCACGAAGCTAAAATGTTTTGGAGGGAAACACGAGCTTGCTTGTAAAAAATGAATGTCTGTAACTTACTTCTTTTCTCCTTCGAACAACAAAAATGACTCGAATGCCGGAGGTGCGTTCATGTTTACACTTACAAGAGGTTAGCTTGTCAGCGGAAAGGAGAGAGGAGCGTACCTACAATACTTCAATTACAGACAGGAAATAATGTCGTCCCAGCCAAGTACTGCTTTGTATGCATTTCAAAATAAAAGATTTAATACATGACAACGTGTGGGGCAAATGAGCGAAATAACAATAATAACCTGCTGTTATAGTGTATTTTTGGACATTTGTTTGCATATAATTTATTGGAGTAATTTAAATGATATCGTTTGTAAATGCACATTTCTTATGAGAAATATTGACGTAGGCCTATATAAATTAATACGTTCCATCTTTATGAAAAATACATCCAAATGCTAGACATAATGACGTACAAAAAACGTAATAATGGGTTATCTGCATACTTTATTGTAACATTACAAAGCTTGCTCACATTTCTTCTGAACAAGCAGGTGAGCAGTACAGCTTTCTTAGGAGATTTTCTGTCAGGCTAATCAGCCAATTTTGTGTTTTTGTTGAGTAATTTTACTTATTAATATTTACTTTGTATAATAGGCTATTAGTAACATTGTATTTTAATACTTTGTTTAATCCACATTGCCTGGTGAATGTTTGGAACGGTTGGAAAACGGTGGCGTTTGTGTTTTAATAACGTTTCTGTAATTAGTTATTGCTTAGGGAAGTTCGAATCTGTGAATATATTTCCAACTTTACCCTGTCTTAAAACAGTTGGCATATACAACCAATTAATAATTTATCAGTAAGGCAGAGATAATATGTAGAGAACATTTGTATTGCCAAATTGTATTTTATTGCTGGCTATATTCATAATGGAAACTGATTATTTAAAAACTGAAAAAACAGTGTCATTGTTCATGCAATTCACATCTTACAGAAAGCACAATCGGAATGACCAAATGACGAATATAGACGTAGCCTATATTTATTTAAAGTGATATAGGCTACTGTATAAATATCTGTATACAAGTAGTTTATGTCCAAATGCTGCTAAATATCATTATGACGTAGGCTACAACGTAATAATGGTGTATATTCATACTTGAACGTAACATTACAGAGTTAGCCTACATAACACTTCTTGGAACAAGTGAGCAGTAAGCTTTTTCTGAAGATTTTCCCCAAGCTAATCAGCCAATTTAGTGCTTTTCGGTGAGTAGGCTAATTCTTCTTAACACATTAATATATACTCTTACATGTAACGGAATTTAATGCTACATTGAATCCACACTTCTGTAATGCAGTTACCGTCAATATCATCTCCTCTCTAATAACACTTTCCCATAATCACTGTTATTGGCCATAGCTGCAGTGGTTTTCAGAGATTCGATTTATAAAAAACGATCTATCTGACACACAGTTTGATGATCCCGATCACCGTCGACGTCGGGACAGTGGATCTCAGAGAGATGGATGACGCTGAAATGGTAAGAGCCTTTTATCAACTTCAATTTAAATGTTTAAACAGCAAACATGGTCAAATAGCTCTCTGAGTGACTGTGTCTATAATGTAGGAAGTTGACCATGGGACCATGGAGAAGGATTGGAAACATGGGGATGATCATCTTTCCCTCTGTTCCTTTGATGAGGCAGATTTTCTGGTCAGTAGTTGTATGCATAGCTATAGGTGAAAGGGATGACACCGAATTGGTAAGATCCTTTTTTTTTACATAAACTTAAATGGTTAATCATCAAACATATACAAATAGCTCTGAGTGACTTTGGTCTCTATTGTAGGGAGTTGAACTTGATGGGACCAGAGTTGAACTTGATGGGACCAATCTAAAGCATTCGAAAAATGGGGACCATCTGTCGCTCCATTCGTTTGACGATGAAGATTTTCTGGTAAGTCTGTGCATCAAAAGCAATACAAGGACACAACTTCATTTGACTCGGCCGGGAATGGAACCGGCCATCTTCTGATTAATAGCCCTATTCCCTAACCACTCAGCTATCTGACCCACCTGACCTCCCTCACCATATGACTGTTCATATTTTCACATTTTCCTCTCTGCCTGTTCCTGCACATTGTACTTTACTCTTGGTCTCCCTAGAATCATGTTATGGATTACGGAGCCCAGGCCCATCTTCCTTCGTCTGTGAGAGCCGAGCCTTCCACTTATGACATGCGCCCCACCATGATACACAAAAAGAAGAGGTGCGACAGGCCTCCCGTGATGAAAAGGTTCGAAGAATCCCTGGTTGCCCTGGAACAGGACCTTTGGAGAACCAAGGAGGAGATCCTGAAAAGTAACGCGTACTTCAAAGAGTTGTCTCGTGTAAAGAGCCAGGGACAAGGCCTGCTGATGGGTGTGTCTCGGAGAAGCCTTGTTATAATCAAAGGCAGCAGGCTTCAGAAGATTCAGGCGCAGAATTATATTGAAGTCATCGAAGATTTCGATGCGCTGATCAAATCGGTCGAGAAGGGCTGCAAAGCTGATCTCAATCTAACGGGCGTGGAGAAATGGCAGAGAGAGGTGAAGAAGCTGTGCAAGGCCTGCAGGGCCTGCACTGAGAGGATCATACCACCCGAGGTGTGTCGTTCCTCACCACAGTCTTCCATCCAAAGCTTTGTAAGTAATCAGTACAGAGACTGTACGTTTCATTTATTCAGCTATTTAGTTTGTTGATTATCATCCTAAAGAGCCATCGAAAGATCCCTGGTCGCACATGCCAAAAGGTGATGTATTTTCTTGTGACTGGTGTCTCCCCAGGATCTATCTGAGACAGAGCCCACTCTTGTGGTCCCTGTCTGCATCGAAGACACTACGGAATCTCCCCCTCTGACTCCTCCTACTCCCGAGGCCCTCCTCTTCCCTCAGCAGGCTCCCCAGGCTTTGACTCCTCCTCTCAACGGGTGTCACCTTTCGAGTCGTGGCTCCTACCTGGTCTGAGACTCTACCTGCTGTGGGGTGTTTACCCCTCAGTCGTCTGGAACGAATCCCCTACTTCAGCGCTAATGCAAAGAAGCAGCTCGCAGGAGGATTGGAAGAGCTCCAGCAGGTGGAGTCATCATCATCATCACAGGCAAATGTATGATGACACTGTTAAAGTGTAAATCACATTATGCACAATGATTACGAATGAGGCTTGAAAAGAATCAGGATTTGTATTGGTTCATTGCCATTTGTTCTCAGCTCAGTGATTCTTCCATGTAAGCATGTGTTCTGCTTTCAGGATATGATGGAAGAGACGGAAGAGACGACTGCAAAGGGGAGAGAAGGCCAAAGCGATCTGTACATCCAACCACTGACTGTGAGGAAGTCAGTGAGAAAGAGGATGAACAAAAATGGCGTGAAGGAGAAGAAGAAAAAGAAGAATGTGGGAAAGAGGTGAGGGCAGATAGCAGAAAGGCTAAATGAAGGGGGTAGTAGAATGTGGGTGAAGACATCAAGACCCTCAGTGTAAGGATGAGAGAATGCGTACTGGTATGGCAGATTACATTTGATGTTTTTTCTTATGATTGACAGGTTTCTCCAGTGGCTATCACGGAAACTCATATGCGGCTGTTGTTCAGATGTTTAACAAACATCATGCATGCATACCCATGCTCTTTCTCTCTCTGTCTTTCACTCCACTTTTGACCTCATCAGTTACACACCACCCCTACACACACACACACACATTCACTCTCTCTTTCTCTTTCTCTCTGTCTCTCTTTCATTCTCTCTCTCTCTCTCTCTCTCTCTCTCTCTCTCTCTCTGTCATCCTCTCTCTCTCTCTCTCTCACTCTCTCCTCTCTCTCTCTCTCTCTCTCTCTAACAGTATTTTGTCAAGCATCTGTATTCAATAAAGTTACAGACATAATTTTGTGTTTTCTTTGTTTTACTTGGTATTGCTTTTTGATTATTACTAATCAGGGCAAATCAACTATTAGAGCATCTAGCGTATAACTATAAATAAAGCATTTGTTCAGGGCTTTTAATGTGACAAATGAGGAAACCGGAAGTTACCTAATTTGCGGTACAGGCGGAACAGTAGTAGAAAAAAACTGAAAATGGGAAGAAAACAGACAAATACATCGTTCATGTTCTAATGTTCGAAGAAAATTGACCGCGTATTAGCTTTGAGTAATAAGGCGTGTTTCTTATCTATTCGTCCACGCATACTGGCGTGTGCCCTTGTATTCATCTGAGCTCGTCTCCAAAGATAACAGACGGGGACAGACACTGCACAACCAAGAGGAGGTTGAGCTATGCAAACGCTTCTCTTTTCCAACGAAAGGAGAGGGCGGACAAGGGCTCTTTAAAAATTCTCTACAGCAGACCAATCTCCACTGCCTCTCTTTCTTCTAGCCTGCTCGTTTGCAAGGTTTGTGTGGCAATTCGTCGCTGTATTTACAAACGGAAATTTGCAACGACGGCATTTGTCTGTAAATACGTGTCCAGAATTATCATTCATTGACGGCCTCCAAGCCCCGGGGCTCTCCCCCGGCCGGCGACAGAAGCATGGCAGGAAATCCGAGAAGGGGCGCCGGTCTCATCGGGTTGATGAAGGATGCCTTTCAGCCCCATCATCAACCCCTCCAGCCTCATCAGCCTGCGGTCGTAGACAAGAAAATGGTGGAAAAATGCTGGAAACTTATGGATAAGGTATTGCTTTCCAAGAATAAATGGTTGACATTGTCTGTGGTTCTAGCTGTGGAGTGGATATTGATCAGGAGAACTGGAAGCATTTTCGCATTTACCCCCCAATGTGAAGTCATTAAATATTACACAGGCGAAGACCATGTGATGGGTTATTTGAGCCCTGCTTAGTCAACTGTGTTAAATGCTTATTTCGATACTGACATCAGCTTAATTTGACTTGCTATGGAAGTAGTCTAATAAGTACGAGATACGGGTTTTTATTTGTTTGTTTCCTGTATTTTGTAATGTGATTACTGTACGTAGTTCTGTCGGGTTTTTTTATAAACTCCACATTTTGGACTCCAAAGAGAAACTGACAGATATCGGTTGTCTCTTTGAATCCCTCTGAAACAGTGTCTTATGTTTAATTTATTTATTTTGATATTCCACCTTTTGGGTGTCCTATTCTTATTCTCTTAGAAAAGATGCCCTTTGGCTGAGCCTGTTTGAATGAGACATCTGAATTACAAACATCAACCAGACTGTAAATAATTGGCGTGGCCACAAGCAGTCAGGCACAATGTAAACTCTCAATGCTCCAGTAAGCTGTAGATGACCAGCTCACGCATAGGCATATTGACTCAGAGACCTGTTATGTTGGCTAGTATCTGTCCTAACTGATTCTTCACTGTTTATTCTGACGGATGTTCTAGTCACTAGTTTTGTAGATGAGTTCCCTTGAGACCTACAATTGTTTCTTTGGCACAGTTTGTTTAATTGTAGACATTATTGTGTGTCTCATTGTTAATTTGACAGTTGAACAAGGTGTTCTTTTTCTGTAATGGAACACCAGGAAATAACTGAGGGATATCGACCGAGGTGCTAAATATCAAAACGTTCTTCTATGGTAGTACATGAACGCAAGGTTTTCTCACCCTCAGATTGCACACCCATTGTGCAATCCCTTAGGAGCCAACAATATATAAACAGCAGAGTCTCCCCAATGTTCTAGCCTGTTCCAGGTTGTTCTGACCTCATTTCAACCTTGCTTTTCCACAAAGGTGGTGCGTCTGTGCCAGAACCCAAAAGTGGCTCTGAAGAACAGCCCTCCCTACATCCTGGACCTGCTGCCAGACACCTACCAGCACCTGCGCACCATCCTCTCCCGCTACGAGGGCAAGATGGAGACCCTGGGGGAGAACGAGTACTTCCGGGTAGTGATGGAGAACCTGACCAATAAGATCAAGCAGACTATGAGCCTGTTCAAGGAGGCCAAGGAACGCATGTACGAGGAGAACTCCCAGCCCAGGTAAATATGGAGAGTGGGATGCTGCGAGTGTGCAAGAATGGGCACCAGGAACAACAAACGTGTACGTGACCACGTGTGTGTATGTTGAAGGGGCTCTGATAAGATTCAGTGTATCTTGCCATTTCTTAACTTCTCTAAGGTTTCGTAGAGCTTCCGAAACAGGAACACTCCCCCCCGGAGACTGTGGTTGAGGATGCCATCTTATCAGTTTCTGCAATCATTTTCGTGGCTACAAATTTGCATAGATAAGACTTCTAAGAACTCCACTTTACACCTTGCAGACATGTTCCGATGCGTAAAGCCGCCTACACAAAGTACACTTAATGAATAACACCCTAATATCATAAGAAACGAGTTCTTGTGATGTGTCTAACTCCTGTGGCTCATGTGATACAAAGGAAAGTTTGATGAGGAGGAAAGAATGAGTAACTGATGCTCTGATGTGTAAAAGGTTCTGCTTCCTCATTCTCTCTCAAACCCTCTCCGTAAGCTAAAAACCCATCCTGTTTTCTTTAGTGAAGCAATGATTTCAATCTGTGTTCCTCCGCGCTAGCATACAGATTGTCTAGCCCGCGTCAATATTTTTATTGACCTAATTAAATGCCTCTGTGTTCCATTTCATCTTCAAAAAAGGTTCCTTAATTGTTCTTGAGGACAAGGAGAATTCTATGGACATTTCAGTAGACTTTTCTCCATTTGAAGCACCTTGTATCAATTATTTTGGAGTCGGGAAACTCCAACTTCGTGGTATAAGCATTAGACATAGACCCACTTGGGATACACGTAGGGCACATCACTACACACTCACTTATTTGTTGTCTGTCTGGCTGTTCGTCGGTGAGGTTAGTTCATAGGATGGAATTTCCTTAATCTGTGTATGTAATTCATCTCTGAATGAAAAGCAAATGTGGTTGAGGGAATGTCGTGACATTTCGACATGCCGCTCCAACAGTCAGCCCACTCTGACACGCAACGTTCATTTACTTTTAGATACATGCTATAATTATGTCATAACTTTGTGACCCTTTGTGGCACAGCAGATGGCCCTAAGCTGTCCTTCCTATGCAAGACAGCTGACTTAGGGAAAAATCATTCAAGACCTAACAGGTCCCACAGATCTCTGGGAGAAGTGGTGGTTGATGATGACGACGATGATTATCTGAGTCACTGACGCGATGTTCGTCTTCTCTCCTTTCCAGGCGAAACCTGACCAAGCTGTCTCTGATCTTCAGCCACATGCTGGCTGAACTGAAAGCCATCTTTCCCAACGGTCTCTTCCAGGGGGACAATTTCAGAATCACCAAAGCCGACGCTGCAGAGTTCTGGAGGAGGTCTTTTGCTGACAAGTGAGTTTCCTGTTGCCCATGAAACAACAGCTGGAGCAGAATGTCCAGGCCTTATAAGTGTATCCAGTTGTGAGAGTTGGACCATTAGCATGTAGATACAATGACACCTAAATCGAAGACAAGAAAATATAAAACCAAGAAAATATACAAATCTGTATCAGTGAAAGAGTGTCAACCAACCCTTCTGTTCTCTGTAGAACCATAGTCCCGTGGAGAACATTCCGCCAGGCGCTCCACGAGTTCCACCCCATCAGCTCAGGTCTGGAGGCCATGGCCCTGAAGTCCACCATCGACCTCACCTGCAACGACTACATCTCCGTCTTTGAGTTTGACATCTTCACCAGGCTCTTCCAGGTACTGGCTCCAAACCTGAACATGGTTCTATGTGCTGCTCAGTGCTCACTACAGTGTACAGAGTAGACAACAAGATGTTCTGAGAAGTCTATCAGACTTCGTCTTCATATGACTGCTGCTCCTGAAGAGGAGCTGCTGTGAGTTAAACTAAAGGAACATTATACCCTGCTCATGGTGACAGCAGATAACTACATATACAAACCATCAAATCCATGGCAGTTTATTTCTTTTTTGTTGTTGCTAGTGTTCATCGCCACAGCTTATTTGTTTATCTGATTTGTTTATCAGTTGCCAGTATGCTTTCTGCGAAGCAGTTTAGGGCTGTAACTTGAAATGTCCTGTTTCCTTCTCTGGAAGTCTTAATGTACACAGACCTCCATTGCCATGCTAAAGTTCACTTTAGGTTGAACTTTTACAAAATGGTGCGTCGGTGAAGGCAAAGAGTAAAGGAAGGAGTCTGTATGCACCACTGTGTGGGTGTTTAATTTGAATGTGGGAACTTTTTAAATTCCGTTTAAGCCCGTAAGAGTATGTTGTGAGTACGAAGGTAGAGATATCTCTCTGTTATTAGGTAGGGTGTAGGCTGTTGGGCCTCTGTTGGGACAATGCCAAATGTTTGAGCCTTCGACAAGAGTTCTCCAAAGAGTCCACACTAGCCACAAGCCTTGGCCTGACCTAACCTCCTGGAAGAATGAAACCCAAATAACCTTCCTCAAATTAGCCATGTGAATTGAAGTGGGGCCCATTCGCCTTGCGGATGTTTGAACCACATAGCTTGTCATAGTGCTCAGCTTTCTGTGAGTAACGCACTGTTCCATCCTGGCGCTAGCACCCCACTGGGAACCAGGCCAACAATCATCAGGGCCTTTGGGTATTTCATGACTTGCATAAGCCTTAGATTGATCTCAGGCGTAATATGACTAATTGGCCTGGTTGTGGGTGATTCTTAGAACGACAGAGGATGAGAACAGACTGCTTTGTGAGTTTTACATTAACCAAGAAAGACAACTGTGGTTGATAACAAGATAGTTACATGTCAGCTGTGGAACAGGCCACGTAAACAGTAGTAATAATATGTGTGTGTGTGTGTGTGTGTGTCACAGCCGTGGTCGTCTCTCCTGCGGAACTGGAACAGTCTAGCAGTCACCCACCCAGGGTACATGGCCTTCCTCACCTACGACGAAGTCAAGGCCAGATTACAGAGGTTCATCCACAAGCCTGGCAGGTGAGACACACACACACACACGGACACACAAACACGCACGCAACAACACACAAACGCCCATGCACCAGTAGATTCCACGGGAGATATCAGTCCCTGACTTTGCGTCGACCTTGTCTCCAGCTACATCTTCAGACTGAGCTGCACCAGGCTCGGCCAATGGGCCATCGGCTACGTCACAGCGGACGGCAACATCCTGCAGACCATCCCCCACAACAAGCCTCTGTTCCAGGCTCTGATCGACGGCTACAGGGAGGGATTGTGAGTACACGTATGAGCTACTGTGTAGGACCGGGGCTGCATCTGAAAGCCTCACCTGCACTTGTCGCAATCAAGGCTATCTTACAGTCATTCGGTTGACTACAGACCAGTGTTGCAAAAATGACGTGTTCTGAGTCTAGGGGATTTTTATTCCCGAGGTTATTGTTTTAGACAAGGCCTCGCACATGTCATGCCTTTTGCAGTGGATTCCAGAGTGAAATCCTTTCAGCTGTGGTAAGATGTTGAGCCTGTCATGTTGAGTGTGTTGGCTGTGCTGCTCCTCCTCCAGCTACCTGTTCCCAGACGGGAGAGCACAGAACCCGGACCTGACAGGACTGTGTGAGCCCTCACCACAGGACCACATCAAAGTCACCCAGGTCAGACAGGCAGACACCACACACACACACAGCACACACAGGCACACACACACGCATACCTACACGCACTGGCCATGTTGAGACCTGAGTAACTCTTTTGAATTACATACTAGTCTGTTTTTAGCCGTAGCCACAGCCAGTAAATTCTACCCTGAGAGAAGAAAATATACAAACGGCAAAATCTGGCCTGACCACATTCTGATGTGGTATCTTGCACATGTGGCATGTAAACACCTCCCCCGTAACAATCGTCAGCCCTCCTCTCAGACCCGTTTCCCCCCCCGCGCTGCCCCACAGGAGCAGTACGAGCTCTACTGCGAGATGGGCTCCACCTTCCAGCTGTGTAAGATCTGCGCCGAGAACGACAAGGACGTGAAGATCGAGCCGTGCAGCCACCTCATGTGCACCTCCTGCCTCACCGCCTGGCAGGTAAGACGAGCCCCGGCCCCCCCCGACTCCTGAACCATCCGTCTGCTTCTTCCACGTGTAGGCCCACCTCTCTCTGAGGCCCCCCTGGTCCGCGGCTCCTGTTTTCCTGTTTTCTTGAACGGGCCCAGATGTTCTCTCTCTCTCTGACCTGTACTCTACCCCCACCGTCTCTTTCAATACGTGTCTTTTCTTTTTCTTCTTTATCTACCCTCCTGTTATCCGTTCGTCTTATCTGTTCCCCTTCATCTCACCTCCGTCCCCGTGCCCCTCCCCCCCCCTCTCTCTCTCTCCCCCTCTCTCTCTCCCAGGAGTCGGAGGGCCAGGGCTGCCCGTTCTGTCGCTGCGAGATCAAAGGGACCGAGCCCATCGTGGTGGACCCCTTCCACCCCAAAGCCGGCGGCAGCAGCGGGGCCTCCTTCGCAGGCTTCCAGATGCAGTACGGGGCGGAGTGCGCCGGAGCCGTCTCCCCCGGCAACGACGAGGAGGACGACGACCGTCTGGAGGACCCCCACCTCATCATGAGCAGGCTGGCCTGCGCCAAGGTACGGGACCCAGGCCAGCTGTGTGTGTGTCTTCACATCAGGAGTATGACCAGACGATTAGAGAGCTACGCTACTAAACAGTCTGCCGCATGGCTCATGTCTTATTGGTGTTGTATACTTGGGTCTGTTCAGGTGGAGAGGCCCCCCCTCCCCAGTCACTCCCCTGCCCCCTGTGCCCCCCCGCATGGATCTGGTACAACCGAGACCCCCAAGCTCTCCTGGAGCCCTGGGCCAGGGGGCCACACCCAAGGTAAGCAGAAGATGCTTGGGAAGATAAGTGTGTATTTCTCTCTGCGTGCTGTTGTTGTCATCATACTGCTCGCCCTCTGTTTACTGCCACGACGATGACAACTAACAATTAACCCCATGCTCCACCCCAGATTTCGGCGCCCCACCGAGACAAGCCTCTCCCTCTGCCCCCCGCCCAGAGAGAACTCCCCCCTCCTCCGCCCCCCGAACGCCCCTCCCCTCTGCCCCCCCCTGAGACCCGGCTCCAGAGGAGGCCCCTCCCCTCCACCCCCGCCGAACCCAGCTGGGCCTCCAACTACATGATCCCCCGGCCGGCGACCAAGGTGCTCCCGCTGCAGAGCAACGGAGACGTGGAGGCCGCCCGAGGGAAGCTGCCAGCACAGAACGCCGCCAACGCCGTCTACTCCATCGCTATCAGGTGGGTTATTCCGTTCAAAACCTGGCAACCCTATTCCAAAAATATCATGTTATTAGGCTGCAAAGAATTCCTTTTTCTATAGTTTGATTCTAGAGTTTTTGCGGTGCCCGTGATGTGTATTGCTTGGTACATTAATCCATTGATTCATTAGTATTCAGTTCATACTGAGTGACTCTTAATCCCCTTCCTGTCGGTGTGTGTGGCCAGGCCTCACCCAGCCCCTGTGGTGTCGAGCAGTGACAGGCCTGGGGCGAGTGAGGAGAACGAGTACATGAGCCCCACCTCTCTCCCTGCTGGAGCCCCCTGGGTAATGGCTGGTGCTGTCATACCCCCACCACCTCCTCCCCAGACCACCAACAACCACCATGACTCACGGTGAGGACGCCTCTCTCTGCAGGAAGCCAGACCTTCTGCTTTTGGAACATTTACCTGCTGACGCCACTAGAGGGCGATTCACAGCCACATTTGGCTGTTTGTTGCTCTCTCTCTTCCCGTTTTTGGGCTCGCTTCCTCTTTTCGACTGATCTGTTTGTCTTCCTGTTTGGTTTGTTGTCCTTCCCTGCAGTTCTGTGGTGTGTGATGGAGACTGGGAGGACCCCCAGGTGTACGAGTCCATGTGCAACATCCAGGCACAGGCTGGGGCAGCAGACGCCCTTCCTCCACAAGCAGCAGACTCAGGTACACACACACACACATGTATATAGATGAGGCAAACACATCTTCTGTGTTTGTCAGGTATACTTTTCAGAGCATTTTTAAGAGCTTATTGGATAGTATCTTACGGTTATAGCTTATTTGATAGCATCTCCAGCCTGTATTATATAACAGCACAGCTTTTGGTGTCGTATCATGATGGCATCAGTTGTTATTGTCTAGGAACCTCATTACCTTAGAAAAGTCCAGACTAGAAATGATCCAATCTTAAAACTGGATCATTTCTCAAAAACACTGAACAGATTTCTAAATGCAAAAAGCTGTGGAGTCCATGGTGTTTTTTGACCTTCTCCCCAGACCACCTGTACCTGCCCCCCGCAGTCCCCCCGCATTCCATGGAAGAAGCCGAGTCTGAAGACGTGTACGAGTACGACTACCCCCGACCCGTGGTCCCCCCGGCCCCCGCCAGACGTGCGCTGTCTGACATCACTGGCTCCTCCTCCGCCTTCAGCTGCCTGGCCCTGGACGCATCCCCCCCCATAGAGCCCAGTATGTACATCGCCTACACACAATACACACTGTAGTAGAAACGATGTAAACAGAGCCCCGTTCCCTAATGCTTTCTCTGTCTCTCTCTGTCTCTCTCTCTTGATGTCTCTCTCTGTCTCTCTCCCGTCTTCTTAGCTATGTTCGCAGCAGGCCCGGAACCCGAGCGACCCCCCAAGCCTCTCCCTCGACGGGTCAACTCTGACCGACGGCCCCACCCCCTCACCCCAGAAGCCCCCCGCGGCCCATCTCCAGGACGCTCCAATGTCCCCTCCCCGTGCCCCTCCGCCTCGTCCTCCTCCTCGTCCCTGGGCCCCGCCCCGCCCCGCCCCAGGCCTGGCCATCAACGGGGAGATCGAGCGTCTGATGAGCCAGGGCTACTCCTTCCAGGACATCCAGAAGGCCCTGATGATCGCCCAGAACAACCTGGAGACGGCCAAGAACATCCTGCGGGAGTTCGTGTCCATCCCTTCCACGGCCCACATCCTTACGTAGCGGCCCTCCCTCCTTGTCTTGTTTCCCGTTCTCTACCCACTGTGCCATAATGGATAGCATTTACCTTGTGCTTTTGTAAAAGAGGTTGCCAAGCGCTTTATGTTGGGAAAGGCTGGGAGGGGGACCCACCTCTGAGACAGCACAGCTATACTGAACGTAGAGGGAGAGAGAGGAGGGTGCTTTAGTGTGGCTCCTGTACGGCCAAGCCTGCTGACCTCTTTGCTAACTTGCCTCTGGTCTTATTGTGGGGTGGCTAGTGCATTTTTCACTGTTTCTGAATGCAGTGTTTTCAAAGCTTACTGTATCTCCTAAGCCGCAAAAGGCTTAAAAGAAAGAGGTTGGGACTCGCAATTGTTTTGCAGCAAACGTCATTGTCAAATGGGCATACTTGAGTCTTTTAACACTCCATGTAAAGGCGGCCATCTTAGTTTTGTGCATACGCAAGTCGTGCATACGGTATGTAGCTAACTAGACAAGTCAGGTGGGAGACATAGCATTTGACTCTGTGGTTTTGTGCAAACGCTAAATGAATGTGAATCTCAAAGTTGCATTGCAGTATTACAGGGCTTCATGTCATACATTTCACATTAGTGGTCATAAGTTAGATTGAAAAGTAAAACACACTCCATCGGTTGCTTCAGTGGCTGGTTTAGTGATGGTGATATTGTATATGTATGATTAATAATATAAATGTCTAAATGATGTACAAGTAATTTCTGGAATGTACTGTAAGTGTATATTCGATGTAGCCTAACAGTGATGGATGAACTAACATGCAACATTTCTCATATATTTGTTATTTTTTTTATACTTTCATTTTCTGCCACCGTTCTTAGTGGCGTCACGGTTAAGCCTTACTTGTTTATTCTGTGAATAGCGTTTATTAAGTTCTAAAGTGAGTTTCCTTCTTATTTCGTAACAAGGAAGAGAGGCAGTTTAACATGCCCATTCTGAATTTTCCTATGTGCTAATTCTTGTGCAATTGGACTGCTGCTTGTACGTTTTGTATTTTGTTTTTTCTTTAGTCAGGCTATCAATTTTCCAACATATTCATTGGGCAGTTTCAAGGACAGGCGATCTATTGTAAGTCATACACTCATACTATTTTTGTGAAATGAAGTACATAATTGGCACTACCTCATAGTAGACTTGCTTTGCTGCCTATTCTCTGGGAAAAAATACTCGTACAATGTTTTTTATTCTTGTTCTCAAAAACCCGACCCTGGTCCACTTTCTGGAAGTGAATCTATATTTGAACTCTGTGTCTTTTATTTGCTGTTAATCCTTATTCCCTAGAATGTGGCTTATCACTGTTGAGCATTTGTTGACGTAAGATCTACTACCTGCTCACCAAGGGTTTAGATACTGTCTTATGTACTCAGGTACTCATTAGTCTGAAACGTGCAGTGATATGCCAAGGTTGTATGAGGACACAAACTTGACAAATTGTTGATTCCAAAGCCAAAAGCATTTAAACACAGTTGTCATTCATATGTATTAATGGATGCTTCTTTGGTCTCTGTACAGAATATCCCTTTGATCCAAGTATAGTTTTTATTTCATGTAAACTCAATGATACGGTTCCTTTTGAAAGTTTTAATGTAAATTGACTGCAATTTCTTGATCTTAAGTGCCACACCATGTGAAAGAA
This sequence comes from Mallotus villosus, assembly GCA_903064625.1. NCBI lineage: Eukaryota > Metazoa > Chordata > Actinopteri > Osmeriformes > Salangidae > Mallotus > Mallotus villosus. The sequence continues at coordinate 123,825 of CAEFZP010000354.1, forward strand.
ATGTTTGAGAATAACTTGAAACTCGGTAGGAATGACTTACTGACGAAGGTCATCTGATGTCCACTGTTCTGGTCAGAACACGGATTGAACGATAGAAGGCGCTGTTTCACTGTACATTACTGCGGTAACGTCTTTGAGGGATTTTCTGGATACTGTTGGTACTTTCTGATAAAGAGCCAATTTGAAGATTGATGTGGTATAATTTTCAATGTTTGCCTAACCTTTACACAAGGAGGAAGACTAACTTGCTAACTAAAAAATGTTTATTTCCCCCATTGCCTTGTTATTGCATGTGTAGATAAATATTTTATTTATTGATTTTTAATATACTCAGCATTCATTATGTTGCAATGTGTTCATGCCTAAGCCATTAAAGATTTTCAAATAAACAATATTTTCTTTAACATTTTATCACGGGTGTTCTTTGCTGAAGCAATACCTTACTGTATGGGAGTTCATACACCGCTGGTTTATGTATAACTTGCATTGATGCTGGAAAAGAACTGACTGCAGTCGTGTAACAGTAAATGCATTCAAATGTAGCAAATCTGCTGTATGAACATGTCTAGACTATTGTGCTGGACCCCCTCCTCCCACAGAGCTTCTGTGTGCTTCTCACTTCCCCGGACTGCAGAACCGTGGTTACAAAAGACTTCTCTCCTTTCTTCCCTGGAGATTACATTCTAGGTCTGTAATAAGGACCATACTGAACCACAGAATCAGCAATAATAAATAACGTTTTGCTCTGGTTTGAATTAGCAATAGAACCTCGCGCTGAAACAATTATATTCCTCTATATTTTAGTATGAAACAGTTGACACGAAAGACGCTTCATTTCCAAAGGAACATTTTTTTATTTGGCATTATTTTCTTGCAAAAAAAAAGACTTATAAAAAATGCAAGCATCAAATCACAAGAAACATTTAATTTACACACATTTGCAAAAAAAACGAAAAACAAAACATTGCTCAACTGTGCAGGTCCAAACATTTCTATCTACCGGTAAATAAACCAATAAACCATAAACAAAAATGATAGTGTATCAATCAATCAAAGAGATTGCTGCAGGGGGAGGAGGCAGGTTCCCAGTCCTGGGGTTTCTGAACCTACTGAGCAGTTGGTGGCATTTGACCCTTGGTGACGAGACACCGTTGACACAAAAACAAACGAGTCCCACTAAATTCAACGAGGGTCCAAACATAATCCTACTGTACCTTCACACGTATACTCTCTTCACTGCCTTCATCAGCTCGACGATACTACTCTAGAACGAATCTCAACTAAACCGGAATGAACACAAAAGGCACACAGTTGTTTCACGGGACAGTGTTTGTCGCAGACACAGAAGTCCACTATCTGAACTCAGTGGGGTATGGCGGAACAAAATGGATGTCTAATACTACACACAACAACCATACTTAATCCTCTTGATTCCTTGCTGGCCATCTTTACACAGTTTTACATCCCTCTTTAAGCAAGTTAAATGTCAAAATAATACTTTCAGTAACATACAACCATTCTGTTTATGATCCAAGTCACTGGGCTAAGGGAGTGGCAGCTTGCACTGATAGTATCTCTGCCCACGACCTGTACTGAAAGCATCCAAAATAAGATCACACGCACAAAATACCCTTAAGTCACGCATACCCCCCACAAACACAAAAAGATATACATGGCACAAACCATAAAGAAAAAAAGAATTTCAGTGTATCTTACATTTTCCAAGTGAGACAACAGATTTCCACAGGCACCGCAGATTATAAAACATTTAGCCGTTTCAAAGAGACACAATCCAAGGCCACGGCTACAAACAGTATCTTATGCTACGATTATTTACAGACAGTACAAGAGCTCGACAGTAGTTCACAAAAATAAGTCATCCAATTAAAACCATTTTTGCTATGAAATTTTGAGGCCCATTGGCAAAGTTTAGGTTCTCCAGTTTCGAAGTGATTTCAATTTCTATTGTCTCCACGTATAAACTGACCTTGTCTGGGCATCGGACAGACTTTCGACAGTCTCTTTTTCCAGCCAATGTTAGATGAGTCAGATAAGCACAGATGAGAAACAGGAGACCGGTAGAGTGGAGGAAGCCAGTTTACACTACTGAGACACAGTCCATGTGTTCAGGAGGTTCTTGCCAACAAGTCGTACCACTCAACCACACGCCAACACATCAGACCTGCTGTAGAAACGTCGAATCTCCCTAAAGTAGGGTAACTTGGCAGTCCGATGACATGGGAGTGACATGATGATGACAATACTTTACACGCTCCGCAAAAGATGTCCAAATCTCTACACCTCCCAATACTGCAATCTAAACAATTATAAGAGGGAATTTGTCAGACACAAACAATAAAGGATTCGATCATGTTGATATCTGTGGAGCAGAGGGGCTACAGTGTTTTACTCGAGCACAACGTGAGTCAAGTAAAGACAGCCTGACATGCGTCAATGCAAACAACACCAGATTACATTTTCATAGAACATTTAGTGAAAACAGATTTGAACCCGACATTTAACCCGAACGTAGGAAAAATCCAGCCTAGAGTATTCTGTCTCTTCAGTGGTGCGTGACAACTCCCGGAGAGACTAAGAAAGATTTAGGGATTTAGATCAATCTGGCTTGCCCCCATGACAGTGAGGAGCAATGTGGGGCAGTAAGCTTGCTCTGTTCCCACTGACAAGAGGCAGCCAGCACAGGGGCAGCTTCAAAGGTTGAAAACGAATCAGTTAGAAAAATGTCAGGCTCTTTCTGAAAGTTGGGCTTAGGTGAATGGGAAGAACAGATGTCTGGATGATAACACTGATGAAACGCTGAAGCTAATGGCTCCAATGACATTTACTAGACTGGGGTGTGGAGATGGAAATGTTACGTGTCAAAATACCTTAAATAACTAAATATATATAATATATACACTTTATAAAGTTTAGAATGCATTGTTTATGATCGTTGTTACCACGGTAACAGCAAAAAGAGAGACTTGAAAAAGAAGGCTTTGGGGAACACAACTGAACAAATGAAATAAACCTTAACGAAAAGATCCTCCAACTTCTACTAAACACCTTGGAAATATGCCGTGTGTGTGTGTGTGTGTGTGTGTATATGTTTCTGTGTTGATTTGGCCAGATATAGTGAATACTGCTGAACACAAATGTGGAAAAAGCGAACTGTGATTTTGAAGAAGTGATTGTGAAGGCGAGTTCCGGCCTCCAGCCTGGGCTCGTCTGAGCCGACGCACACGGAGCTTCAGCTAGCCTGCTCAGAGCTCAGCCCTCTGCATGTGTCACTTCCGCAGGTCCATGTACTTTACTCCAGGGAAAAGCACATCCGGAGAGGAGTGGGGAGAGGAAGGAGAAGGAGAGAGACCAACAAATGTCAATACAGTTTGACTAGGAGACGGGAGGCGCTTTATATACCAGTCTAATCATCTGTCGAGGTCTGAGGCCCGCAAAGTTATAGTTACCTGGTCGCTGGGACCCTTCTTGTCACCGTTGACGCCCTTCAACAGGACGGCCTCCTCAGTTTTGGCGTCGGTCTTCATCTCCACGACAATGTCATCTTTGGGGGTGTTCTCCTTGGTGCTGTGGGCAAAACCGACACACTCCTCAACTGGATGCCCGGAGATTCTGAATGAAACTGAGTGAAACGGCGTAGCACTCCCGGAGGCTGGCCAACGTGTCTGGTTCTACTCACATCTCCTGCTTGCCCGAGCGCCCACACGGGATCTTTCCCTTCTTGTGGAGGAAGTACAGAACACTGACCAGGATGGCCAGCAACAGGATGCAGATGATGATGACCACGATGATCACCCCGCTGCCCTCAGCTGGACAGGGAGAGAGGGAGAGGGAGAGGGAGAGGGAGAGGGAGAGGGAGAGGGAGAGGGAGAGGGAGAGGGAGAGGGAGAGGGAGAGGGAGAGAGGGAGAGGGAGAGGGAGAGGGAGAGGGAGAGGGAGAGGGAGGGGGAGGGGGAGAGGGGAGAGGGAGAGGGAGAGGGAGAGGGAGAGGGAGAGGGAGAGGGAGAGGGAGAGGGAGAGGAGAGGGAGAGGGAGAGGGAGAGGGAGAGGGAGAGGGAGAGGAGAGGGAGAGGGAGAGGGAGAGGGAGAGGGAGAGGGAGAGGGAGAGGGAGAGGGAGAGGGAGAGGGAGAGGGAGAGGGAGAGGGAGAGGGAGAGGGAGAGGGAGAGAGAGAGGGAGAGAGAGAGGGAGGGGGAGAGGGAGAGAGAGAGGGAGGGGGAGAGGGGAGAGAGAGAGAGGAGAGGAGAGGGAAAGAGAGAGGGAGAGGGAGAGAGAGAGAGAGAGAGAGGAGAGAGAGGGAAGAGAGAGGAGAGGAGAGAGAGGGAAAGAGAGAGGGAAAGAGAGAGGGAAAGAGAGAGGGAAAGAGAGAGGGAAAGAGAGAGGGAAAGAGAGAGAGGCAGATAGAAAGGGTTAAAACGAGAGGTCAATGTTTTTCCAGTAGAGGCAGTGATCTGATCCACCGCCTGGATCAGGATGGAGACCCAGCTAGACAACAGAGGGATCCAACGTTTGTTATGACTCTCTCAGCTTGGAACTACAAGCAGAAATCCATTCCAGTTAAGCATTACAATGTCAATACAGTGCAGGAGAAAGGAAAGGTTGTAGAGTTAGGTTGTAGAGTTTAAACACGTCTATGAGCACTCGCATACACATTTGCTCGTAAGGAATCTTTGCCGCTGCAACACTATGGATGTGGTCAACACGTTTAGCTCTGCACATAATAGCTGTGTTAACGAGCAGTCATGGTCTGTGTGTTCCAGTGGATTCCCTATTGCTTGCTGTGGGTTGTAATGTATATCATGGTTTATGACATGCACCACTTTACAGATAGCCACATCCCATGCTTTCCATTAGTGCATTTTTAGTTTTTGTGCCGAGTACAATGGGAAATATTTCCCCTGTGACTTTGACACTTGAGTTTAATCCCACCAGGAGGAAATTAAAGGCTAATTTTTGCCAACTAACGCCATAAACTCCTATATATAAATAGGCAGCAAGCCCCCATTAAAAGTCAAACAATAGTCTCGGTATGTTTTTTATGACACATTCAGAGGCGAGCACTCTATAAAACAGCGAGACATCACATTAACATTCAACCATAATAAGTAAACAAGCATGCTTTGCTCGGCACTCGCCCACTTCAAAACCTTCCTCGTGATGCAAGACCCAGTCTAATGACATATTTATCTGGAAAAACCGTCGGTGTCTGGAGTGTCTTTCCGTGTTGTTAAGTGTTGTCTTTCCCATTTTTCCCCCTCTCGCCTTCAAATAGAATCGTTAATGTGCCCAGAGGCGAGTAGGACGAGCCAGTCTTCCAGCCCTCACATAAACTCTTTTGCGCGCATGAAATATCCTGAATTATTCAAACTGCAATATCTGAGATTCTTATGGTCTGGACTGCTGCTCACGTTCAGTATGGAAAACCGTAGAGGTAGAGAGAGCCTCTGGATGTCAGCAGACTGATTAAGAGTTGGAGAGAAGACGCAGAGACAGATTTGTGAATAGACTGTAGACAGGGAGCCATGGATAAGGGCTTACCAGGAGAGTAGGGAGCAGTTGTTGTGACCATGGGAACTGTGAACAAGCAGAACAATGCTTAATATATGAGCCGCTGTCAAGACCAGCTATATACCCAGAAATGTATCCTGATTCATGAATGTTTCGTGGCAGTCCGTATGTGCTCCACTGTATTCCGTATGAGTAGATGAACTTTATGCCGCAGGTTCCCACAAACTCTTCAAACACCCAAATAAAATGATGACGGAGAAAGAAAGAAAAACAATTCCAGTTTCAAGCATTCAACTATGGATCCACCTCTTTCACGATACCTTATTTCCGTACACAAACTTAAAGTTTTCAGTTTTAAAACGTTCACAGGCAGTGGGAACCCTACATATTTAATATCCATGCATCTACAGTGTGTCTGGGGCGTGTACTGTGCGTGACTTACTGGATCTGATGCTGAACGACTTCATCTCGGTGCCCATGTCACTGGTGGCGTTGCACAGGGCTATGATGTCAGAGGTCACTTTGAAAGACACCACGCTGTGGGCGCTGTGCTCCGTCTTCCTGGAGAGCACCTCCGTGAACTGTTGCACGGTCACAATGTTCAGAGGGTCAACACTGAGCGTGCACGTGTAACCCCTGACCCCTAGTCACGAGGAGGCTGTGGAACATGTGACGGCCCCCCAGGCTTACCTGGTTGCCGGGGATGTGCCAGGTGATGGAGGGCAGAGGGAATCCGTGGGCCTCGCAGCTCAGGTTGACCAGCTTCCCCACGGCCTCGTCCATCGCCTCCTCCCTGTCGGCATCCTTCACCTGAGGAGCACCTGGGTGGGCACCACACACACACACACACGTACCGTCAGGTTTGGTGTTGCAGAAACTACAATGTCAAACTGACTTTTTTGACCACAAACTTTCTCTTGTTGCTGCCTGTGAGTTGGGTGAATCAGCGAGTCTCGCTGAGTCACTCCTTGCTGTACCGTGGGTGCCGACTCACTCAGCAGCTGGCTGGGTGGTGGTGGTGGCGACTCACCCTGGACGATGATGTGTACGGAGCCGGTGGTGTGCAGGCCTGGCAGGGAGGGCACGGTCACCTCACACACGTACTCCCCCGCCGTGTCGTAGGTGGCATCCTGCAGGAGGAGGATGTGACCTAGGCCCACCTGATGCCCATTCTGCACACACAGACACACAGGCATCAATGCTAACCATCAAACACAGAAAACAGATGAAACACATTCAATCTAATACGATACCCTTTTCTTAACATACATGAGTTGCTTAAGTAATACAAAAAAGTGTGCGTGATTTGTAAGCGAGGGTACCTTCAGCCAGACAGTGGAGGTCTCCAGGGAGGACAGGGCGTTGCAGGTTGCCGTCAGGCTCTCTCCTTTATACATGATCTCAGAGTCTTTGGGCACGACCACAGCTGGGTCCAGGTCTGCAGAGGAACAGCAACGCTTAGCATGCAGGTACACGCACAGTACAATGTCTTGGCAAAGTGTGCGGTATATGTGTGTCTAGTGTCTGTGTGTGTGTGTGTGTGTGTGTGTGTGTGTGTTACTCACAGTGGACCGTGAGCTGCATGTCATCCGAAACTTCCGAAAGCGAGTCCAGGTTGAGAGTTTGACACTGGTACACCCCGCTTTCTGCACGCGTCACCCCAGCCAGCACCAGCACGTCATCGGTGACATCCAACACGTCATCAGGAGCCTGGAGGAACCAGAAGCACTTCATCACATCTCCAGTACCAACAGTACCAGCCACCAAAACAGTTGGTTTCGTGTTGCAACCAGGGTATGACATCTTCACAAGGAAGTACGCTCATTAGGGTTAAGGTTACTTTTTGCTGTCACAGAAGCCGGCAAAAGCTTAAGCACGGTGACCGTCCTTAAAAGCTGTAGATGCCACCACACTACCCCTGGGAAGTTTCCGGTGACCTTCCTCACGACCTCAATCGTTTGACCGGCCTTCATCAACTCTCTTCCGGGCCTGCCCGACCCACCAATCAGGGAGCTCGCTGAGATCTTTGCTACAGCACCGATGACAGCTGAACATGAGCATTGTGTAGGAGACATGGGAATCAGAGCTATCCCAGTCAGACTCGACCATCTAATCTCCCGTCCCGAGACCTCGGAGGGCTCCAGAGATCTCCGTCGGAGCAGAGGGGTCAGACGAGATGACAACCTCTCACAAGGCCTACATACATTTCCCCCGACCAGCTTCTCCAAAAGTCCCCCCCCCGGTCTGCATATCAAAAACATTCTCCAGATGTCTACTCCGTGTCGTGCTTTTCTCCCCGCCGGTCTTACGCCTCGGACCTTTCAATGGAGGGCCACAGAAGAAAAGAAGGGGCGGGGGGGGGCGTCCATTCTTACTTGTTCTCGGATGAAAGTTAAGGGTGATGGGGGGTTGCCATCGCCCTGGCAACGCAGCTCCACAGTGTCCCCCTCTTTGACCAGGCCCTGGGGGGATTCCTTCCACAGCTCCACCACGGTTGTCGGGTCTGGTGAGGGTGGAGGGGGTGGGGGTGGGGTACAGGAACACAAAGTGTGTGTGGGGGGGGGAGGTTGGGGGTTATAAATCAAGGAGGCTTATTCACGCTCTGTAAAGTCACCAGGCTACATCGATTTACAAGCGAGTCATTTACTCAGCGCTGACAACCGCGGTGATTGTGTTTTGGCATTGGGCCTCTGTGATGTGCTAAATTGGTTCAAACAACAGTTGATGCATTTAGATAACACTGCAACTGCAACCCTGCACAGCCCTGGAGACAGAAGCTGAGGGGTTCTGGATTGAAACAAATGCAACTTCACTCTGACACCAAGGGGGCTGATGGCTTTGGGGCCTGGGGCTGGGCAGATTATTAGGTTAATGTCATCTGTGCCATTGGCTTTAGGGTGCCACTTTACTGAGTAGCACGTCAGTTGAAGGGTTAACTGTGTCCTCCGCCAACGTGTTGGCTCTGCTCTGCAGCTACGCTAACACACCAACCACAGACCAGCTACAGTTGAGGTCATGACGCCTACTGGGTTTCAGCGGGCGCTGTAGTCATTGGAAATGTAGCCAGGTGTCAATACAGCTTACATGAAAACAGAGTACGTTTTAATCATCTCTATTAGCATTAGCGCATACAGGATATGGAATAGAAGATGTGGGTGTGACTTACAGTGCACAGTGATGTTGACTTCCCTGGACCTGACTGTTTCCATATTGCCAGGAACCAGGAAGCTGACCTCGCAGGAGAAGGAGGCGTCCTTGTCCTCCTTGGTCACTTTGTACTGCAGCTCACTCTGGACCGAGTAGAAATCATTGGACTCGCGGGTAACCAGAGTCACTATTTTAACCACTGTGAGAGGAGGGGAGAATCCTTTCAGCATGGCTGTTCTTTAGACAGAACTCACAGAGTTGTAAAGGGTTGGTCATTGTATTCTCACACTTAGGCTTTCATAAGAGTCTGTAATCAACCACTGGCTGTGAAAATGTTTTAAACGTTTTGGTTTGAGTGTTTTACATATAATATTATAAAATGGAAATACTCACAGCCCTGTGCTGGAACAAGTGACATGTTGTCACGGTACCAGGTGATGTTGGGTCGGGGAAAGCCGTTCCTGGCCTCACAGGACGCAACCTGAACACACAAACACACAATATTAAGGCTTAAACATCAAATGATTTCCCTCAAATCTGTACAGTACTGTTGGTACATCATTGTCTGGAAAATATTGAAAACAAATCTCACCCTATTGTACCTTTAAATTCATATTTAGAGTGTATTTGAAGCACAACTATACTAACTGAAATACTGTCAAAAACACCACCTACCTTTGAAGGCAGGTCGTTGGTCACAGAGATTCCATCAAGGACTCCCTCAATCACTGGAGACTCTGGTGGATCTGGAATAGAACATGAACAAAAGCTTTCAAACAAAGTGGTCTCCCTCGGATCACAAATCCATCAGAGGCATCAGTCCACAGATAAAAACTCTTTCGTACCGAAAACCCTCAGGTAAGTCTTGCCCTCTCCGTTGCCGGCGGCGATGCCGTTGACCTGGCAGAAGAACTCCCTCTCGTCCGGCAGGTTGACGTCCTCGATGGTCAGCAGGGAGCCCTGCTCGTCCTGAGCCACGGTGATGCGTCCGGAGTAGCCCGTGTTCTCGTCCACCATCTGCTGGCTGTCGTCGCCGTAGAAGATGCGCTGTCTTTTGCCACCGCTGCCTTGGAGCTTCTGTGCTCGTTGAAGTCAACATCACGGTCACATGTCAGTTCACGACCAATCATAAAACAGAGTTTGTATTAAATAAGAATATTCCGAGTGTGAGCTATCTGTATAATATACAACTGTGCCACGGTTACAGAATTATACTGTGCTATTTCCCCCTGGGATCAATAAAGCCCTGCTCTACTCGCTACTGTGGCAGTTACTCACCACAAACCACTGGATAAGGACGACAGCAGGCCTCTCATGGTCACTGAACGAGTACTGGCAGGGGATCTCTGCTGAGTCTCCCAGGGACACCTCCATGTTCTCCATCATGGTCACGTCCACCTTGGCCCAAACTGCAGAAACACAAACACACAGTCAGTCGATTGTCAAAACAGTCCTTTCAACAGATACGTGTCTGAAAACAAATTAGGAAACGCTGATATCCATCAACAGACACGTTGCTGAATAGATAATTGTTTAAATGAGGGATGCTAATGATCTCTAAGAGTGAACAAATCCGAATGAGTCTTTGTTCTATTCAAAAAACCCTGAATGAGTGTGTGATCTGAATTGCAGTACAATATTAATCAGCAAACGATGTGTCCAAGCACAACATATTCTCTGCTGTTTCGGCTGGATCAAATGACGGTCTGCCAGGAGGTATTTATGTTCTGGTGTCTCCAGTGGAGAGTGAAACAGCCGTAAACCAGGTCTGGCAGAGGGCTCGGGCAGAGAGGAGATGCTACAATGTGTGGAATGTGCCCAGGCCACCCCAGTGCCCCTCGTAAGCGCCGGCCACTCTCCTTGCACTTCACCGTGTCACTTGCCAGCACAGAGAAAGCTCTCGTTTAACACGCTGCATAATTACCCAGTGTTCTCTCTGGTCTCCCCGGGGCCAAACACAACGGAGCCAACGAGCACTAAAACTGTCCCAGAGGCATTGTCATGGGAACCGTCAGAAACGAGATGGAGCCGGTTTAACACGTCGTAAGAGAGAACTGTCTTGATAGAATGGGGGGAGTTATTTTTGGCAGACCCTTTAAAAGACCCCCGGAAACAATTGAAGTACATGATTCATATACAGTCGACCGCGACTGTCGCTAATTTCCGCCATCTCATCAGTTCTCAAAATTGACCATGTCATTACACTGAAAATCGGTTAGCAAGCACGCAGGACTTCAAGTAGCCCCTCTTTAAATGTGCATAAGCCCAGCACAAAAACAGAGCAGAGGCCGGTCATCTGAGTGACTGAGAGGAGTTCAAGTGTCCCTCCAGGCTCTCGAGCTCTTGGCTGCACCAGGGAACAGCCCTCGAGGCTCTGTTGTTTGTGTTTACCACACAGTGGAAGCATGTCGCCTCCCTGATCTCCATCTATAATACCCTGTCTGGCCTACACAAAAGTAGACATGCTATGAAATGAAGCTTCCTATTCACGTTAGATACCCTCTGTGCCACGGTGACTTTTCAGATATGACCCCCCCCCACCCCCTCCACCGCTAACTCTGTTCCCTCCCCCCGCTTATCCCCCCCCCTCGGTTCTTCAAGCTCAAAGAAAGAGTCTGTTTTTCTCCTTTTCCTCACACCCCCTCAATCTAGCCTGAGAACTCCTCCTGGGCCCCCTCTCTCTCTGGTTTTCTCCTCTCTCTAGCGGACCTCCCCCACCGTATTACAATCCTCTCTGTCCCTCTCCAAACCACCTTCTCTCTCATTCATACATTCATTCTTTCTCTCTCCATCTCTGTCTAGCGACACCCCAGTAAGCGCGCTAAAGAATGGACGGAGCTGAGAAATAGAGGCTTCCTTCTTAATTGGAAACATCTGGAAAGCGGTGGAGGGTGTTCGCAGGGTGCCCTGGAGACGGATAGATGGATGGAGGGGGGTCGGGGTTGGGGGGGGGGTATTAATGGATCTCCTCCAGTCAGCAGAGGGAATCATAGGTGGGGGGGGGGCAAGCTGGTACAGTTGTGGGCTCACAAAGTTCTCACTACATACTGGGGGGCTGCCAATGTCAATGCCATGTGCAGGGATGTGGGGAGAAAGAGGGGGAGGAATTGGAACTGGCCCCATTCTTTATTTGAGTCTGTGTGTGTTGCCAGGGGTGTGTGTGTGTTAGGTGGGCATTGGACTTTGTGTGTATCTGTTCATACCCTCAGCCAACTAAATAGGCAGTGGTTATATGGATATGGTGGTCTCCGAGTGGGTCTGCAAACTTGCAAAACTGGCTAATACTGAACTATTACAGAATATGCATGCACCTCCAAGAAAAACACACCTACACACACGCGCGCGCGCACGCACGCACGCACGCACGCACGCACGCACGCACGCACGCACGCACACACACACACACACACAGAGAGAAGCCTTATTAAACTCACAGTCACATCCCGCTGCTCCTATTGAGCTCAACAGCCCCAGCCCCAAGCACCATTGTCCAGAACCTGCTTTCCTCAGACAACCCTCTCCTTTATCCCTTCCTAAGCGCCAAGCAACCAGCCTGCCCTCTGTGGCCCTGCTCGCTGGGCCTTGTTTGCGCTGTGGTTTCCTCACTCTCTCTCTCTCTCTCTCTCTCGCTCTCGCTCTCTCTTGCTCTCTCTCTCTCTCCTCGCTGTCTTCTCTCTCTCCGTGTTTTGAGGCCCCAGACTGTGCTCAGCCGTCCGTGGGCCTAAGAAGCGCACGCCATTGTTCCCACACCTGCGACGACCTTATCGCCCCCCCCTCTATCCCCCATCGCTCCTGAACAGCACCGTCCCCAAGAGAAAAAAACACCCAAAATATGCTTTTCCAACTCAAATTATGTCGCCCCCCCATCAACACAGAGGTTAAAGGGAGTTTATCATGCTCCTGGTTGATTTGCTGCTGTATTGGTCCTGAGCCGTTTGTGGTTTAGGAGAGAGGGGGGCTGAGCGGTGGAAGGGGGGCTAAACCATCACTAAAGTTGACGTTAGAGATTGTGTCTTGTGGGGCCCTCGTAACTTTTGGACTAATCCGATTAGTACGGGGACGGAATATCTCCTCATCAGGGGATTTGACTGCTAAAGCCAGCACGAGTCTCATCTGTGTGTGTAGACAGGCAGTAACCACACACACACACGCAGACACGCACAGCCTTCAGTATACCTGACCTGTGGACGTGGCCTATCAACTCTCCGGCGTGTTTTCACTAGTTAAACAGAGTCTGTTGGCTGACGCACAACTCGTCCAGTCTGCAGACACACGCCACTGGATATTTGGACGTGTTGACAGGTCTGGTAACGAGGCAATGAGGCTCGAGTCTACCACGGAGGAGAGGGTGTGTGTGTGTGTGTGTGTGTGTGTGTACTGGCTGTTTTGTCTCCGGTGTGTACCGTTTGTCCTCTCCTTCGCGGTTCAACCTGCATTTGTACATCAAGTCCAACCTAGATTTTCCACATTGTTTTACCAGGGGAGGCCTCCCCCTCAACAATAGGCCTAAGACAATGGGAATAACCATCCGTCTTGTGGGGGGGTGGGGGGGGTGGTACAGTCCACCATTATGCACCTAATGCTCAGACAATAGCATCAGACGCTAATCACAGTGGTCGCTACATTAGCTTCTGCCTCCCCTCCCCTCCCTCCCCGCCGACAAAGCCGATCAACTGGGGGCGTCGCCCCACAGCTGAGCTCATTTAGAGCTCCAGCTGTTCTCCGTCATCCTTATCCGCCCGCCGCAGACCCGCCGGCCGGCCGCACGCCGACAACAACAGCCCAAATCACCTGTGAATGAAGACGCCCAGACTGGCTCGAATGGGAGATATGGAGTAATCCCTGCCCTGTGTGGCCAGCCATGAAATAGGCCTGTGTGAATGTTGTCGCTGATAAACAGGGTGGGTTGTGAGCTTCTACATAATGAAGGATTCCGGGCTGCTGATATAATTGGGAGATCAGTGCAATTATAGAGTTAATTTGACTAAGCACCAAATGCGGGCTTTCCCTTGCTTATACTTTCCATAATTCTGCCTAGGGGTGTCCCTTTGCCTTTGGCCAAAGCTTTGCTTTAGTCCCTGTGCTGATCAGTGCATGGCACCCCCCCCAGCAGCCCCTATGTAGATCAATGGGAAGAACATGCAGTTCAAAGATGAAATGCTGTTTTGGAACGAGGCCTAGAGATCCCCAGACCGTCACTACACCGTCTCAGGGGCTTGCTGTTGATTAGGGATCCTCTTCATTCCAATACACTCCACCGACACGCTAGTTTGACTTCACACAAACCCGGAGATTCCCTCTCATCCTTCAAACGCTTTTGTTTTCTGGCCTGTTCCTGTGAAGTCTGGTTGAAGTGACAGCCTTGGGGTTCTGAGGGGACCTAAAGAGGTCAAAAGGAGTAGGCGTGTGCATGTGTGTGTGCATGCATGTGTGTGTTGCCGTGTAACTGGGGATGACAGAGGCAGCGATGACCCTCTCGCTTTGAAGCCTCCAGTTTGGTCTGTCTGAAACACCTGCGGGACACTATACAGCACCCACCTGAGATCAAAGAGATCCTGAGCTCTGCTCTCTGCGTGTGGCACACATCAACACATACACACACACACACACACTGGCACACACACACTGGCAGCACATAGCTCTACACTGGAGAGGAAGGCCCCTCGACCTCCTGATCTCCCCTGGCTTTGTGAACTAGCCTCTGGCACAAATCTCTCCAGGAGGGTCTTGCCAGCGTGTCTCAGACATTCATTCAGAGATGGAAGCAAAGGGAAGGTTGACGTTCACACACTTTCCCCGAGGGAAAAAAAAGAAGGAAGGAAACTGTGGTCCACATTAAACATGCTAATCTCTTGGGATGTGTGTGTGTGTGTTCACCAGGACATACACACATGATCCCTGTTTTACAAACCGCAGTGAACACCTAACAAGAACCCCCATGTTTCAGCCCAGTACACAAACACGCCATAAATACTTCACAAACTCGCCCTTTAACACACAATCCAGGTCCGAGCAGTAGATGTCAACATGACCTCTGAGTGTAGCCTACATGCCCCTATAACAACCTGAAAGGATGCACAACGGTTATGCAACAACAGCCAAACCGTGTCAATAACCAAACGCCATGCTGTGCCAGACTGGTTTGCTACTTGTAGCTACTCTCTTATGTATCCCTCAAATCTTCTTCCTGCCTCTAACCAATACCGTGGATCCAACTGGTTTCTTTAAGGAGCGCTAATTATTCCCAGAGGGAAAAGTAACTTCTTAAGGCCTTTCATTAATATTTGAAGATCTTCCTTGAAGGAGAAGAGATGTTTTATTTACAGTCCTATCTGACATGCTCTGCAGAAGACTCTGGGTGTTCCAGTATCCAGGAAGCATCAATAGACTCCCAGTGTTCCTCTGCTCCAGCATGCCGCTTGTCCGACAGTGAGGCCGGCTAATTGAAGGTCAAAGGAGTAAATATGGATTGGAGAGTCATTTTTCAAAGCTCGGACAAAAATGATTATTTTAGTAGATCGTTGTGCCTTTGGCGATGTATTATGTCCTGTACATAGTACATTTCAAAATGCATCAGTACTGGTCTCGACGGTCTCAAGGAAAACATTTCTTAGTAAGAGAAATCTGAGACCGTTTCCTGCTTATTACTCTGTAGGTTGACAAAAACGTCATTCGGCTTTCACCACAGACTGGCCCGTGGTTTGCGAAACGAGATGATTTGAACCGTAATCTAGAATTAAAATCGCAGAGAGTGAAAGACGAGCTTAACTGACATTCACAGGAGAAAGGTCAGGTGGCCCCGTGGCAAAGATGGCAACTCGTCTTAGCGTTTGGCCAGTGATGTTATTACAGCCCCATAAATTAAGGAGCTGCTTCACGTCAGACTTCTCATGACAGCGGCCTTGAAAGAACCGTGACAATAGAGCTCCTTGTCTGCGCCCTGCCCTGCTCTGTGGTTACCACAGTAACCTATACTGTACACTCACTCCAGAGCTCCTGGAGGGAGAAGGGAGGATGGAGGTTAGGTCATCTGGCCTTGATAGATGGTTCATCTTGAATTTGGCAAGTTGGAGGTACGTGATCTTCTATAACCTTGAGGAAAGCAGAAGCCTACGTAGCTGCTTCACAGATCTATTCGCAATAATAAACTAGAAAGTGTGACGGCCGCCCCCTACTTCAGGCGGTTTGCTCTGCCCCAGGATCTTGGAACATCTGCTCCGGAATGAATTCAGGAGTATGTGACTATGAGCCTTACGAGGTTTAGGCCTGCTACCTATGTATGAAGGCTTCAAAAAGCTTCAGGACTTTGCTTTCATTCCAGACTAACTGGGTTATTCTAGGGGCGCTGCAGCCGTTTCACATTGACATTCAGAGGACGCGATACAGCCATCCCCGAATCAAACGGATCACAGAGACTGCTATGGATACTGGAGCGGCCCAGCCAATACTCTGACTCCACCTTCTCTGGCACATCCTCCACATTCCCATCCCCTAGCTGGCTGAGTGTGGGATGCGTGTGCGTGCGTGCGTGCGTGTGCGTGTAAAAGCCCGCTCCTCGTGTGCTGGCGGGGCCCTCAGCCAGCTTTTAGCTGTCCCACAACAAAGGCCTATCTGCATACGCCTGTCCTTTTATCCCATCGATCAGGCGTCAAGGCGATGTCAGGCGGACCGAGCCACACCCGAGACAGGGGGATCCCACCAGCAAGCAGCATTTCTGCCGTCTCTGAACCAGCAACCCACACCACAAACCCCCCCCACCCACACCACAAACCCCCCCCACCCACACCCCCTGCCAGGAGGGCTTAATGCCCTCAAAGAGAATTGCAGAGTGATCACAGGTGCACTACTGTGTTAATGAGAGGAGAGCAGCCCCCCAAAACTCCCAACCCCCATTTCTTTCTACTAAAACTCCCCAGCTCTCAGCTAATGAGAGCCTGAGCTAGTCTGAATTCTAATCTTTTATTTACCGGGATTCTTTTAATAGGGCTTTGGGATAAGCCCGTTCTAGTAATGGATTATGGGATGGTAACAGAGGATGATTTGGGCTTTTGGTGTTGAGATAAAGATATATGCCGTTTTGATTTTTTTTAAGGGAGACGGCCCCAAACCAAACTTTTTGAGAGAGACAGGGGTCTGAGTGGGTTGTGAATATCTCAAAATCTCTGTTTTCTTTCAACCCCCCTGAAATACCAGCTCCCCATCACAACTCAGTGTTGTACATTTTCTGAGGTTTGGCACTCGGTGGGTTTGTCTCTGGTTCTCTGGCCTGGAGCACTTTCAGCTGCTAGCCGCACTCTTCTCTGGCTTCTCTCCCCACCAGAAAAAGTCAAAGGTGAAAGTCTAAACAAATGTTTTTTTTATCTCTACATAATCCTCAGAGGCAGTATGATCTCCCTGCTAGTTCTCCCCGATTCTTCACTTTGGTCCTCCCCTCCGGCACTGTTTACAGCAGGCACACAGCGCAGGCCTCCGAGTTCTACTACCACATCTGTTTTCACAACAAACCGCTCTGTTTCACCTTGAAACAGCACCTCAACTCCAGTGGAAAACCCTGCTCTCGCTTCCTTCGACCAAACCCACCACAGAGCCAGCCAGGCAAAGTCAAGAAATGACATTGTACACTTCACGATCTGTTACCATAACTTGGAGAAAGCCTAGATTTTGATTTAACATTGCGGAGCGCTTGCCCTTTCCTCCCCTATCTCGAATGTAGACGCTGAGGCGTGGACTCAAATCCTCGGAGTGAAATAACATCAACGGCTCAGGGACTCGTGTTTTATTGACTGGGTCATGTTGCCAAGACCTTGACAGAAGCTACTGTTATGGCTGCCTTCCTCGTGCTCTGGGTGGGCCCTGTGTCATGCTGGGCTGGGGGACAGAGAAGGGGACTGGGCTGGACGAGGGTTCCAGGGCGAGATAGAAGACTTCGGTTTATGCTGACACACGAGCAGCTGCAACAATGGGGGTCATCTCTTAAATCCCCAGCATAGAGACAGGCACAGCTGGGGTAAAGGAACTCTCCTATTGACACCTGTCGCCCGGCCATTTGTCAAGTGCTTTGTGGGAAGTGAAGGCAGGGGGAGGGTTTTCGAGGGTTGCAATGGTGAGAAAGTGGAGGAGAAGGCATCGGACCACACACAATGGCTGACACTGTTCCCTCACCATTTTGGATTTCTCTCTCCCAACCCCTGCCACACCTGTGCCCGTAACAAATCCCCGACTTCCTTTACCAGCACATGAACCCCCGATTACGAGCTCCAGTGGGAGGCCCCTTTCCAGATCTTCGGGACCCAGATATCCGGGCTCTGAAATGCCTCCACTGGGACGTCAACAGCAGGTGCTCTGAGGCTTTATAACGGCATATACCTTCTGCTCCGACCATAATGTTGCTTTAAGAGACAACTTTATGTAGCCTACTGTTTTGTAGACTTTGCAAACAGGATGCATGGTTTCTGGTCTGCTTTTTAATGGAGTTCACTTACATAACCATAGGATAAGCTTTAGTCATTGTTAGCTCAAGAACCGATCTGGAAAATGGCCTTCGGCAGACGATGAAACTGTCTCCGAAGCCGAAAGATTTAAAGATAAATTGAGATTCTGTGAACAATGGGCTTATGTTTTGGTTGTCTCATCCTTAAGCAAATGGAACAAGTTCTGTTCTCGCTGAGACACTAAGCACACAAAGACTATGTGTGCTCAAGGCAAAGTCTGTGTTAGCCACACTGATAATAGTGATTGTGGAAAGAATGGTAGAGTGAGAGAAACAAGTCAGATCCTACTCTTTCTCTGAAAGTCTTCCTGTAAATATAGCAGCTAGATGACATTCTTGGGAGATAATGGCTTTGGGCTACTCACCAAAAACAAACTAAAAAGAGAGACGGGATCTCTCCTCTGTGTTCATCTGAAACTGGTAGGCTGTGAGACAAGCACAGGCCGTCCCTACAGGATCATCAGTAGGCACACGCCCACTCTTTGATTACCTGGGTGATCTTTTAACAGCAGCTAATATCAGGGGGAGTGGAAGGGGAGCGTTTGATTTAGGTATCTCTTCATCCTCTTTGAAATGTCAGGTTCAAAAGATTCATAAAAATCACCTTGATCTCTGGCCTGAGGAGACCTTAAGAAACACCATGCCAACATGTCCTCGTCATCACGGAATAACAGCAATGTCTTTGTCAGTTACTTGTCATATTCTAACCAGCCTGACAAGAATCATTATCAGTGACGATATTGCAAAAGGAGCTCCCTGGCATAATGCGTCCAACATTCTTTGTGTCCACGTTTTGATCATCCTCCTGTCAGGTTCACCAAATCCAATCAAAGCACATTCGCTGCATAATGAAACTGTTAGATGTTCCAGCCTTTTATCATCAAATTAAGTTATTCAATTAGGATGCTATCCAAGGCTGACTCTCTGATATGCTAACTCACTCAGCCCTGAGTTTACAGCTGGGGGGCACCGAAAAACTGCAGTAAGAACAAAAAATGTATCAATATCCAAACTTATAACTTGTAGTCCAGTGTTTCTTCTATGATTTTTTTTAGTAGTGGGGGCCCAAAATGTTGTACAGCCCTATTTCTGATACCATGGCGGCAGAAATTTAGCCGTGGCTAAACTCTAGTCTAGACTACCGAGTCAGCAGTATTCATAACAAATGCTGATTTTCAAGTAATAATCTAATTCTGTGTGCCGAATTGTGTCTGAATCTCTGGATGTAATAATAAGATAATAACACTTTATTTCATATCGCACATTTCATAGAAGAAATGCAGCTCAAGGTGCGTTACATAAAATCAATAAAAACAATATGTAGACACACTGCAAATGTTTTTTAGGCCAAGCAAGCACTGCGTCAAGAAAGCGTCTCTGTGAAGTCCTGCCAGTTCATTTAGGTCCCATCAAGTCCACTGTCAACTCCAGCAGATTCCCTGCTGGACTGGAAGCCAGCCAGAGAGAACGAGCTGCAAAGCCATTGATATGCGAGAGAAGAACGGGCGATGATCTAGCGAGGGTTTGTCCTCCACAGCTGGGCTTTAGGGGGTTCATTCTTTTACACTGCATCTGAATGGCTGTGTGTTTTCGTGTGGGTTCCTAATAGTATGGTCGTTTTGTATGTGCTGCTCTTTGTTGCCTTGAGAAAGTAAAAACACCCCATCGTCCCTCTCTCCTACGTGTACGGGCTTTTGTTCGGGTGTCTTATAGTGTACATGTTGCAAGTGCAACATGATCATATTATCCCCTAAGAGTAAAGAAATTGAGTTAGAGTATTTGCAGCCAACACCCTGCCCACCATTCAGATTGCTGTGATGTCACTAACCATGATACATCAGCTGGGTGAAGAAATAAAGATATCAAGATCATTCTATAGAGAAAGCTTAAATGCATCACATGGCCTCAACCCTACAGGCATAACTGGTACTTAATCCAATAGTCCCCAGGAAACCTACAGACAACAAATGGTTTGTATGTGAATGAAAGGGGACATAGAGTACACAAACAACAAGGGTCAACACAAACTCAGCTAAAATCCCTGTACTTTAGATGTAATCCAATAAGAAAATTATTGCTAGGCTATTTCTTTGTAAGGGAAACTTGGCAAGGGCAGAAATAAAATGGCAGAATAAATCTGGTCCACCCAGTGACACGTCTAATTCAAATAAACTCGTCGACATTGGCTTGTCAGTTTCCCATTCTCATTATAATTGGCCTCTGCCCCGGTGCTCTGACTGTGCCCAGTGTTTGTGCTTGTGTATCTGCTTGTCAATATCACAGTTCCTGGTGTCTGCTGGGTGAGCAGGTGCCAGTCAGTGGGAGATGGAGGGAGCCTGCTGTGTCCTGACTCCTCCAGCCCTGCAGGGGGAAGTGCTGAGTCAGGTGCTCCCTAACAAGCCTGCTGGCCTTTAACCAGAGCTTGTGTATTTTCGGCGTCCTCGGATCCTGGCTAAGTTAACTTGTTGCACCTGATTGAGGTGATACAAGGACTTGGGCCGAGGCCAACCCCAGTTTTCTAAGCGAACATAGAGCTAGCTCCACTAGCACGAGCAAGCTAAGTTGGGCTCAGTTGGTTCCATAGGTCATGTGTAAAGGTCCTTAAGAGGTGGGTGTTAGAGGTGGCTGACTGAGCAGCGGCACTTCAGGAAGCATCAATAATTAAGAGGTGGGTAATCATGGGACTTAGGACAGGGTCTGTTACATCAATATTGTTAGACTACATTCGTATGACCATATGGGGACAGCATGGAACTACCATGGGACTCTACACAGGAGAAGACAGTCCTGGTAACTGTGTGTGAAATGAACTCCTCGGATTCTTCTCAGGATTGATTAAAGATACTGAATACCTTATCTAGACTGTGCATGATTTACTACTATGATCACTTATTTCCCCGTAAAGTATTCAAGTTCAACTTGAGTGCCAAGCGTTGTGTTTAATACAATTAGGCTAAATCAATGCACTCAAGACATCTCAAGGCATTAATTCTGGACAAGCCAATACTCACATGTGGCTTGTCCATTCCACTAATCAATAAAACAGCAGGTATGAGGTCAAGTACAAACTTGAGACTAAAATAGCAATTTACCTGTGTAGCAAAACGATGTTAATGAATAATTATATTCTTCACACTGTGAAATAATTAACTGCTATGCTAGGGGACATTTCAAGCCAAATTTTTCTTCCCACTGGTAACCACAGCAAAATGGCGGCATTCCACCTGACAACTGACTAGTAAATACATGCATATAAACATAGTTTATGGCAACATTTATTGTGAGGAAATGAACTGCAGACCATGGAAGCTTTGAAACGGAAGAGGGTGTAGGGTTGAAAGCCGTAAGCATTTTTTAAAGTGTAGCTTTGCAGGATTAACAAAACCTTGGGCCTGGCAGTCTTCCAACTGTCTGCAGAATGATTGATTCTTCAAGAAGTTTAAAACAAATTGAATGCTGTCTCCGAATGTATAGGTTTTAGAGGAAAAACTCTGCATGCTGAATCAGACAGTGCCCATCTAAAAACCTTGCCAGCAACATAGTTTATCTGCATGAGGCATGACAGCGTGTGCAGTTAGCCAGGCATATCTATTGACCGCTCTATCAGACCACAGAGACCTAAGTGATTTGCGGGGCCAGGAGCAGGGAAGCAGGGGAATCTTTATTTAGCTAATGACAGCTTCTCTGAGGAAGGTCATTAATTCCAGCCCCAGGAGGAAAAACAGAGAGAGCTTTGTGGGGTTTGTTGTTTTCTGATCTAGAGGTAAAAGCTGAAAGGGTGAGGAGGTTACATAGACCCACCATAAATATCTGATCTACCCAGTGGCTCCACTTAAACAAACCAACATAGCTGAGTGGGCGATTTGTCAAAGACAGACCGCAGATAAAACCGAGTAAGATCCATGTCCACATTTTTGCGATATGGCTAGACTTCAAATTATTTACAAGACACAGAATTTTGTCTGTGAGAACATTGGACCCAGTAGGACGCAAGCCACGTTTATACAGGCCGCAACAGCTACATACACTCACTGCACTCGGGGATGGGTCGAAAAGCAAACAGCTTTTAAGGGTGTATACCCTGCATATACATCTCTACGGACACGGCCTCGACTTGTAAGTGTGTTCTGATCTGTGTATACTCTAAGGCATGAGTGAGACCATTGATGAGTTTGACAAGGCGGGCTTGAGTGTTTGATTAAGTATCACAGTCCTGCCAGTGTCCCCTGGCCCGCAGCAAAACAAGACCTCCCTTCAAGTTTGTCAGGAGGGATGGAGCAAACATGACGGCTGGAGGACAGCTGGGGAACACGCAGACTCAGCTCAGTGACAAGGGGGCTGCTATCTCCTCATTCTCCAAATTCTTGACTTACGATGTTAAAACAGCATGAGTTCCATTTTCGGATGGAAGGGTGAAAAAGGGGCAACTTCAGGCTGTTCTGACTTGAATCCAAATAAACGGACCCCGTGTCATCTTCGATCATCTGTACTATAATCATCTTCTCAAACCGGGATTTGATTTTGAAAAATCAAATTGCGAAATGGGTCTGCATTGTTTTATGTAACTTAAGAGGTTCCTGCAAATGTATCATGGTTCCTCTCAGAGAGACAGGCCTGAGTGTGGTTTCCATGACAAACTGCAGGTGTATAGAACCTCTGCAGGGCAGATTCCTACAGTTTAAACCTGAGCTATGTAGAACGAGCTCACATTGCAGTTTTCACGTGACCAGTCTTCAGTCAAATGGTCATAGACGCGTGTCTAAGATTTTTAAGCATCTTTCCCCTTAAGTCCCCCAGAAAGCTAACTCTTAAGTTCCAACTTCCAACTGTTTAACAAATCCCATGTGTTACTTTTACCCTGCCTTACAGTGCAGGCATAATCTGTTAAAAGTCTTTCTCAGTTTATTATCACATCTCCAAGGAACTTCAAACGATGCTTTAAATGGAACTTTTAAGAAGAACAGACAGTCGCAGAGCAAAGTCTCCACACGTTTACAAGGGGCTGGTTTAAAGCCTGGAAGAGACACTTCAGAGCAGTTATTTAAGCATGAACTCCATTCGTTGTGTGAAATTAGAGCCAAGACACCTAACAGGTCCTGTCATAAGCTTAAGTGGAAATACACTCTAAAACCTAAACATTTAGTGAATCCATATTCGAAACTCCCTAGACAGGGAATTCATAAGTCACTGTCTCCATTAAGTTCTAAAACTATTCCAGTTTCTTTCCAACCGTGGAATTTCTTTTTTTCAAACCACTTCCTTGGATGAGTGGGATTAATGAATGCATTTTGATTGCAAGATATAAGATTCTTGTTCTCCT
Organism: Mallotus villosus; assembly: GCA_903064625.1. Lineage (NCBI taxonomy): Eukaryota > Metazoa > Chordata > Actinopteri > Osmeriformes > Salangidae > Mallotus > Mallotus villosus. The sequence continues at coordinate 147,307 of CAEFZP010000354.1, forward strand.
TGGAAAATCATCTGCGTTGGACGGATAAGAGGATGCATTGTCCAACATCCATCCAAAGGCATCACAAAATGTCACCAAATGCTAATGAAAAAACAAAACTCCCATGTACTGGAAGTCCATCAGCTGCACATGTATGTCACCCGTGCACCTCAGTGTCACGCCGAGTGGCACTAAGGTACATTGAGGAAACGTGCTACTTCCAACAGAGAAAACCGACAAATTGTAAACTGTACAAAAATGATAGTGTCTTTCTCTCATGGCACTGAAACAATGTATGTCCTGTGTGTACCTGAGCCAATGATGTAGTCCATAACTATTTGCCCTCAAACTCTGAATGTTGGCCCAGGTATCATTACCATGTGAATCTTATGAAGGGCAACAACACAAACCAAACAAAAGTTATTTAATTTTGCCTTCTGTCATCACAATCCTCATTGCCCCATATCCCTGTGCTTGCGTGCTAGTTAATAAGCATGGAAGGGACCTTGGGGCTAGTAATAACATTAACCCACCAAGCTTTTGCAGTGTTTTGACTTTCTGCTTCTAGTTGCAGGCAACTCAGACTGTAATTATCCTCAAATCAGGGTGGGTGGTTCTCCTACCGAGGTCTGCTTACACAGGCCTCTTTGATCCCGTTCCTGTGGTGACTAGTGTCTTGCTCTGCCATTCGTTCTCGGCTACTTTTAACTATATACTATAGGCCTAATTCAAAGTGCTATTGCCTACCAGGATATTGTAATTAAAACTAAAACAGAGTTTTCAATTAGCTAAAAAAGATACTTCTATTCACAAGGACTTTGCTTTTAGACTCTACAAATTTTTCATCAAATCTTTCGAGAACCACATGCAAATGATGTCTTAGAATAAAACAATACGAGCTGCAGCACATGCAGCCAGACAAATACCGTCTTTGAAAGTGAGAAGTCAACAGGGCATCTCAGCATTCCTCAGACCACTCCATCCATTCCTCCACTACACTTTGTCAAACGCCACATGTCCTGCACTCGAATTCCAGCGGATGAGGATCCTTTCACACCCTCATCCCCCTGGAGCCCCTCACGGAACGCCAGACACAAATCATGTCAATGACACGGACGCTAGAGTGAGGGGCGACAAATTGAGCGACAGCCGCTTTCACCAGAGACGTCTTCTCTATGAATATGCATGCGCATATGCCCCGCCTGCACCCATATCCGTCTCCTCACCAAATCTGCCATTACATGCTCATCCGGGACTCATTTTAATTAGGAGGGGCACATGTAATGTATGGGATGAGAGCTGGCGGTGGCAGGAGGTTGGCTTGGTGCCATAAACTGCATTATGTGTTGCACCAACTGCCTTCTCCATTTCACCTGTCTCTGCTGGTTGACCTTATATCACCAATCTGCCACGGGTTGAAAAAAGAGCCAGCTAACTAGCATCTGGCAGAATGGCATGGCTATTTTCAATCTATAGCTTTTAAATCTTTCTTTACACTAGGATTCTGCCAACTAAAAGTATACCCTCCCTCATTCAATTGAGTTCAATGTTTAGCTTGGCTAGCGATACCCATGAAAAGATTTGCTGGAGTGGGACGGTTGTGCGAGTCCCACTGGTTTGTGAAATGTTTATTTGAAAAAGTGCCTCTGGAGAGGAAAACCACTGCAGGGCCTGTATTCAAAGGCAGAATATTCATGTGTCTGTGCTGAAGTTCAAATGAATCAAATTGAGCTAAAAGTGCTGATGTTTTGTAAGCTGTAGGAGAATTCTTTTTTAGTTGAGCAATTCTTCTTCTCGTAAAATGACTCAAACGCAATAACGCTGGTACAAAATTGGTCATACTGACTTTTTGGGTAAGATGATAGCCTATTTAATAGCAGGAGTGAGTCATTTGCTAAACTGGCATCTTGACATAACCCAAGAACAAAAGATACCAGCAGACTGCATTCCTCAAGACAATGACATGTTTTAAGGGTACGCTCGGAGCCAACATTTAGGCTGGCAGGTACATTGTTCCATGACGAAAACTATCATATCCATTACAAGGGTGTCCACACCAAAGATGATTGTGGCACCTTTTTTGACATCACCTTGGTCAAATTTCACAAACTCCAAGACCTGAGGCATGTCCCTGAGGCATTGAGAACAATAGGCTAAGATATGTGCATGTATTTGGAGGAGTCATGTTTACATTCCAGCACCCTCACAACACACTTGTGGTTTTATTTCTTCCTACCAGACAATGCCATGGCTGTATCACAGCAAATTGGCACACTATTTGCAACACCAGCGTAATATCATATTTGAGTGTCAGCTGCAGAAATGCACGACGGATGAATTTAGATGGCTGAGCTGTATTGAACGAGATAGACAAAGTTTGTACCTATGCTAGAGTTGTCTTGTTTAAACAAGAGGAAAAGGAATTTAGATGACCATGAGACATAGGTCATGTAAGTTTATCCAAAGAGTGTGTGGCAATCGGACAACTATGCCAGGTTGAGCTAAATACCTGTCACGAAGACTATGTTCACTTTTCAAAGTTCAGCTGGCAAATAATAGATGGGAGAGGAAATATGTTCTCTAGGGATACACTACAGGCTTCTGATGGAAAACCAGTTCTAAAGATCCATGTTGTTTCATCCACAGTATATTGTGACACACATCTATTGTGTGTTCAGCACTTAATCTTGGACAATAAGACAAATCTGATCTCAAGCTTTCCATCCCACAGCATCCATATCCGAATCTTCAAATTCCCAACAGTTGCTCCTCTGGTGTTGGTATTTTTATGCAAATCAATATTGTTTACCACGGCAACACAGATACATGAACGCCTGGCAGCCGGGGGCTGCATCCACCAGGGACTCGAGCCAAACAAAGACGAGGGGGAATGGAGGAAGGTGGGCAACAAGGAAATGAGGGGAGGGGGTGTGAGAGGTGTGGGAGGAAAGATTCTTGACTGAGATGAATGGGGATGGAGGGTTAGATTGAGAGAACGGGGGGCGGAGGAGAAGGAGAAGACCATTGTGGTGTATTATTTCTGTGTAACCTGAGCAGCAAGCCCCCCCTCTCCCTAAATCCACCCCCCAAAAGCCTGCCTTGTCCTGCCTGTGAACTGGATGCCAGGTGTGTGCAGCTGTTGGTGGTTGAATGGTGTTTGCAGTGGTACAGGGAGAGATTTGGGACAAAAGCAGAACGAGGAGGGGAGTGTCAGGCAAGGCGACATCAGAGAGGTTTCTCAGTCCCTTCGGTATTGTTCGGGATCTGTGCCAGAGCTGGGAGCCTGGCCCAAGAGAGAGCCATGTGTCCCACAGATGGACACTCCGAATATAAGGGGACATGAAGTACAGATGGGCCAATACTTCCTATAGAGAGATGAGGCACTACACTGGGCTTGAGTACATGCAGTCATTCTTGGAAATGATGGTTTTAGGTTGATTATGAAAATGCATATTTGCTTGAGGAGATTATTGTAAATACTAATGTAATTAACAAATCTAGGAGCAAGAGAAGGAACAGTCAGTCAGACTGCAACCTACCGGGACTAACTAGACATTTGTCCCGACTGACACCAGCATTCTGAATTCAAGCACCAGATGGATACATGGTTTCTTCTTCGTAAACCGAATTCCCAACCGATTACAAGAAAGGTGTGAATGTCCAAAACAATTTACTCCCTACTGCACATCCCCCAAATAAAAAGGAAAATTACAGTTTTGGCAAGGACTGCAACCATTGTGTGGTTTTTCTACAAAGTGCTAGATTTGCCCTGAAAGAGTTCAGTACTTTTTGGCGCTGGTCCACGATAAATTCTTCACCCCCCTGGATGCCCTTGGATGGTTGTTATTCACTCTCACGGCCAATTACCACAGTTAGCCTTTCTGTCCAACTTTGATAAATAACCATCTCCAACAACTTCCAGAAAGCACAAGGCCAGCTAGTCTGAACCAAAACTCACACTCTTAAACACTCTTAAACATTCCATTTGGATGAAATAGGTGTCTGCAACTGAAAAAGTTTAAAAGCAACTGTATTTTTCTTGGCCTTTCCCCCCTCCCCCCCTACACGTAGTCAATGCTGAGAATATTCCCTCCAAAAAAAACAAGGATAAATCTAACCACTTCATAAAAGGCAGCTGTTCAATATGAAATCCCACACTAAGATCAATAATCCACAGCCTAGAGACAATGCATGCATGGCCAAGCCCCTGTAGACCAGAAGCTCTAGAGCACGGTGGCTGCCTGTTCATACCAAGCCAGCGAGACAGCAAGCCTTCATCTCTGATTTATTGTGGCTTTTTTTTTCTACAGAGCGTAGTAAAGACAGCAAAGCATAAAATTTAAAATAATGAGGTTGTAAGCACAGTCAACTAAATGGTTTGGCTTATCATCGACATGGGCTAAACTGAAGATGGTAGGTTCCTATCTAGACAAAAGCCTATCTTGTTGTCACCTCCAATCCGTTGCTCTAGACATCCTGTCTCCTGGTCTGCAGGTCTGAGACACCTCAGATTACCGCTCCACTCCACCTTCGGATCAAAGCCCAGGTGGTGCAACCTGGGGCTTTCAGATGCCTCTGCTCATTGTTTTGGTCCACCCTTCAGTGGGCGACTTCAAATGGCGTGGGGGGGAGGGGATGGGGTGAGCTTTTCGGTGTTTCATTCAGTACCCCATGGTCCTGTCTCACCTCATCACTGCTCAAGGGGCTTAGCACAGCAAGGTTCAGGGCCTAACGACTCGGCTCTCTGGCCTTGATCAGTGAGTCTCCAGGACAAGATGCTGTGGCTGTCTGTGACTGAATGCAGACGTCCTGACTCAAAGTCAATCAGCAGGGTCAAGGTTCACTCGTTATATAAAAAATTGTCTCCGCTTGATATTGACTTGATTTCCTTTACATTTAGAGTCACCATTGGTTTTCCCAATATCATTGTCGGTCTACATCACTACCAAAATTGACATTGGTGTTGTGAAATGGCCGTTTTAATGGAGGGGAGTTTTAATGAAGTTAGCACACTCTCTTCAATTGAACACAAAGGGTCAGTATGTGAGTGTGTGAGTGGCTGCAGAGGCGGGCTGTCACTCAGTCTAATGCAGTAATGCAGCGTGGACAATCTGCCTCCACAGCTGTACACGTCCCAGCTGCCTCTGGTTCATCACAGAGGCAAAACCACCTCCGTCACACAGCTGCCCGCTTACATTACCGAGGCGGACGCGGAGAACAGAGGGGAAAAGTCACGAAAGGTATGAATTTCGGGGTACTGTATGTTCTCATTGTATACATTGAGAAGTGTCTGGCTGGGGGGAAAAATGGCCATTGTTCTTACTTGGCTCCTCAAAACAAGCTTTTAAGGTTTTCTCATATGGGTCAGTGTAAGACAGCACTTCAGGAGTAATAACTCCTCCACGGCATTTAATGGATGTCAGCGAGAGTTTCTCTTAGGATTAAGGCTGTTTATACTCCTAATAGACCATCCCGTATGTATTACCGCCACGCTGCCCCCTGTTGGCTGTGTACGATAACATCACACTACATTGTGAGACACAAGTGGATGATTAACATTCAATTGCATTAAGGTCTAATGAGCATGCAGAGTTGCACCATCAGCAAGTGACAGGTCGATATCTCAGCCAGGGGCCATGGTTTATGGCCCTATATCTTATCTAGATGTACATGTCAGAACTCAGAAGATATCTAGCAGCTGTGTATTACTGTGTTGGATGTTTAGAATCGTAAAGAACAGGGTGGGATCTGTCTTCGCGTTTTAGGGAGGACTCCTGTGTTCTGTAAAAGCACAGAGTTAGCAATGTGGTTCAAGAAAACTGCTCTCTCCCACCAGACCATTCCAGACTCACAGGCCACTCCATCATCTGTCTTATAAGAAATGTTTAGTTTTATAATTTTCCTTTCATTTCAGTCTTTTTTTTATATCTCTGCGGTCTTCCAGATAACCTTCCTTTTTAGGTCTCTGGGTCAGTTGAGTTCAACATTGAACACATAGCTACTTAAGGGCTACGACGATACTGAATATTCAGCAGCGGAGAAAGCAGGGTTCCATTGCAGATGAAATTGGCAGTTGGCAGTGACCCGTATTTGAGAATGAACAGCATCCCTTTGTGTTTCCATCAGTGAAGGTCCACGGTGGCTCCATTAAGCAGGAAGTGGTCATATTCCATCTCCTACAGGAGGAGGAAGGGCCAAAAACACTTCCTGATTTCAATGATGTCTCAGGTCAATTATGTCGTTCAGCGGAATTAACTATGATTTATTATTGGAACCAATTCATAGTTGGGCCAATGTATAAAAAGGAACATTATAGATAATGCAATTCTAAAAATAACTGCCTTCATTCAGTGAAAGGGCATCCTGTTCGCACCATGTTTGTCTCTCTCTTCGTTTTGGACTGAAGAGAGAGAGCCTGAACATCATTAGAAAATGTCAAACCTCAGGAGCCTGATTACAGATTCTAGGAGCCCTCCTGCTTTTAACTAACAGCAGTCAGGAGAAGAGAAGGATGGAGTAGACTGGAATGGGGCCGACCAAAATGAATACACAGTTCAAAATATCTTTCTCATTTCAAAGAAAATGTGAAACATCAACCTATCAAGAACATGCTACCCATGTTCCAACATGCTACCCATGTTCCACATGCTACCCATGTTCCAACATGCTACCCATGTCCAACATGCTACCCATGTTCCAACATGCTACCCATGTTCCAACATGCTACCCATGTTCCATGTTCCAACATGCTACCCATGTTCCAACATGCTACCCATGTTCCATGTTCCAGGTTGAATGTTATCCAACATTTGAACCTTTTTAACTCGCCAAAGATGAGGACCGTTGAATATGTACAAAGTCAGTTCCTAATAAAAACATCAGTATTTCAGCTAAGTACGACGTCAATGCATTAGTATGTACAGGGAATCTTCCCCATAACAGTTTCGGTTAGTTGGCTCCCTAGAGGTTCAGGATCTCTATCTCTGGTCAATAATCCTAAAACAGACAGCTTTACTCCCTTCGAGGGGATGAGGGGGAAGCAAGGATTAAGTGGAGGTGACCCAATTAAGACAAGGTTAAAAAACGGTAGCAAACAGGGATTGCAAAAAAAAGGGGGGGGGGAGGGAGGGGTAAGGTTGGTGCAGAGTGAGTGTTGTCCTTGTAAAGTGGTAGATAAGGAGGGTGGGAAAAGGGAGGAGGAGAAGGGGAGGGCCGCATGGCATTCAGGAGGTATATAGAGGAACAGGGTGCCCTGTTGGGTGCTATGAGGGGAGGATTTAGTGGGTGGGGAGGAAAGGTTGTGGGGGCATGGTGACCAGTAGGGTCAAAGCATGAAAAGGGTCACACACAAAAAAACTCTGAAGGGGGCTGTACTTAATATTGGCAACACTTGGGCCACACCCCTTGCCTCCCTCAGCACACACAAACATGCACTCCCCATGAAACACACACACACACAATCTTCAAAGTGTCAGATGGGTATGATATGATTTACCAACTGACTAAACATACGGATGATTACATGACTCAGTCTGTTGGGGTAAATTCCATATTTGTTTATTGGATGTCCAAAAGTGATTTTATCAAAGTGCACAAACAACACAGCCTTTGTAGTCACCTTGCCACAAAAGTCCCCAGGTCCTTGACATGCAATCTAGTCAAATGACAACATGAAGCATAACTTCCTTATTAAACTATAAAAATGGTTGGTCGTATCTGAATTTTGAACTGTTTAAGCTATTTTCTATCATATAACATGGCTGCAAAAATCATAGAAAGTTTATGCTTGAAATTCGTCAATGGATGCAGTCGACCCTACCTGCGCATGGAGAGGCTACTGCTTGTTAATTGGCTAAATTACTTCACAATTCATTAAATTATTTTTGTGAACCAAATTCGCAAATAGGCTAAATAAATAAAGACCACTGACTACTTACATTCGTAATAACATTTTGTTTGATGGATACGAATAATCTTTTAATTTCACCACACGTTTCCATAACATCTTCATCCCTGCACATGGTCGCACTTGTTCCTCCACAAGAAAACACAATTGAGTTCTAGTTCTTTGATATGCGTTTTCGAAGTTTCTGATGTTTCAAACAAGTCGCTTAAGAAACTCTGAAAACTGTTTGTACTTCTTAACGCGCATGCATCGGTAAAATATTTATCAACAATCGACAAACTGGTTTTATCTCAGCATCCTTTCCAAGCAGTGCATGCCGAGTCAGTGCATCCCATTCAAACGCTTTTGTAGACTATAGCTATCAATCGTCCTCAACCAGTTTACAAAGTTTCGAAAAGCTAAATAAACACCATGAATACTACATGCTATTTGCCACACTCACCGTTCCAGCTGAGGGAAATAATGTTCAGAGCCACCCATATAAAGGAGTTCTTTGGGAAAGCCATGTTGTTTCAACCGTCTTAACAGTCCTAGAATGAATCGCAACTGTGGTCGCCGCACTTGGAATGGGAGCGAGCTTGTTTGATAGGACTGAGCTGCGCGAGGGCGGTATGGGGAGGAGGGGGAGAGGGGGAGTCGCGTTGCAGACAGAGCTCGGGCTGTCGCTACTGTCTGTTAAATAGAATGGAAGCACATTTTTGGGTCTCCAAATTCCATCCTCGCGTTTTTATTAAATTCGTCATCACAACATAATCAACCGAATATATTACAATTAAGTTAATGAGTTAGTCTTGGACGAAATGGTAAAATCTCATCATGTTGAAGGTGCTCGACCATCGGTGAAGGCACTAGTAAAGCATAACAACAATAAACCTTTATTAAGGAACTGGCAATTGATCATGGGCCTATACATATAGTACTCAATATACCATCATATTTTCTCACTTTCATTATCTTAATGCAGTGCTCGCTATTGGCTAATCTGATAATGTAATGCAAGTCAATAAATAAGCATGAATATTTGAATGTTGAAAGGAATTTGGGAATTACAATACCAACCTAGGGGCCTTTGAAACCACACTAGATTTAGTACTCTGGTTCTGGGACTGGTGCATCTTCAGGCCATCTCAGCTCCAGGGGTCGTTAACAACCTCTGCTGTTTTCATCACTCGACTGTCGCCTCTACTAACAGCTGCAGGAGAGAGGGGCCACGGTGGAGTCTGCCACCCCAGCTGTCCTACAGACTCTGGTCTCCCTCCATACATCACAGCCTAGACCGGAGACACAGCGCAGGGGGAGATAGGGTTACAAGTGGAGGGAAAAAAAACCACCCATAGGGCTGAACTGGAGAACAGTCTTCCTTCTGAGGTGGTTCAAGCAAAACATGGAACAATAGATGAAGCTGGGAACAATGTGTTCTGTTTTTGTTCTGTTTGTCTGGTCAGAGGAACAATTCTTCTTCTCTGGTGTGTCTTCAGCGGCTGGTGTTTGGATTCGATTTTCCACCCAATGTCCATCAAACGACAATATTAGGGGAACAATGTGCCTGACAAATAGGATTAACAGGTAGCACAAGACACATCCTGGTGTTCATCACACGGTGTGATCTACAGTAAGTGTGTTTGTTCAGCTGCAGGGAAAAAACACTCACCACTGGACACAGGAACAAGAGGAACGAGCTACTGTGCTAACACAAGCTAGTGGACCATATCTGGGCCAGTGGATTTAAAGTGCAGTGCAAATGTGAAATGTGCAGTCTAGTCCCTTGAGGCCGAGGTGCAGTAAGGCCTATTCTACAGAGCAGAAAGGGACGAATTTTGAGCAAATGAGAAAAATTCTTTGAAGTGGACCAAAGCTCACTCCTCATCCGAAATCCCCTCTGAGTTAGGACCGACAGAGCGGGCAGGAAAGGTTCCTTCCACGCTGACATTTTAATCTCAAATCCATTGGACCCTCTACCCTTCCAGACCACCTTTTCCCTCTGTCCTCTCCCCTCGTTCCCTCCTTCAGTTGTATCAGAGATTCCCATCTGTCTCTTGCACTGTCGTGTCAGCGGAGAGCAAACATGGAGGGAGGGGGTGACAGTGAGGATTTAATGGTCAAACAGCATTAACACACAGAGAGATTGCTTTACGAGGAGACAGGTGTCAGTTTGGATGATCTGCACAGTCGTGTTAGTTTTCCAAGTTGACTTTTCCACAAATGACATGAAGTGAAGGACTGGAAGGAGAAGTAACCCATGAACGTCGCATGAAATATATGGAAGCTAAAGATAAAGATTGCCAATGAAACGATGGGTGAAAAATCGAGCAGAGACTTGGAATGTTTTTTAAAGCAGAAATAAGGCCTCAAACAATGTACTGATAATATACAATCAATATTCCATTTGATGAGGCATTCTGTATTTCATAGCACAACACTATCAATTCATAACGGATGCAACCTACTATGCGTGTGTGTGTTGTGGGATTAGAAACCCTGAGGAAGAAGTTGTTTCTGTGCACAACTCCATCTGAAAAAATCTAGCCTTTTCTTCATCTATGTTTGCTATGGTTACAGTTTGCACTCACCAAGGACAATCCAAACAAGGTTATCTACTTCCTTGAAAAAAAAAGTTCAGGTGAGGCCAACCAATGGCTCTCCCCTCCCTAAATCTGCTTTCAGCACTATGATCTTATCTCAGACATCGTTTGGTTTTGGTTTGTTGGTGCCTGTAAGACTGAGACCCCCCACAGCACGGTAGCAGCCTCAGGAATGTGGGTATTCTTCTGCTGACAAAGATATCTTCCTTGCCTACAGGCACCCGCAGGACCCACCTGGATGTTCATCCTATCCCTGAGCTGGAGGAGATCCCTTGCTACAGAATGCTGGTGCGATGATATCTATTACTTAGTGAAGGAGAAGTCGAAAAAGAAAAAAAAACACTTTTAACTTGTGAATGCATTTGTTATCGATTATTTTTGGTCAATGGTCACATGGTCAATGCATATTTGATTGCAGTGGTGTTACCAGTGTGTTGTGATTTCATCCCCCAACACATTTTCGTTTACTTTCGTTGCCCCATCGCCTTATTGTTAGATTTGGCACTGTGATACTGATACAAACACAACAGAGCTCATAGGCCAACAGCTGCTTGTAAACACGAATGGCTTCTGCCATACATTATCTGTCCATTGTTCCAGATCTGTGCTCCCCACAAATCCATCATCACCATCCCAACACCAGGTGGGGAGGAGCAAACTGCCCAGTATGGCGCTCACAGGTTGCTGTACCATCACATGTAATGTAGGGCAGTGAGAGCAGAATGGAGGCTAGTGATTCAGAGCTAACATGATTAGCCTTAGATACGTAGTTCTCCTCCTTGTAGCCTGGAGTGGGAGCTAATACACAAGCAGGTCTGGTTACACAGATTGGGAGCAGAGTGTGTCACCACAGGGGTGTCAGACTCGCTAGAGCCAGGAACGAAGAGGACATGGTAGAGTGGAGGACAATGTCAAGGTCCCTTTCACCCCCATTCAACCCCCATCCATCTATCCCCAGCTCAGATAGTCAATAGGCTCGTCATTTCGGAAGGTTGTGCTGAAGGTTTTTGGATTCAACGACCTTGTTCAATGGTCCTACACATTAGGGTAGAAATATAACGTAGAGGTATCTAATTTGCTTCAATAATAACAGAAGTAACAATATATATATTGTCTCCTGGTAAACACAGCATGGCATTTGCTCAGTCTACAATATAAATATGTACATATAATCTGCCACCAGATTTTTCTATAAAAATTGATCAATCTGTCAAACAATCTTATAGGATAATCTTGGTTCTAGATGGTTCTCTTAATCTAATTGCCTGACTGCAAATATATTTCCTAACTCTGGAGTTGTTCTCAGTTTGTCACACAGGACTCACATCTGAACAGAGATAAACATACCATGGAGGTGTGAGACTCAGCAGCAAGCTGGGTTCGATTCTGACGTCAGCAGACAATTCTGCTCTGAATCTCAAAACAGAGTTGGTTACCTAATCGAGGGTAACCCAAGCACAACTAAGAACCTAACCCACAACTACTAATACATTCAGCAAAATTGTGTTCCCATATGATTAATTTTGTTAAGTAGCCAAATGTACTGCTTTCATTCTGGGACATTTCAAAGAGCCAGATGATGGGGTAATTACAGATAATTACAATCAGGAATACCTAATAGCCATACTTAATTATTTGAGGTGATTCATATGTTTAATTCTGATAATGTGATAATGGTACATTTAATTCAAAAGGCACAGTTCGCATTAAAAAGACAAAAATACATTTTAATTTCTGTGCAGTGCTTTTTCTTGAACTGGTATGTAATGCTTTTAACAGTAATCTTCTGTCTAGTGTGACTAAATGATAACCATTTGTGGAGGTGATTTTCAGACAGGTGTATGAGGTGCCAGGGGCGCTGGACAGCCACAACCTAGAGGTTTGTTTCTTTTAAATGAGTTTAAGTCAGAGTCCATCACTAATTTATAATGATCGTTGCCATTGACCTTCCTGTCCTCATCGGCTGGTTTGCCTGGGTCTGTATTACTGAAGTGGACCTTTTGAATCATTGAGCCATTTCTCTGTCTACGTGTGTGTGTGTGTGTGTGTGTGTGTGTGTGTGTGTGTGTGTGTGTGTGTGTGTGTGTGTGTGTGTGTGTATGTGTGTGTGTGAAGTAGAAAGGAAGTCTCTTGAGATTTGGGGGAGGGGTGGCTAGTGCCAGTCGTCCGTTCCGTTTCTCAGTAACAATGACTGGGCCTATGCTGATCATCTACGCTGACCCCTCACAGCCCTCGTTGCCATGGGAATCTCACAGGACACCATAATCAACTAATGAATCACTGAGGTGCTGAGACACATCTCGCCTGATTGGACAAATGGAGTGAGTGGGTGGGACCAAGGCACACTCTCAGACACAATACTGGGTGGGGTAGAACACAAGGGTGGGGCAAAAGAGGGACCCAGGTGGCCACTTGGTCTCAAATATAGTGCATTAAAATGGGATCAGGGCACCTCTTAATCATAGTTAGAGGCATGGGCACTTTACATTCATTTTTCTGTGATCATATTAGACCCTATCCTTGAGCTAGCTACTGTCATTTTTATATTGCCAACAACACAGAGGTCAGAGCAAGATTCTCAAGATTTTAGGGAATTCAGCCAAAAATGTTTGGAATACAAAAATTCTGAAACAGTCTTCACATAGTTTTCTAGTGAACAATACATGGAACTTTTGTGTTCAATAAAAATCCAACCCTCAACAAAAAATATATATCTGTAAATGGTATTTAATTACTGGTTGTCTACATGTGTTCAGTTGTTCCAGATACATCTTTGTTTGGGGGCAGGTTGTGTATGTAAAAGGTATTTGCTTCAAGTCAGCCTCTAGGCAACTTTGACAGGGCAGTTACAGTGCAAGGTCCCCAATCTCACTCACAGGGCATGGCCAGCCAATTCAGCAGATTTTAGCCCTAAAGCCTGGCCTATGAGCATCGACCGAGAAAAAAGCAATTATGGCTCAGCTGTTGTTGTATGGGGACTTTTCACAGGCTGTCTCTCAGATCTCAAAATTGTTCAAGCACCAGAAAATATGTAACATGGTCATTCAGCGGTTAGGTTACTCTTTACTTGGACGATTGGAAAGCATTTCACGAGTGTTTGAGATCATATTTACTGTAGTGTCCTAATGTTTTCATGGACATACAGTACATCAAAAATATCCTCCTTGTCTTAACTTGACTTTTCCTCAGCTCACATGACGTCACAAAACATTTTATAAATATGATCATTTCTAGGATATCTAGTTGTCTTATTTCTTCCAATCCCCAACTAACGATGGAGTGCACTTCATACAGCATTCTGCCTCCTGTGCTCGTCATAGCTTAGCAACTCGCAGCATTGGAACCATCCAATTGTGCAAGGACAAGTGTTGAATGCTCCGAAGGCCTGCAGTGGGTGGATAAGGGTGGGGATGGAGTGGTTTGTGGTGAGAATGAGGCATAAGGTTTGTGGTTGTCTAATGCCATTTTTCCACAGTGGATCTGAAGGAATACAGCAGCTGTGATAAGATGGGTAGGAAAAAGAAAAAAGTAGAGGAGCAGGAAAGTGAGAGAGCCCAGAGCAGCTGTCTAGAAAAGATCTGGTAAATACAAAAGACTATTAACCACCCGCATTTTAAACCTCCTTGTTTTTTTTTGCCCTGACAGGAATACCAACCGTGGCCTATTTGAGCTTTTAGGCTTAAAACGAAATAACATTTCTGAAGTGAATAATCTGATTAAATGGGTTGAGTTAATGATAGTACCCAAAAAATACAGCAGCATGGTAATAGTTATTTAATTGATCAAAATGGTCAGATCGAAACAGCCAAATATGTAGAGCCAACCTTGTTAAAAGGTGATTATGGCCATGGCCATAGAAGAAACATAACATAAACTGAGCATATTGGGTTGCATGTTCTTTAACTGTGAATATTGGGTTACATATCTTTTAACCTGGAGGCCAATCCACAAAATACCACAAGGTCACTTAAAGAGCAAAGGGGGCTTGATTTATCGTTCAGGTCATTTGAAAAGTAACACCATATCCAAGACTCAAAATGGAAGAAGATGCTGGAGACAGTGCCCACCGGTGCTAAACTAAATACTAGAATAAAGAGAATGTGGCTGGTACAAAACCCCTCTTTCTTCCCAAGCCACCTACGTGCACACAGCTGGGATAAAGGAACATGACGGATGCTGTTTTCTCCCCAATTGGAAAGGTCCTATTTGGAGACTGTGATGATTTGATAAGGCCCATGGTTGACTGAGGCTGTTTGAAAGAGGCAGGGTGTGGGAGGAAGGGTGAAGCACTGCCATTTTTTGGCACTTTCATTATAACCATCCTCAGGGCATGCTTACTAGTGAGATAAATCACAAATTGCTAATGCTGTGTCCATGGCTGAGAGATTTATGGAATCATAATAAGACGTCCATTAGCAAATGCTGTAGTCTATCCGCACTGAATGGGCACATCTTCAAACATCTCTCACTGTATTATAGCCTACATGTATTGATATAAAAGAAATGTTGGTACTCATTGAAATTATGTATGCTTAGGTTATTCATAGGCCTATATCACGTGTATTTGAATGACCTATTCCCCTAGTTGATATGATGGGTATATACACCACAGTACATAAATATAAGAAGTTGCCTTATGCATCATCTCGAGCAGTGACAGAGAGAACAGGACAGGAGTTTAGGACAGTCTCAAGGTGCACATGAATGGAAAAAAAGCTATTGCCATATGGCACAAAGAAATCAGTGAGATCTTACATAATCAATCAGTTAATACAGTTTTACAATAAAACGTGTATTTACAAACAGTTGGCTACTGTTTCGTAGGGTTTCTTATCAGTAATTTTATCCATTGAGAGTCCCGAGTTTACAGACTTAAGATTTCTGAAATCGATTATATTCTCTGGGTAGATGTATCCGCATCGACACGAATTCCTGTTGAGTGTTTACATGGCTAAAATGACAGCGGCTGTGGGATTAGACCCCCAGTTAATACATCTAGTTGTTATTTCTGCCAAATGTTGTCATTCCAACCCCTGCGTTTTATATGTGCCAGTTGGTTAGGCAGTTAACTATGATATGTAAGGTAAGTTATGAATAGTCTACTTTTACCTGCTTTTCTAAATAGCACTGTTAGCATAGCTGGCTACCAGCTTGCTAGCTAGCTAGTTGTCAGCTGACTGGGTGTGGTAGCTACATAGTTAGCTAGGTAGCAGTTACAGTTAAAACAAACTGATTTGTGTTCGTAACTAAAAGCAACATTCATAGTAAACATGTCCAGATCGTTTCGTTTCGACTTCAACAGCAAGTACCCACCAATGTCGCTTTCAAGCCGAGAGTATACCACCAGTGCCAGAGAAGCTAACTACTGTAGCTAAATAGTTGCCAAAAGAGCTAGCATTTCAGTGTGACGTTCGTTATTACACCATTCATAGTTTTTGATCATTTTGCATTTCTGTTTCCTCCAGGGAACCCTAATATGGATGTAGTGAACCTAGTTTCCTGCGCCATTGGTAGATGCCTGGATACTTTATGCCTGTTATTGGATTTGATCATCTGGACAGTGAATTGGTTGGCCAGAGTTCTATCAAACATGGGGTCCTCTCTGCACAACCTACCAGTTGTGCTAAGTGGCACTACATTACTGGAATACTGGAACTTTGCCTTGTTCTCTTTCCTCACAGTGACAGAAGCGGTCACTAGCACAGCTCATGGAGCTCTTCATATACTGGAAGGCTGGATACAGACTTTAGGTGGGGTTGTTGAGAGCTTCAAAATGGTAGGTCACCTTTCGGCTCATGTTGTGTGGCGTGCCAAAGAGCTGCTACAACGAGGACTGATATCTGGGAACTTTGTTCTAAAACAGACATGCGAGGGCTTCTGCATTGCGTTCAGCCTAGTTTTCTATTTCGTTAACACCATCGTCAACATTGTCCTTATCGGGACGCAGAACTGTTTCTCTGCTGTCGTGGGGGCCTGGGAGGCAGTATCAGGACCGCTGCATAAAGCCTTGGAGCTGGGCCTCACTCTCCTCACCTTCCTGTACAGCTGCCTGGTCGGCACCTCTGTGCTACTATGGACTCCCTTTCAGCTCGTTTTGGAGTTTCTGGGCTCGCTCGGCCATGTCTTCATCACAGTGTTTATGCTAAATATATATGGCTTGCTCCTGACAGCGGGCATCGCTGCTCTGACCTGGCTGTATCTAAACCCCCGGCTGCCTCGTCTTGCAGCCCAGCAATGTGTCCACTTTGTCAACAACACACTCCCGGGAACGAGGATTCTGCAGAGGGCTGCCTATAGACTCTACCTGCTGGCGTTAGAGAGAGCCCAAGACCTGCATGATAACAACGCGGGAGAGCCGACAATGGGACACAGGGTTCAGGCTGGGAACCAAAGGGGGAGAACAGCGCAGCCTTCTGGGGGTGAGAGTGGAGGGGGACACCCCGTCTTGGACCTTAGACCCCCTGGTAGCTCCACAGACCATACAAATCTCCCTCACCCCTCGGAGCAAACGGGAAGAAACCACAGTGAGGTCGACGTGCCACAACTTCATCCCTCCAGCCGGCTGCACGAGACCAACTTCGACCCGGAGCGTTCCTCCGCAGCCACACGGAACACATTAAAACTTCCGGGGGAGGAGCCAGTGGTCGGGGCTCCTCCCCCGGCAGACAGCCTCCTCAGCCTGCTCAAGGAGCACGAGGAGAGGAAGAAGTGCGTGATCTGTCAGGACCAGGCCAAGAACGTGCTGCTGCTTCCCTGCCGTCACCTGTGCCTGTGTCGTCACTGTTCTGCCATCTTACTGCAGCAGCCCCCCCAGCAGCACTGCTGCCCGCTCTGCAGGCGAGGCATCACTCAGACCATGGATGTGTTTCTCTGAGAGACTGGGGGGTCAGGAGAGCCGAAGGGGGCAAAAGACTGGCAGCTTCGATACTACTATATACTGAGTGGAGAGTGATGAGGTGATCATGTTTGGTCACATTCCCATTGTTTCCTTTAGAGAAGTGGGATCAGGAGTATGGTGATGCCCTCATCCAATCAGATGTTCCACCATGTTGCTTTTACCTATGCAGCTGCCTAAAGTCTGCTTCTAGCTGCATGGTATATGGACATGGCCCTTAACTCAGGATAGTGAGATTACTGATGGGGCTCGACTTCCCTGCCTTGTGATTCAGCAGTCTCATATTCCTGGTGGACATCCTCTTGCTCATTTGTAACATTTGCACTAATGATATTGCACTGGCTAGTGGCTACAACGCTACTGTTCTGGCTTGTACTTGTACTTCAAATGTTGTATCGACTAGACTTTTACATATTTCCATGTTGAAGCTCGTAAGAGCCCTGCGCATACTGCCATTCTGTCTGTTGTGTGGATGAGTAATGAAATGCTTCGCCAGTCTCAATGATTATGGGTAATACAACTGTTACTAATAAGTTGAATCCCAACAAGACTAAATCCTTTACTAACACATTGAGCTATCATACCACTCTTGCGGGCAACATGTTATAATCGCACAAACGGAAGTGCTTATCATATCTTTTTGTACATTTTGTACCTATGAGTGTTTTGTAAGTCAGATATTAGGCTATGTGAATATTAATTGCCATTATTTGTCAAATTAAAATAAACATACTGTCATTCCTCGATTAAGGTATTGTACATATTTTGAAAAATGCATACATTATTTTACAGCTACATAAATGAAGGAGCAATCTAAGCTGATGTGTTGTATGGTAAGTGTTGGTGGATTTGAATGAACCATTGAAATGCCAAAGGGCCTAGAAGTAGTATTTATGGGGGATATATATGTCAAGATGATGAATGTGCCATATACACAGTGACCCCCACAACATGCCAAGGGAAATAAATATTCAAAACAATACCATTTTAAGTGTTCGGTAGTCATATTCCATATACAAGATTGAAGGGATTGGAGGGGTA
The DNA here is from genome assembly GCA_903064625.1 of Mallotus villosus. Classification (NCBI taxonomy): domain Eukaryota; kingdom Metazoa; phylum Chordata; class Actinopteri; order Osmeriformes; family Salangidae; genus Mallotus; species Mallotus villosus. Next base: position 165,710 of record CAEFZP010000354.1, read on the forward strand.
AAAGGGGTGTGGGTCGATCACTTGCCTTCTTTTAATTAGCAGTTGGATCCACAGCAGTAACATCCAGTGAGGGACTTTGTTAATGGTTTACTTTGATATGTCACTCTGCCTACTGTACCTGTAACAATGCTCATTGGCTGCTTTGTAAATCAATTCAGGTGTGACCAAATTAACTCCTCTCTACCATGTCCCCCTCATTACTGCTCCTGCACCAACAATAATACACCACTGGGGAATTAAATGGGGGTCCATATGCTTTGCCTTATTCGGCAAATGAAACGGGACATGTAGGGTGGGCCACCTCACAGAGTGGGAGTCCGTGCTCCAATTCAGCCTGGGGAGTGGTCCGATCCTGCCCCGCCCAGCCCTAAGCTCCCTAGCTCTCTAGGTCGAGCTATCTGTTGTTCCCTAGTTCTGGCACTGGGCCAGCAGGGCTGCCATTAGAAGCTCTTTGTTGGTTCTGTAGGGGGGGATAATTGGCCAGCAGGAGCCGTCTCTGGACCCTCCAGGCTGACTGACAGGTCTGAGAAAGAGAGAAGCGACTCCCCGGGTCCACTGTGACAGCTGCCTCACTGGTCCACTCAGGGCTGGCCCTATTGTCCGAGCTGTCCTAATGGCTGCCTGTACAGAATACAAGTATTATGATTTTTTTTACTATAAAAACATGTGAGAACATCTTTTTATAATGAGGCACATTTGGGGAGTTGTCATTTCGGTGTGAAAAGTCGATTATGGTAAATTGTGCCACTTCACAGATTGTGGACATTTATGCTTCATGCTGTTTTAGTGTTTTTGAAAAGGATTGACAGTTTGATGAAATTGCCTCCGTTTGTGTTATTACAGATTCATCTTGGCTACCTTCAGAAATATAAAAAAATATGTCCATATTAAGCATGTGATGTGCCAATACATCAAAGGCTAGTTTTTACTTCCAAGATTAAGTTAGCCATGACAGGTTCAATGATAAGGGAAAGTTCATTTTAGACCAGGGGCATTGCTGATTTGTGTCTAGACGTTGCGTTGTGTAGGGTTAAAACACCCACACCCTCGATCTTTTCCCAGCTTCTTGACTAGCAGAGCTGGTGGGTGGTATGAGCATGGGGGGGATTTCCTCTTCCTGACTTGGGTGGGATCCCAGCCAGAGGAGCACTCAATCTGTCACCAGCTGTCTGCCAGTCTGTGCCAGGGCCTCCATCCCACCCTCCTACCCCCTATCTCCCAGCCCCGGTGCCCACTAACCAGCCTCCATCCCACCCTCCTACCCCCTATCTCCCAGCCCTGGTGCCCACTAACCAGCCTCCATCCCACCCTCCTACCCCCTATCTCCCAGCCCTGGTGCCCACTAACCAGCCTCCATCCCACCCTCCTACCCCCTATCTCCCAGCCCTGGTGCCCACTCCCAGCCTCCATCCCACCCTCCTACCCCCTATCTCCCAGCCCTGGTGCCCACTCCCAGGCTGGGTTACACCCCGTGGGCCAAGGGATGAGCCTCTATCTGCTGGCAAGGTTGAGTTACATTGTCACCTGACTTGCTGCCACGAATTGGTGGGAATATTCTCTGAATCCACCTGACTGAAATCCCAGTGGTCCTGCTGTTCCAGCTGCTACTTAGGGATGGTTTGTAATTCTTGTAGCTCATCTAATTTGAATCACATAGTCATTGTCATGGGACTTATGCAGTTCAGTGTTTTGCCAATAGACGTTTTTCAAAACGCTTGTGTCAAATAATTCTAACATCCTTTACCATGAGGTATATTAAAGAATCTATTTCTTTCATTTTTTTTATTTTGCAGTCCAAACAAAGGTCTACCATTGAGGCAAGGATTGTGTTGTATTTTCCCAACCCCTTCTAAACGTCCCCACCCCCATCCCAAAATGTTAACGTATATAGCGTCACTGATGACAAGCTCTTGTTCAATAACCTCCTCTGAACTAACAGGGGTAATGCTGGAGGACACAAGCGTGGTGGGTCTGGGAGAGCAAAGGTTAACCAGGAGCTGTGTTCCATTAGGGAGGCTAAAGAATGGTCCAGCAGCAGGGTTTCGGTGGCCTTTCAGCACCCTGGAGAGCAGCACAGGGCCAGCCCCAATCCAACGACACTGCCTGGCCTCGGAGGGCAGCCAGGGAGAAACAAAGACTGTGGAGGCTTTAGCAGGAAGTGACACTGCAGAAAAGAAATACCATGGATTTTAAGGAGGGCACAGTCAATAAAATATGCTCGTAGAGGTAGCCCCTAACTGTGCGTTAGTATATGCATTGTACTGTATTTGTTTCAAGTATAGTATATGCATTGTACCTGTATTGGATTCAATTAATCTACAATCATTTTTGCAGATTAATTGAATCCAATACAGGTCCTTACAGTCATGTTTAGTAAGTCTATTGTATATCATGCTACTTGGCCAGAATTTCCCAGAAAATTCCCTTCTGCAAAAATCTGTCTCAAAAAGTATAATTTCTGTTTTACTTGGAAATAAAGTTGACAAAATATTTCCTTGAAAGTTCGCAAAGTACTCCAAAATGCTGTTTGAGTGTCTCAAAAGAAAAACACCAAAGGTGAATAGCAAGTAGTTTCTGCTGCCTAAATCTTCTAGTTGCTATAGGAACATGCATTAGGTCGAAACCACAGCACATCGAATGCCGAATGCGTGTGATCATTGCCAGAGTGTGAGCAGCTTCTGCTAGGGTTATTCCCAAAGTGCCATATTGAATAAAGATGAATTCTCTTTTTTCCCCCCATCTTCTACTGGCCAATAGGGTTCTGAGACACACAGTACCCTTACAGTATTTTGTGCCTCATGCATTAATTTAAAAGCTGGTTATGATCATGTTCCTATTTAATAAAACATTAGCATAATTTATCACTGACCATAATTCAAATGCTGAAGTGGATTCAAGCTCCAGTTCATCTACTACTTTAATGAGCATGGAAATAACTATATTCCCCAAATGATTAATCGAAACAAAATCTTGTCAATGTGTTAAACTATTTTGTTTGACCGGTAACATTAACTACAATTTTATTTATACATAATTGATCAGCAGCTGTACATTGATTGGTTGTCTCAATATTTTGTCGGTTGGTTTTGTACAAGGAGAACTTGGGAGAGATCCTATTGATTGTCCATGTGTAGCGAGTAACAACAGTTTCTATTGATCAATCCTCCCACACTTTGGGATCTTTATTTGGAGATCTTATCTTCTAAAACGTCCCTGAGGAAGTATCAGTGATCACAATTCTACTCTCTGACTAATGAATTCTCATTCTGTTGTTTTGGTCTGAATCATATTTGAAAAATGTCCTAAAATGTTGTGGTCTCTACATTATATCTATATTATACACTGCAGCAGTACATTGTCAAATCTTCTCTTCCAAATTATTAATCCAAAATGTTACTCCCTTGGCATTCCAAACCTAAATCCTGACACTACCATCCATTGTTTCGGAGGCATGAATTTTCTTTCACCAGATGGCGTTTGTGTCGTTGGTGAATGATGCATGTTGAAGGATATGATGAAGGATGTTCAAAAGCTGGATCTGTCATGCAATGAGTAAACATAATGTAACACTGCTTATGTAGAAAGCTTGGACAGACCGAGAAAGTAAGGAGATTAAGTATAGATCAAAAAAATCTCTCAACCCCTCTTCCATGTTATCCAAAGTCAATTGTAGGCTAGTGGCACTATAGATCGGGCTTTCAAATGTCACCTCTGAAGAGTCGATCTTTCACTGACCTGTACACGGGTCAAGGGTATCCAGGGCACCTGGGACGCCCTGACACACACTCACTCACTTCACAGGCACCTCTGAAAGCTCCCATCAGAGAAACTAATGGAGTCTGTCTCCTACTATCCGTGTCTTTTAATCACCCCATGCCAGATTTAACCTCATTAACACCGGCCTCCGGTCGGTCCGACCGTACCCCAGTTTCAAACCCACTTAGGGAGAGCAGCCTCTCTACGGCCCCTTTAGTCACGTGGATGGTATGTGTCGGGAGGTGAAGAGAGATAAGAGTTCTTTGTCAGAGCCCGTGCTCTGAGGGATCCAGCAGAGGCAGGATTGAATGGGAGGGAAAGATTGAACGGTGGGGGAGGGAAAGGGATTGGACAGGGGTGGGGATACAGAGAGTGGGGGGTTGAGGGAGGGGAGGAGCGGGATGGAGAAGGGGGAAAGGACGAAGCAGCAGCTAAGGTAGAGCAGCCTGTCCAGTCTTCGGATCCACACCAATTCCACCCTCCCCAACGCGAGGCTCCATCCCTTGGTCTTTGGGCTCGCTGTCGACTGCCCCCGCTGCTTTGGCTTTAATGAGCAAGATGAAAGAGAGGCAGGCTGCTAACCCAAACCTCCCCCCTCCCGATTACGACCCCTCACTGTGCTCCTCATCCCTTTTATTCAGCCCCGGCTCACTTTACTACTCACCCTGCAGCACAACCACATCCAAGACATGTCACTTTTTTGGGGGGGAGCAGTTTTTATATGTGGCATAACATCACAAAGACTGGTGGATTATGGAAATTCGAAGATAGACTCGCTTTAATTTTCAATTTTTCAGGTGTTACCTCGTCTTTGTGTTCTCTTTGACTGTTTCCGTGTTGTGTCGTGTACCTCTAATGTCTTGCATGACATTTTCGTATGTTTTGTTCTGTGTTTTCAGGTGGCACACTGGCAAAAGAAAGAATGGTCTCTATGAAGCATAAACCACAAACACTATGTCCCTATAGCAGTGAGAAGAACAGAGGCAGTGAGAATGAATAAGAAAAACGCCCTCGGGGTCTCGAGACAGAAAGGAATCCTGACATGCATGTCTCATGTTTAATTATGTGCATGTAAAGATATTTGAACCCGGATTCTGAGAAGTGTTGAACCACATGGTACATGAGACCAGTCTCACTGGAACATCTTGAATGCTGGCAGTACCAGTCGCAATATCTGTAGTGTTGTTATATGGTACACAGTATCATGTGATGAATCTGAGGTAAAACATTTTTATTGGATATTCAAAAACAGTTGATTAAGAAGGAAGGGGGGAAAAAAGGACATATATCAAATCTGTGAGACAGTGAAGACTGTCTGGTTCAGCAGCATCAAAAAGAGGCCTGGAGGATCCCAGTCATGGACATCATACATCCATCTGATCACTGCAGGGACTCCCACTGCAACCACACTGTGCTGTCTACTGTCTAAGCAGCTCCACGTCTCTCCACATCACACAGCATTAGACATCACAGGCAATGCAAGCCTTGACTACACTCCAAAGATACCACAAGCAAGTGACTGAATTATTTTAGACTTGTGACAATCTACTGTACAGGCCTATTCATTTTTTTTTATCATGTGCAATTACACAATTTAGACCTTGAGTAGGAAAGTTAGTTTTATTTGGGATATTTTTGTATTGTTCAGTGAAGTATTATGAAACAAAGCATAGTAATAATTAATAGTATTCTAATAATAACAAATACATTTCCATCAGCAATTGGAGACTGGCTTTAAAAAAAATGATACAATGCTTCCCCCTTGTGGTGAATCCAACCATCCACTTGGCTATGAAACAAATAAAAACAAATAAAGTGTTGTATATTTACATTAATTTGAGTTAATGTTTAACATGAATTAAAGTGAAGCATTAAGTTACATGTGTTAAGTTACATACTTGGATACAACTGAGAAAAAGCTATTCCAAGCGACAACTTTGTCCCATCTGTGCATCACACATGAGTCACTAAGTATTTAATCTGAGACAAAAGATGTCAAAAAGGTTTATAAACCGATCAGTTCTGTAGTCGTGGAACATGACTCCACCCCATAGACGAGTCCAATACACTGCTTTTCTTACTAATATCTGTAATGACGTCCTGCAGTTTCTTGACCGACTGCACCATGACCCGGAAGCTGTCATGGAAGCTGCCCATCCCCTCCTTCATCCAAGCTGCCTGGAGCTCCCCAATCCACCTCAGTATTCCATCCAGCTGCTCCTGAACCTCCCTCTGCTCCTCCAGTTCAGCTAACAAGGCCTGCTGGGCACAAACCTCTGCTTGGTACGACTGCTGCAGCTCAGTGAGGCTCGACTCCAGCTCCAGAAGCTCTGACAGACCCTCTGTGTGTTTTGTGCGTGGGGGGTCTCCTGGTAACGGCACGTTGGGAGGAATTGAAAAGACCTTTTTGACCAAGAGTGTTTCCATGCGCCCTGACAAACGTTTGAAGCGTTCTTGAAGGAACAGTTGAAGCTTCTGGGTGCATTCCCTCGCCCTCAAACGAAGTTGATCTTCACTGGGTTCAGTTCCACTTAGTTTTCTAACAAAGACTTTCTCAACGACGAGCAGCATGTCGTATAGGCAATCTTGGAAGGCACTGTAGACCCTCACCATACATGTTTGAGGGGTAAAGCCAAAGAACTGTGCTTCATTCAGGTTTGGCGAAAAGGAATATGGAGCTTCTTCTGTAAACAAAAGAGGATGTTCAGAAAATTACATATCTGAAAAGGGAAACATGGACAATAACTGCTAAAAGTCAAACATATCTTATTTCGCACCGACCCTGGTGGCTGGCTGAAATCCATAACAATCTTGTAAATGTGTTTTTTACAAACTATGGCTTTGCATTATGACAAATTGCTACAGGAGTACCTTCCAACATCTTCAACTAGCAAGCTACATTAGCAAACAAGCCAAACCAAGGAACCGCCTCCACTCGTATTCACAAATAAGGTTAATGGTGCTTACACCCATAGTGTTATAAAGTCGCTGGCTGACATGTTAAGCTACAATTCCAAATGAACACATTTGTTAAAATTAATTATTTGGCTACCTTCGCAAACTCGAACCTCTGCCATATCTTGAAATTCTCGCGCCATGTTACGTTGTTGACTTGAATAAAAGTACTCTGGATGCACGATCGCCCCCGAATGTGGTGGAGGATTCATTACAGTCACATAATTGAAAATAGTTTTAAACAGATAATAAAATGTTGCTGGGAAAATTGGCAAATTATTGTATTGGAAATAGAACAGGGAAATATTTATCTGACCATCATTGTTTTAAAGTTCATTTTGCCATCTTCTTTTGACGCGTTCTGCGCAAGCCAATCATATACTTGTTTATCTAACACCCCGTTTCTGATTGGATAACAATATGTCAAGATTGAGAGAAAACGCAGCCAGCTAACCCGGTGCGGCACTGACTCAATCAATCGCACAGACGCAACTGACTTACTACTGTCTTCTTGTTTCAAGTAGTTAACAAATATGGTGCTGAAAGCTGTGTGCGTCCTGAAAGGAACTGGAGAGACCACTGGAACAGTGTTCTTTGAGCAAGAGGTAAATGCTTGAGATTCATGCATGCGTTTTGGTTTGTCTACACTAGTCTACAATTTACGGCCGCTAGCTAGCTGTAGCCCGGGCTCAGACTAAATGCTAAAAAGCTTAAATTAGTAGTGCTAGCAAGGTAGGTAGAGCTAGGTTTATGAATCATTCTTAAATAAAATATTCCGTATCATATAACTTGTGTTATCTAGTTGCCTTACTTGCGACATTGATGCATTAGCTCGAAACGTTAGCTTTAGCTACGTCATGAAATATCTGTCCAGCAGGGATTACTAGATATAGTGCGTTAGCGACTGTAACTGTACGTAACAAACGTTAGCTAACGCGTAGTTTACACGTTTGCACTGCAGTTAATTGTGTGAGTTAAATGAGTAAGTAGCAATGCTTCCTACATGATTGTGTGAAGCAAACTCCACAGGGCGCATGCTGCCGACAACCTTTGCTACTACAAGTATATTGCTTGTCAAGCACACATGCCCCGAACGGATAGGTATTCATTAACGCTTTTGCAATGTTTGGAAATGCTTTCTGCAGCAAATGTAGTGTGAACGGTCCTTAGCGTTAGTTTGTCAGCTAATTAAATGGAAGTAGTAATCCATTTAGATTGGAAATTGTAGATCTGGATAAGAGCGTCTGATGTTAGATAGCCTATGGCGGAGCGTTGACATTCAATATTATATTACCGGTGGACAATAAACCAGGGTATGACTCAGCAATTTATAGTCAACGGCTAGTTTTTTTTCTGTGGTGCACACGTTACTGCAAGTGTGTTACCACAAGACAGCTTCTTTTTGCAGTTATGTTACCACAAGTTACTAGGCTGTAATGATCCCATCGACAAGGTCGACTGCGTAATCAATGTGTAATGTGCACCATGCGTTATGTATTTGTCTTCTAGCTGAGTGACGTTTGTCTCCTTGTCCATCTCTCTTCCTGCTAGGGTGACAATGGTCCAGTCAAACTGACGGGAGAGATTTCAGGACTGACCCCTGGGGAACATGGTTTTCATGTACATGCCTTCGGGGACAACACTAATGGTTGGCAACTATAGCAAAGATGCTACTGTTTTCCTAACAGTGTTATGATTATGACAATTGTCAATATATTAATCTGTGCATAAAATTGCATGTCAAACTTGTGTTGGTGTGACCCTCAAGATGTGTTTAATTCCTTGTCCTGGCATTCTATAATATGGTCTTTCCATACCCTGAAATGTGAACAGAATACAAGTCATTTTAATGCCTGTCCTTTGACAAGTTATCTCCTAATCTCTTGGATGTTTTTTTAGGGTGCATGAGCGCTGGCCCTCATTTCAACCCCCACAGCAAGACCCACGGAGGACCCACTGATGATGTCAGGTGATTAAAAGTCATTATTTAAATATCTGATATATTCAGGTAAACTGGTTAGAAACTCGTTAGAACACTGGCCCCCGGCGAGCTTCACTCTCCAGTCTAGAGTCAAGAGCTTCAGGGAGGATCAGTGGGCTGCTGGTTCTAATTCCATGCTATCAACCATTTGAATTCTGATCAGTCAGAGATGAAACATGTTTCGTCTAGATGCCTGGCCTGTTCACTTTCCCAGAAATGACACTGCACTTACATGTGTGTGAGTTGAGTGTATATTTTATCTTGCTTTCATGCTCATTATCTCAAGACCGTTATGTTCTGATGCGTAACTTTACTGTCTTTTAACCTAAATCTGTTTGGCCTCGCATGTATTTTACATGAAGTCACATGCATGGTGAGACCAGCAGTAATGTGTGACTAGGCCAGCTGAACTAACAGATTCCCAGCATATCCATTCTTATGTTGTCAATTAGCAGAACAGGGGCTCCAGAATTGCCATAAGACTTTACTGACCCTTTCATGAAGGCCTCTGAATGGGTCTTGGGTCCCATGATGCAGTGCCACATGGTTACCCGTAACATCCTGTCAGTGACCTGACCTGTGATAAATCACTGTTCATCCATAGAGGTCCTGATCATTCGGAACCAGTCTGATTATGAATGCTCATGTAGGTTCAGGTCACCGTAGTTATCTGATTCCCGATTGGCAGAGTTGTAGGTGGGTCAGCATAATGACTGAGACTGTTCCCAGGCATGTCGGGGACCTGGGGAATGTCACGGCAGGACAGGACAACGTGGCCAAGATCAGCATCCAGGACAAGCACCTAACCCTCAACGGAGTCCACTCTATCATCGGCAGAACCATGGTGGTAAGAACTGCTGTGTGATCGGCTGGTTCAGCTGCCTAAAAGAATAACGCGCTGAACTATTGGACATTTTGGGATTAGTAGCTACCCTTCCACCACCTTTCGAGTTTGATATTCTCTGTTAAATTAAGCAATATTTTGTTGAAGGTTATGGAATGTTTTCAGTCAAATGTTTTTAAAAGTGTGTTTGGGAGCTTCCCTTGACCTCTGACCTGCTCTCTGCAGATCCATGAGAAGGTTGACGACCTGGGGAAAGGAGGCAACGAGGAGAGCCTGAAGACGGGCAACGCTGGAAGTCGTTTGGCCTGCGGTGTCATCGGCATCACCCAGTAGACCTCTGTTGCCTAACCCAATCAGGAGCACTGGAAACCACTAATGCCCAGTGAAGACCAACATAGCCTGCCCATATAACTGAAAGCTCTGATGTGAAACGAGCCACGTTGGAAAACTGAAAATGCCTCTTTCCTTCCTGTGACTGGTGAAAGCATGTGCCTCTATACTGCTCTTAAGTCTTGTCAAGACGAGTCATATATTATTGTGTGTGGTGATAGGTGGATGGAAGGAAGGGGACAGTCAAGTTTTCCAACGTGGCCGGAGGTTTATATCGACCAGAGATGAAAGCACTTAGAGTTGGGTCTAGAACACTCTGCTTGGTAAGATGTTTGTGAGTATCCGTGTTCCAAAGAGTTAGTATGGAATCAGCGATGTAATCTATGTTTTCAGTGTTCTATAAGCACATTAATCAATAAATTGTTGCTGATTAAACTGGTTTCCTCATGTCTGGAGTAGCAGATGTTGGGGTTTTGAAGTTTTACCCATTCTAATAGTTTTGAATTCAATTGTTCTTGATTTGGCCACTAGGTGGCACCATGTTCCTGTTGTAAGACAGTTTTTAGAAATGATAACAGGGTTTATCCCCTAGAGGGGATGTAGCCTCTGGTGACATCATCAGGTCTTCTGTGTGTACTCCCCATCTTCAAATAACCAGCGTGAATAATACCATATTTACCTTGACACAAACATGTTGGGTTGTATGGCTAAATGTGTAAGTCTTTTATAAGCATGCTTTATTGATCAAGTATTTTGATGAGTATGCATTGCCATGCAACTCTTGGTTTATGTATAAAACATGTTGTTGTTTTGGCAGGCAACAGAGCGATGGCTAAAACAGTCCTATGAAAAACAAAATTGAATTTTATGATTGGAAATGTCAATCTGGGATAGAAGTCATGCTTTCTGCCCCCTATCTCAGTGTGGGTGGAGGGGTGGGCTTCCTGACATCTGATTTCATAACTGATACTGCTATTAGCCAGCTGTGGCCTGCTGGAGCCAACACACACACAGTCTTACCCGTTCATACATACACGCTCGCTCTCACAGATGGCTGGAGTATGGTTGCTGAAATTACATGCTCCAAAAGGCCCTTCTCCTTTCAAGGGGATGGAAGATCCTCGCATGTGTGGAGACTTGGCCCTCTTCTCCTCTCCTCCGGGGGAAGCGGAAGATTGGAGCGCCTTCAATACACAGAGTCCCCCAGGGACTGACAGAGGCCAGCTATAGTATTTGCAGATGGATTTGCATTGGGAATGCATCAACTGGAGTGGTTTCATAGTGGGCTATAAAGCACAGATGAATGCCTTGTCATAGAAAATGCTTACATCAAAATAACATATTTTCGATCCCTAACCCCATGTTTTTTAATAGGATACGTGCAGCACAGTATGTTGATAGACCAGCATCGAATACATTCAAAACGGTGTCCTTAAACCTGTACTTCAGGAGACAGGCGAGGCAGGTTGTCTCTGAGTGTGATTAGTATGTGTATGTGTTGCCGGTGAAAGCAGGCCGTGTGCCGTGGCTCTGCAGGCCAGGAAGCCCCTCGGAGCAGCAGCAGGGCTTCCCGACGGCGGGGAGACGTGTCGGCTGGATCTGTGTGGACAGATGCAGCCAGCTGAGTGGGGCTGGCAGCCTGTAAAAGCGGGTATAAATAGGCTGTGTGATGGAGATGCAGGTAATGAATAATAAAAGAGATTCCCAGCGGAGCAGGGGAGGAGATGGTGCCACCGTCGCTGGAACAATGCTGCAGCCCGCTGACGAGAGGGCAGGACGGAGCTCTAACGTTGTGTAGCCCCCCGGGCATGACTGGACGTGGCATGAGAGGATCACGGGGGGTTAGATCGAAAACATCCCGTCTCTCCGTGTGATCTGGCCGTTCGTGAGAAAGGAAGTATTGGTGTGTGAACAGGTGAGCGGTTCTGCTTTCATAGGGGATGGGAAAGTGACCTGATCGCCACACACCGCTTGCAGCATGACAGGGTTTCAGTCTCACCCTCAAACACACACAGTCGCATACATGGATAAGTGGATATGGAGTGCTCTATGTGTGTATATGAGGAACCAAATGGATAGGGGTCCGTTCCTCTTCCTCAGTGCACTATTGCAAACACCAACACACACACACCAGTAAGACACACACCACACAGTAACTGCATCCACATAAGTGAACAGTAGACTCTGTTACGAGGGTACTACTCACTTCAACAATTCACACCGAGGGGCGGGGCAGTGGTTGCTTAGCAACTCAGGGATGGGTATATCCCCTGGTGAAGTGACTCAGGAGTAGAGGTTCTTGTTTTGGACGTGCTTATGTAAGAGGGTGTGTGTCGGTGTTACGATGTGTCGCTCCAAAGCACTTCTGACAACAACCAGTGTGGTCACATTTCTGGAGGCTGCTCCCTGTAGGCCCCTGCAGGGCGGACAGAGACTCATGGCCCAGCCTGGCCCCAAGGATTGTGGGTAGGCTTTTACTGGAACTGCTTCCCAGACAGCCATAATTATTTAATACAGGTGAACTTACAGAGAGGGAAAACCATTTATTTCTAAGGGTACCCTGAATGCTCCCAGCATCAAGCCTGGAAATCTAGTTAGGTTTTTGACATTTTCAAATCTGAGTGTGTGTTGTGTGTGTGTGTGTGTGTGTAAGAGAGAGAGAGAGACAGAAAGAGAGAGGAAGAGAAAGCACTGCTTTGTCTCTGGTCAACAGAATACTCTCATTGTGTCACTGTTGAGGTGGTGGCCCTAACCTGCCTGTACCCTTCCCCTCCTTACTGTAGGTCTACACTAACCTTCCAAAGCCAGTTTCCCCTGTCGTCGTGGGGATGTGGAGAGCTCCTGTGAGCTACTGGAGGTCGGAGGTCGGATGCCATACATGGTGCCCTGGCTGTGAGACCGGTGTGGGCGGGCAAAGCAATCATCCTGTACCAGCCCTGTGACCTGACCCATGACTTCTGACCCTGAGGTCAGGTTCCGACCCTGAGGTTAGGTTCCAACCTCCACCACTTTCACTGACAGACTTCTATTTCTCTTTAACGTCGTCCACTTGCTCTCTGTCTTTCACTCTCGCTGCTTTATTCTGCTCTTTGCTGAGTTGTTGGTTTTTAATCAAGTTCATTGTAAGTTGAGTCTTATGAGACGGAGTGGAGAAGAGAACACTACCTATCTTCATCCCGTTTCACCTTTCCTTGCCACCCTGCAGTTCTGTAATCAGTCTATGAAGATTCTATCACTGTTATCTTTACGTTATTGCTGTGGCTTTAACCGGTGAATGACCCCATCCTCGACCTCACCCTCGACCCCACCGTCAGCCCTGAGATGATGTACGTGTAGCTGGTCATTTCATTTCCTGTTGGCCTACCTGATGAGATCATCCATAAGCCCATGTTGTATATCAACTTATTACACGTGCTGCTATGGTGTTGTGTTTGCTACAGCGTGGGCTGCTGCGAAGACAAATGAGGTCGTAGCTTGTACTGCTGTGGTGGAAATAAAACAGGAAAGTTTGATAGAGTATTGTGCCCCTGTCCTACATGTGACCCCCATATATTTGTCCCCTTTTTGTTTTTGCAAGGCTCTCATTTCTAACAAGCCTGCTAGCACGCGCTCGTGTGTGCGCTCACATACACACACACACACACACACACACATGCACACGCACACAGACCAGCTGAAGTGGATTCACAGGCATCTGCTGTTCATCTCATTGTCCTTATCGGATTAGATTGAATTAGAAACAGAGAGATTGAAAGACGCAAGATAGGAAGGCCGTACGGAACGTGAATGAAAGATGAGAGAGGGATGGGGGGGGGGAAATAAAAGAGGAAAGAAGATATGGAACGGAATGTTGATCAGAGAGAGAGAGAGGGGAAGGATGGAAGCAAGAACTGAGGGAAGCGGAAAGACTGTCGAAAGATTCCCAACCCTCGGTGGCTGTGGTCAGATGGACCGAAATAAAGAGCGCAGCTCCAAATCCTGACTTTGACCTGAACTCTCTGCGTGCATGTCCAGATGTTTGTTTCTGGACGAGGACGGCTTGTGTTGGGGCTTGAGGAAACGGTCCAGAGGCCTGAGATCCCATGTCTCTCAGGGGGGGGGGATTCCCCTGACGGATGACCCGTCAGAATCCTGCTTTGAGCCAGCGCTCCAACATCAGCCCGGGACTCCGACCTTTGAACCCATGATGGCCTGCTGAACATGCTCACAGGTCACACACACACACACTTCTCTTCTCACCCTACCATCCCTAGGGACGTTCATTATCATTCGTTCATTATCTAATCAGTCAACCCATGGCTCCGTTTTAGGCTATCAGATTCTGTTAGAAGTACAGATGACCAATACATAGTTCTGTCTTCCTACCTAGCCAACAACCCAGAAGATAGCTCATGATTTCACAACCCCAACTGTGTCTGATTAGAGGCAAACCCTTTCACCCTCTGCTCACTCACGCAGACTAAGACGAGACAAAAAAACTCAATACACTCTCTCTTTGTCCCTCTCTCTCTCTCACACACCACACACACACACACACACACACACACCACACACACACACACCACCCACACACACACACCACGACACCACACACCACTCTCTCTATGTATAGCATGTGCAGTGTCCTCTTGTCACTGGAGTGTGTATGGCAGACTTTGACTTTGTGCTACATTCCAGACATAGTGTGACCAGGAAGTGTGTTCACCACTTAGATGCACAGAGACCAAGCCCAAAGTGGACTGTACATGTGGCGCTGTCAGCCTGTCTCCGAATGAGCCGCGCCACTTTCTGGAACGGTCATTCAAATCTTTTCTCTATTCAAAAGGTCCCTATCGATGCAAATTAGGGTGTTACTTTGAATGGGGCGTCATAGATAGCTTGGAGGAACTAAAAGTATTGACTGTCTGGAAATCTAACTATCTAACTGGCCTGTGTGTGTGTGTGTGTGTTTAGCTCGAAACTAAGCACCTCTTTGTGACTTTTGGAGGAAGCAGATCTCATGCCTGTGTATGTGTGTTTGTATGTTTTCCATGAAACCCCTCTCACGCAGGTGTGCTAGATGTCCTGCTCAGGGTGTGAAGTGTTCTGTGGGTTCCCCAGAGAGCAGGTTCACCACACTCCTTCTTCATCTGAGGAGAGCAAGGGGGGAGAGAGAGGGAGGAGGAGAAGAAAAGCAAGGGGGGAAGAGAGAGGGAGGAGGAGAAGAAAAGCAAGGGGGGAAGAGAGAGGGAGGAAGGAGAAGAAAAGCAAAGGGGGGAAGAGAGAGGGAGGAGGAGAAGAAAAGCAAGGGGGGAAGAGAGAGGGAGGAAGGAGAAAAGCAAGGGGGGAAGAGAGAGGGAGGAGGAGAAGAAAAGCAAGGGGGGAAGAGAGAGGGAGGAGGAGAAGAAAAGCAAGGGGGGAAGAGAGAGGGAGGAGGAGAAGAAAAGCAAGGGGGGAAGAGAGAGGGAGGAGGAGAAGAAAAGCAAGGGGGGAAGAGAGAGGGAGGAAGGAGAAGAAAAGCAAGGGGGGAAGAGAGAGGGAGGAAGAGAAAAGCAAGGGGGGAAGAGAGAGGAGGAAGGAGAAAAGCAAGGGGGGAAGAGAGAGGGAGGAGGAGAAGAAAAGCAAGGGGGGAAGAGAGAGGGAGGAAGGAGAAGAAAAGCAAGGGGGGAAGAGAGAGGGAGGAGGAGAAGAAAAGCAAGGGGGGAGAAGAGAGAGGGAGGAAGGAGAAGAGAAGAGAAAAGCAAGGGGGGAAGAGAGAGGGAGGAAGGAGAAAAGCAGGGGAATGGAGAAGAGTGAGAGAGGGTCGCAGGCCTCCCACGTGTCTTCGACGGGAGCCAACGATCAAAGTTTTTTTAACCAGACTAGAAAAGAATGTTATAGCTTCTTCTCTTTTCACTTGCTGGTTTTTTAAATTGGGCACCCCCACTTTTTTCCCACTCTCATTTTCGACTCCCGTTCTCTACCTGGGATCTCTCTCATCCTTTCCATGTCTAGTTTTCCTCTCATTTCACCCTCTATATTCCCTCCCTCCCTCACCCCCTCCCCTCCCTCCCTCCCTCCCCCACCCAAACCCTTCCCCTACTCTATTCCCCCTTTTAATGAGATGAAGGAGGGGGTGACTGGTCAAATATGCACATACTTTACCTTCTTTTAAATCAAACCGTTAAGATTCCCCCCCCCCATATTCTTCACATTCCACCAGTCAGCAGACATTCAGAGTGTTTAAACCTTCTCTTTGTTTCTCTCTGCACTCACCCCAGGCTAGGGTTTTCAGTGATTACACTGCACCCTCATTGAATTTCAAAAAAACATGTTTCTGCCTGTGTGTGTATGTGGGGGGTGTGTGTGTGTGAAAGAGAGAGCATGTGATGTATGTGAACATGTGTGTGTGTGTTTGTGTGCGTGCTGGTGTCTACAGGTATTCCAATAATTACTCTACGCCCCCAGCCTGTGTCTCAGTTCGTTAGTCCTGGACAGCAATTAGCCTCTTTTAATTAGAACTGTTGGGCCCTCGGGGAGACTGAAGCTACACCTCCAGCCACGGTAGGAAGCCACACCGGGACACAGACTCAGAGTGACAAGGGACAAGTCTGAATAAGTCTCTGCCCCTGTGTGTGAGTGACAGTCCATGTCCCCATCTGTGTGTGTGTCTGTGTGTGTGTGTGTGTTTAACCACTCTCTGATAATGTATTGACACCTCATTAGAAGGGTTGATAGCTTCACATTGACCGTGACCGTTATGCAGTTTCACGGTTGGTTTGCGGTTCAGAGTATTGCTCATTAGGACTATAAAGGGCGATCAGAGATGCACACACACACACACACAGCCACAGACCTGCACACACACACCCTTCACCCCTCCCCCAGAACCTAAACACACCTCCCCCACTGCTCTTCACCTTAACCCACTAACACTCCATTTCACCATGTAAGCGTCCACATTTATAGACTTCAAACAGTCTGCAGCCCTGCAGGCATTCCCCAGTGAATAACATTGTGTGTGTGTGTGTGTGTGTGTGCATCTGTGTGTACAGTGTGTGTGTGTGTGTGTGTGTGTTTAAACAGGAGGATGGGGGTAGGGCTCTTTCTGCTTGACCTCACCCACCTGAAGATCAGTGTCTGTAATGAGATTCTGCCCACATGCTATTCCAGTGGATGTGAGTGTGTGTGTTTGTGGGGTTGTGGGGGTTCAGCCATTACATTTCTATGTTTAAATAATTCAAATCAATACGCGTGTGTCCACATTGTGTCATTTTGTGTGTGTTTGTCTGTGCGTGTGCCTACAGAGCAGAAACTTTATAGAGCTGTGTGTTGTAAGCAGGATCAGTCTGTCAATATGTACAGTAAGCAGACCATAATACGATACTGAATTGGGGTTAGCTGCTTGTGGAATGTGAGCAGAGGATGGTGTGTGTGTGTGTGTGTGCATGGCCCAGTGGGTGGTAGCTGTTAAACTCCTCCATTTGGTGGGATTATTGCCCCCCCCTCTCCTTTGGGAAGAGCCATCAGACTGTCATCTCCCACAGGAACCATACCTTGTGATGTTCTAATCCCCTCTTCTCTACACGCTTCCCTTGTATCCCTCCCCCCATCTCTCATTCGCTGCCTCCATTTCACCCCTCCTTCCATCTACCCTCAACTACCCCCCCCCTAGCTTCCCAGCTGTATTGGCTCCCATACACCCCTTTCATTTTTTACCATCTACAATTCTCCAACAACTATCCTCGTTTCTCTCTCCACCCCTCCACCTCTTTCCCCTCTCCTCCTGTGGTGTGACTGTCTCTTTCCCCTCTCCTCCTGTGGGGAGACTGTTTATATTCAAGTAGTCCAAGCAGACCAACTGAGTTAATGGGTAATGCAGTATTGTTAGTTAATGATGAGAGCATTAGCAATTAGCATGATATAGGTGGAGAGACAGAGAGACATAGAGAGAGAGGGAGAGGGAGAGAGAGAGAGAGAGAGAGAGATAAGAGAGGGAAAACAGTGAAAAGAGGAAAGAGAAAGCCGAGTGAGAAGACAAACTGGTCTACTGGAGCTGTCTTATTATGTCCCTCCAGCTTGACCTGGAAATGACTGATCCCTCAAGTGAGTCACAAGTCAAGGGCAAGTTTGTGTGTGCGTGTGTGTGGGTGTGTGTGGGATGTCTGTGTGTGTGTGTGTGTGTGTGTGTGGCGCGCGCGAGTGTGCGTGCGTCTGTACGTGTGTGTGTGCGAGGATAAAGATGCCATGGGCTGGCAATTGAAGCATGTCAAGTCAGCTTTCATTTGCATGCTCTGTATGTCTGTCTGTGTGGTGAAGAGTAAGTCCCTGGGTGTGTGTTGTGTCTGTGGGGGAAGACGGGAGCGTGTTTGGACTGGAGCTGCCCAGAATCCCCCGAGGAGCACTAAACTGCATGTGTGTGAGTACGTGTAAGTGTGTGCATGCGCTGGTGAATAAGCAGTCGGATTAGTGGGCTGTGCGAGTAACGCTAATCAGCATGTGAGTGTGTAGGTGTGTATGTGTGTGTGTGTGTGTCTGTATAATGGGGTCAGAAGGTCATGTGTTAAGTGTGTCGTCTGAGCTTGGCATGAATGGTTTCGTCTCACTGATTCTCCTGCCCTGGTTTACTCTCATTCATCCTTCTCCCCTGTCACATGCCATGTCATCATTAAGGGACGGACATACATCGAAAAACAGCACACACTGTGTGTAGATAAGAGTGGGCATGAGATTCTTGATGCTCGGTGATGGGGTCAGCTCTTCCTCCTGACACAGATACAGTTCCGTGATGATGAGTGCACCGCTCATCCCCTCATCTGTCTTTCCCCTCTCTCTCCACTGCCCCTCTCCTCCACTCTTCCTTCCTGTCTCTCGTCCCTGCTTCCGTCTGGAAACTCTTTCCTGTTCGGACAGAGGCCATACTGAGTCTGTGGAACAATCCTGCTGTTTGTCCTTGCAGTCTACTAGTATGTGTTCGCCTGTGTGTGCACATGTGTGTGTGTGTGAGAGCGCATGTGTGTGTGTCAGAGATAGAGCCCTGGAACATTTCCCCTGGCATGGGATTATTTATTTGATTTCTTATTCTGCTCTCCTCAGCAGAAGCCAGTGACACAAAGACAGATGGGACCTCCGCTCTAGTTTCACTATTTCTGTGTACACATCGACACATTCAGCGCAAACATCCACATCCGAACACACGCACAAGCACACACACACACACAAAGATGAATCTAATAGCACACGCGAGTGTGCCGCCTGACAAGCTGACTTGACGAGTAGAGGATCACCCCGTGAAGACCTGCCCTGTGATGTCTGAGAGAGACAGGCTGCTGGGTAGGACACCTCTGTGATGTCTGAGAGAGACAGGCTGCTGGGTAGGACACCTCTGTGGACCTTCCACTAACGTGTGTGTGTGTGTGTGTGTGTGTGTGTGTGTGTGTGTGTGTGTGTGTGTGTGTGTGAGGACGGTCTCATTTGTATGGATATGAGTGAATGTGGAAGGCTAAGCTCTGTCCATCAGCTTTACCGGGCTCAGGGGGAAGAGGAGAGATGTGTTAAATAGAGCCTTTTCATTTTCCCAGGGAATTAAGGATTCGAACACACCATTCTGGTTTGTGCATGTGTGTGTGATATATATTAGCGGTTTAAACAGTGGACTCTGTGAGAGACAGTGAGACACTTTATGTCTCAGTATGCAACATGTTACTACCTCTATGTAAATCATTGCAGTGGCCAGGAGGCCACACACTAATGTATCCCTGCTGCATGCCTCTGGCCCGCTAGCTCTCACCCTCCAGCCTGTTTCAAAGGGCCTCCTCTGTCACAGTCTGAACACAGTTTACTAAGTAAGTGTGAGAAGCCAGCGACCTAATAATACTCTTACTTTACCAAGTCAGACTCTTGCAAACGTAATCATAAATGACTGACTGTTGAATGACCAGGGACTTACTAGAAACCTTCAACAAAGCCCCTGAGAATACCTAATTGAAACAGAACTTTTGGAACACAACTATTCCTGTGTATGCAGCGTAAAATAATACAATGGAACTGACACGATATATGGCTTTTTTTGTTGTACATCAGGCTGTGTAGAACTAACAGTGTAGCATATATCTCATGAATATTCATTCGACTAATAGCTTTGGGCTAATGTTCTGTCGTTGTGGCGACCTTGCTTTTGCCAGTGGAGGTCATTTAATTCACTGCTCAAACCATGGGAGCCGTTTTTAGACAGCCACAGTCACTATATATTTGGGTGGTAGCTAGGTAACAGAAGATCCTCTTGTGCCTTAAAGGGGAAGGTGATCCTGAAAGGACCGAATGAACGAATCTGCTAGCTTGCTTTTTTAAATCATAATAATACTAACCAACTGCTACTGTTAGCTCATTACTTTTCCTTAATGTTTTAATTGTGCTAGCTAACAGAGTGTGTCAGCATATTAAAAAAGGAAGGTAATATAGGCAATTATCATCTTGATTAACTGGTTGCTGTTAGGATCGTCTTACCTGTCCTTCAGTTCTCCTGTATGTCAACTGGTTCATACTCCTCAATTCTATAGAAGTATTGTCTGAACTGTAATGTGAGCTACACCAACAATATACAGTATGGTGTAATACCATCTGGTGTGGCCCCAACAATTCACCTGCGTGTGCGTTTGTGTGTGTGGCTGTAACATAAAGTGCGATATGAAGGCTAATATGGGTATATATGTGTTTGCACGTGTGCACATGTGCTAAGGTGCCTTGCGCTAATGGAAAATGTGATAGGTGTTAGACTGGGTGCTGCAGACGCAACTGGAAGTGGTGGCAGATATCGAAGGCTGAGTGGCAAGCTAGACTAACACTGGTCCAACAGGAAGGTGGAGGTAGAGAGGCTGGTCTAACAGGAAGGTGGAGGTAGAGAGGCTGGTCTAACAGGAAGATGGAGGTAGAGAGGCTGGTCTAACAGGAAGGTGGAGGTAGAGAGGCTGGTCTAACAGGAAGGTGGAGGTAGAGAGGCTAGTCTAACAGGAAGGTGGAGGTAGAGAGGCTGATCTAACAGGGAGGTGGAGGTAGAGAGGCTGGTCTAACAGGAAGGTGGAGGTAGAGAGGCTGGTCTAACAGGAAGGTGGAGGTAGAGAGGCTGATCTAACAGGGAGGTGGAGGTAGAGAGGCTGGTCTAACAGGAAGGTGGAGGTAGAGAGGCTGGTCTAACAGGAAGGTGGAGGTAGAGAGGCTGGTCTAACAGGGAGGTGGAGGTAGAGAGGCTGGTCTAACAGGAAGGTGGAGGTAGAGAGGCTGGTCTAACAGGAAGGTGGAGGTAGAGAGGCTGGTCTAACAGGGAGGTGGAGGTAGAGAGGCTGATCTAACAGGGAGGTGGAGGTAGAGAGGCTGGTCTAACAGGAAGGTGGAGGTAGAGAGGCTGGTCTAACAGGAAGGTGGAGGTAGAGAGGCTGGTCTAACAGGGAGGTGGAGGTAGAGAGGCTGGTCTAACAGGAAGGTGGAGGTAGAGAGGCTGGTCTAACAGGAAGGTGGAGGTAGAGAGGCTGGTCTAACAGGAAGGTGGAGGTAGAGAGGCTGGTCTAACAGGAAGGTGGAGGTAGAGAGGCTGGTCTAACAGGAAGGTGGAGGTAGAGAGGCTGGTCTAACAGGGAGGTGGAGGTAGAGAGGCTGGTCTAACAGGAAGGTGGAGGTAGAGAGGCTGGTCTAACAGGAAGGTGGAGGTAGAGAGGCTGGTCTAACAGGAAGGTGGAGGTAGAGAGGCTGGTCTAACAGGGAGGTGGAGGTAGAGAGGCTGGTCCTGTTGTAGCTCCTGTGGCAGGTTCATTATTCATAGGCTGTTCTCGCTCGGCTGGTGATAAAGACTTTATCTGATCTGGCAAGGTGGGTGGATGTGCAAGGTTCTGGCTATTTGTGTCAGTCACACGTTTATGTGGATGAATTTTTATATCTGTTTAGTGACAATGTCATTCTAACCTATGGAAGACGCATAAACGGGTGGCATAGTCGACCGTGCATTCCTCCCCAAACTATTCTTTGCCCTTTACTGATAGTATGCACACCACTGATAACGTGCACATGCACACATACAAACACATGCACACACACATATGCACACACACATGCACACACACACATGCACACACACATGCACACACACATGCACACACACATGCACACACACACTTCCGTAAGTAAGATCATCAGGTGCAGTTGTATCGTCTTAGGTAGGCCTGTTTTAGCTCAGGTGGGGGGAAATATCACTGGTATCGGTTGTTGCTACACAGACACGCATGCACACACACATACACACACACACACACACACACACACAGCAAGAAATGAATGCTATGTCGATAATATAATAGCTGTGGTTGCATCTCCCAGATTTGGGTGTGACGTGTTACAACATAAAAACAACTCATAGCACATGACACAATACTACTGATAACAATAGCTAATGACTCACGTGCGCGACATCCAAAGGGTTCCCATCACGCCCAAATGCCAAATGGCACGAAATCAAGTGCAGACATGTAATGAGACATCCTGTTTATGTTCCTGTCAAACTGTCCAAAATTCATTAGGATTCTGCTTGCGTGTTCCAGCATGCTCCCCTCTGTCAGCCGAGAGGCTTGAAGGACTACAGTCCCCAGCTAGCGCTTCTGTTTGTTCACCAGATAATCACATTAGGATCCAATAAATGACCTGTTTGTGTTGCACTGTGGGAACGCGTGTCCAAATAGCTGCGGATCCCCTAGCTTGGCGAC
Source organism: Mallotus villosus (assembly GCA_903064625.1). NCBI lineage: Eukaryota > Metazoa > Chordata > Actinopteri > Osmeriformes > Salangidae > Mallotus > Mallotus villosus. The sequence continues at coordinate 188,283 of CAEFZP010000354.1, forward strand.
TTCCTGTTTTCGTAGGCTCAGAGTAGAAGACACTGCATCCATTACAATTTTGAGATCCCCCCCCTCCCCCTCACAAGACCTCCAAACACTCTGACACACAAACACACACACACACACACACAGCAGCAATGTGAAACACAAAAGAGCTGCAGTGCTTTTGTCCCCGTTGGGTGCTGGAATGTCACCTGATGCCTCGGGTGCTAAGGTGTGTGTGTCTCTCTCCCACCTCCTCCGTCTCTCTCTCTCCTGCCGTGGTTTTGTCCTCTTCTTTGTTGAGATGGCCTCTTGACTAACCTCGTCCTCTGGCTCGGTGACACGTCCTCCCTCTGAAGCCACACTGCTGCTCAGCTGGCCTGGCTCGGGACACTCTGCCCTATCTCCTTTGTGACGTAAGGACTGTCTTTCCCAGGTGTTCACCTCCCTGCCCCTACCTACCTCCAAGGATTGTATGGAGGAGGGAACCACCCCTGAAAAGAAATACCTTTTTTCTGTCGTGTCAGTGAGATGAAACACAGTTGACCTGGATATGACGCTTGATTCAGTCCAATGATCAACAACAATGATTAACAAGCCCACAAGGCGGGCCTGATGCACTGACCCTGAGTCTGGACAAACACATCCGACGTAAACACTTATAAACAGTGAATTGACGCTTTATCTATTGGGAGTTGATACCCAAGATATAAATAGATAGATATTGTTTTAGAGAGACTGCTTCCATGCCCCCCCCCTCACAGCTGCCTCCCTCCCTCCCTTCCTCTCTCACTTCATGTCTATTTTCTATATTTCCTTCCCTCGTTTCTGTGTGTTTCGTTTGAGTGTGTGATTTTATTGACTTGAGCATGTGTGCGAGAGAGGAGGGTGTGTGGTGTGTGTCGGTGCGTGTGTGAGCAGCAGAGAGAGAGGCGCATGTGTGTTTGTGTGTGAACTTCAGACCAGAGACTAAGCAATTAAAAGGAGACTAGGGATGTCTCAGCCGAAGAGGCACAGACCCAGCCCTCATGCTGGCAGTCAATCGACAGACTGGGGGGAGGTGAAATTGGAGAGAGAGAGAGAGAAAAAGGAGGAAGGAGGGAGGGGTAGAGGGCAGGGAGAGTGTGAATGCATGTGTGAGTGAGTGAGAGAGAGAGAGAGAGACAGACAGGAGAGCGAAACAGAGGCAAGGGGCGGGCTCAAGCACACAGCGCGCACACACACACCCTCTCGGAGGTCTTCAGTCTCGTCTAGGCATGCGAGGAGCAGTGTGCGTGTGTGTGTGTGGACGTGTGTGTGGACCTTAACGCGGCGGCAGGAGCCACCGGGGGTTGTTTTCGGGGGGAACGGACGCTTGCGATGCTAAGATTTGCACATGCCCTCTAAGGCGAGGAGTATGGTGTGGTGATAGCCCAGCTCGAGGAGCCAGACCGCAGCAGACTGGGACACACATCAGCAGCAGCACGGTGAGCACACAGTCTCTGTTTGGGTCTGTTTCCAGAACCGTGCGTGTGAATGTGATGGAATAAGCAATGAGGGATAAGAGAGGAGGGAGGAAGGGAGAGAGATAGAGAGAGAGAGAGAGATAAAAGAGAGAGAGAGAGGAGGTTTGTAGTGAATCAGCATTTCACGGCTTGTTGTGGCGAGGACGAGCCTCATCTGTCCATGGGCTTCATTTTGGATGGCAATGTTGCCGACTTACACTCGGCGGAGGTATGTGTCTGGTGGGTCTGTGTGCGTGTGGGAGCTAGTGTGACAGTGTGCTTTCTCGCACAGTGTGTCTTTGTGCATGAGTGTGACTTCTGTCGTTGACGTAAATTGCTAGAGGGAGAGAGCAGGGAAGGACGAGAGAGAGAGGAAGAGAAAGAGAAAGAGAGAGAGGGGGGAGAGAGGAGAGGACAGAGAAAGAGAAAGAGAAAGAGAAAGAGAAAAGAGAGAGAGGGGGGAGAGAGAGGAGGGGAGGAAAGACAGAGAGAGAGATCGCAGAGCTCGCATCTCGCTAGGGCTGTAATCTCAGCTAGCTCATCTCTCTCTCTCTGTCTGTGTCTCTCTCTATGTCTCTCACTCTCTCCACTCTCAGTCATAGGTGTATCTATAGGGTATATAATAAATATACTAGATACTATATGTGTATATCTATCTATGTATCTAAATATATATCTGATACTCGGATGTATACAGTAGCTTCTATAAGTATATCATACTCTTTATCTCTGGTGTCGTCTCTCTATGTCTCTAATCCATCTCGCTCTCTCTACTGTGTCTCTCTCTATGTCTCCTCTCCTCTCTCTCTCTCTCTCTCTCTCTCTCTCTCTCTCTCTATGTCTCTCTCTCCCTCTCTCTGTTCTTTACCTAGCGTCTCTGCTGCTCAGTGTTCTGACGTTGAGTTTATCAATGATTCACGTTGCCGAGGGAGAGACTCCAACTCTAAAACAGTTCCCCCACCAGGAAGGGACGCGACAGAAGGCCTGGCTACGACTAAGTGAGTTTTCCCTCCGAGCCCTCCCAGCGGTGTGTGGAGATATACGTGTGCCCCCAGCACATGTCCATCTTCAACACAGTAAACGACTAAGAGAGGGGTGTTAGACCTACAGCAGAACGCAGTAGAGAAACAGAGCACAGTGTGGAAGAGAGAGAGGAGAAAAGAGCGACAGAGTAGAGCTCAACAGCTAGTTGAGGGAGCCGAGTAGAGAGGGAGTAGGGTTCTTTTATTCCGTGGAAGAGAGGGTGAGATTGATGGAGGATTGTGTGTACATTGACAGATTGGAAAAAACAGCAAGAAAGGTTAAGAATAGAAAGTGGGGGGCATAAAGAGATACGCGTTGTGTGGAAACCATTCCAAAGAAGTTGTGCTGGTCTCAGACCGAACCAGACTACAGCTTGTTGATTGTTAGTGCAACTAATTGATTTCAGTGATGGTCAAATCCACACACTCAGCATCAATCTTATCAATGCTGCATGTGTGTGTGTGTATGTATGTGTGTGTGTGTGTGTGTGTACAGGAAGTCTCAGCTGTGTAGGTCTAGGGTCACCCTCAGGCATCCAGACCAGGATGGAAAAGGTGAAGGGGCAAAGGTCATTGAGATTCCTCCTTCAACTAATTCTTCCTTTACCATCACGCACTTACACTCTCTCTCGATCTATCGCTATAGATATCTATCTCGTATCTCTCTCTCTCTCTCTCTCTCTCTATCTCTCTCTCTCTCTCTCTCTCTCTCTCTCTCTCTCTGTCAGTTTGTCTCTCAATATCTCCTTCTCTCTCTTTGTAGTCTTATCTGTTCCTGGTTGATAGATCTACTGGTCATGTGTGCTAGGGCTCCTTTAACAGTTCTTATCAGCGGTACTGTTTTAGGACAAATGCCTCCTTCCCCTCCCCTCTCACACCCATCCAGCTGTTGTGTTCCACGTCATACTACTACAGCACATCCTAAAACCCACCATGTCTTGGTTCCTGTCTTTTTTCAAACTTTGCTTCGGGAAGTTGCATATAAAGTGTGTGTGTGTTTGAGGAAGTAATCTTTGACATGGAATTTCCCAAATAGATAAGAACTGTGTTTTTGGATAGATTTGCATAATGTTTGTGTTTCACAGTGGGGTGACCAGTGAATGATTCTCTTCTCCCTCTTGGTTGACATTAGAAATCCCTGTGTATGTGTGTGTGTGTGCATGTGTGTGTGTGTGTGGTGTGTGTGTGTGTGTGTGTGTGTATGTGTTTGTTGGTGCGCATGTATGTGTGTGTGTCCTTCTAATGTGACACAGGGTCACCAACTAGGGCTGTAGGAAGGTTTTTCTGCTTCACTGGAGAGGGGGGGTCTTCAAGATGAGACGTGGGGGGTTGAGTTAGCTTGTGTGTGTGTGTGTGTGTGTGTGAAAGAGAGAGAGAGAGTGGGGGAGAGAGAGATAGAGTGCTTACATCTGTGAAAGAGAAAAATAAAAGAGAGTGGTGGGGGATGCTGCAACATCATAAATGGGTCAAAGCGCTGCCAGGGTGTGTGTGTGTGTGTGTGTGTGTGTGTGTGTGTGTGTGTGTGAGGCTGATATTTAAAGAAACTAATAAGTATGTGCTCGGGGGTTCGAGGGTATGGGCCCTGCAGGGTGTGTGTGTGCGTGTTAGTGTGTGTGTGCAGTATGTGTAGTGACCCAGATTAACACACTACTCTCACGCCAAGTCAGCTCACCTATGAGAGAGTAGCCCAACCCCCAGTACACACACACACACACACGCACCACACACACACACCCACA
>CAEFZP010000354.1:195000-199546 GCA_903064625.1 Mallotus villosus
GGAGCGCTGCTTGGTCCAGGCACTCTTGGATGATCTGATTGGCTCACTTTGTATTCCAAAGCACTGACCTGGAAGTGAAGCAATGAGATTGTGGAAGGAGGTCTCTTGTGCTTGTGTGTCTGTGTGTGTGTGTGTCTGTGTGTTCCTGTGCGATTGTACGGTCTTGTGCTTGTCTCTGCCTGGCGTCATGCTGGTTTATTTGTTCTGTGGAATTCGATGTGTCTTTGGAGAGAGAAGAGGCTGGCATCTGCCTCTGAAGTGCGCGTCTTTCTTCCTGTCCCGTGGCGCGTGGCGCTTCAGTCGAGGGAAGGAGCTGCGTCGTCTGTTGACGTTCTGGAAGGGAGTGTGTAGATGTTTACGTATGTGTGCCAGCCCTTTGTATGTGTCTGTGTGCAGGTACGCTTGTGTGTGTGTGTGTGTATGGGTCACGCAGGCACTCTGATGCCAGAGGGGGTTGACACACTGACACAGGTCACTAATGCACTAATGCACTGATAACCCCAGGCCCTGGCAGCCCTGAGGCCCGCTCCTCCCACCGTCCCACCCTCTCTGGACGGGCCAACATCTGAGAGATGCCGCTTGATGCCCCGGTCACGACAACCCCCGCCAGAGCGGAGCACTTACTCTGCCAGGGTGAAGGGTTCAAACCCCACTGGAGACATAAAGGAGTGGAGGCAGTGTACAGTAGGCAGGGCTTCTTCCTGTAATGTGGGCCACGGTGGATAACCATGCCTGTTAGTGGCCAACCACCAGCTGGGGGTACTTACTGTACGTGTGGCACAGATGGCGTTCTGAGTTTGCGTCCCGCAGTCCACCACCCCCTGTCTGTCTCCACCGTACAGGAAGTGAGAGCGCTGGCTTCCTGTCCGGACGGAGGCTGACGTGTGCGAGCTCTCTCCTCCCTCTCCGTTCACTGTAAGCCAGGCAGAGATGGATGAAACCGACAGGGGCCATGATGCAACTCTCCAGATAACTGCACTTCTCTATTCTGTCTGTCTGTGTGTGTGTGTACGTGTCTGTGTGTGTGTCGGGGGGGGGGTGTTCAAAAGAAGAAATCCAGACACTCTAGGGAGTATCTTCCCCTACCAAGAACCAGAAGTGATAGTTTTCGAGGTGTGTGTGTGTGTGTGTGTTACTTTGCTTTGATTAATAGGCAGCTCACTTCCCACCATTTCAAGACACACACAGGACCACACCCAGCCCTGAGTGTCAGTAGGATCTATGCTGTGTGCATCTGACACACGTTGTGTCATTTCCTTTTACCATGGTAAATGACACAGATAGCTCAATCATAGTTGCTAGCTAGCCAGCCGTCCAGCCGTCCAGCCGTCCAGCCGTCCAGCCAGCCAGACAAACAGCCAGCTGGCCAGACACATCTGTTGTGTCTATCACACTGTCATGTGACCATGCTCCTGCTTCCTCCAACTGTCCTCTCTCGGCCCACCGAGGCCCACCAGAGACAAAGGCAGCGCTCCTTCCCCTCCTCCTCCATTCTCTCGCTCTTTCTTCTCTTTCCTTCGAGCGGCACTTTGTTTGCGGTCGACGGTTGTTGACTCAGGTGTGGGGGGTGTAAGAAAGCTCTCCCTCTCCCCTCTTTCATCCGTCTCCCCTCTCCTCCCTCCCTCCCTCCCTCTCCCCCACCCCTTCCCCTTCCCCACCACCAGCCTCTCTCACCTACCTGCTAACTCTCGATGTAGAAATGAGAAATATTCTCCTCCCTTTGTCTACTCATTACACTGTATGCAGCCTCACTCTCTCTCTCTCTCTCTTTCTCCGCCTCTCTCTCTGTACTGTCTACCACAGCTTGCCCCCCTCCTCTCTTTCCCTCCCACCCCCCACCTCCGTTCATTCCTCCCTCAAGTCATCCTCCAGTCAGGTTGGGACTTGTCCGTTTCTCCTCTGAGTGATTTGGGAAGTCTGCAGGTGATCCTCGTTGACAGGAAAGCTCGCCAGGTTTCCATGGAAAGAACCCCCTTCTCCTGTTTGCTGCCTGCAAACCCCCTTCTCCCCTCGATCGGCTGCTCTCAACTGTCTTTCTCGTGACTGATTCCTGCTGTTTAGGAGTGGAAGGACGACCTCTTTTTCCTATATCTGGAGGTGGATTCGAATGTAGCGGTGCTATACCAATGCTATATGTGACAGTAGTTTGCCACGTAGGTAGAATTTCTCTGAAAAAACCCTGCACCCCTCACGCACAACACTCCCTCTAATTCAGCCCATTATTCCATCAACATGGCCTCCTCTCTCACACACACACACACATACACACACAAACACACACACAAACACACACACACACCGCCCCCTCCCCAGACAGACTGTCATTGTCCAGTGTTGTGATTACAGAGGGAGCAAATGAAGCCTCTTTGATCTGACGCAGCCTCCACCTCCACTCCTACCGGCCCCCAGGACACCTCCTCCCTCTCTTCCCCTCTGCCTACCCTTAGTTCACACGTCAGCTCGCCTGTCCTCTAATCTAAACTTCCCCTCTCCTCACTCTCCCACTCTCTCTGTACCATTTGCTGGTTTGGCCGCCCCCCACCCTCGTCCACCTCCCAGGCCATACCTTCCCCCCCCCCAACCTGCCTTCCCTCTACTACCTCATCCCATCCTCTCACACCTCTCCTCTCCCAACCACTCATCCATCCATCTCATCCAGAGAGGGGAAGCATTTAGGTGCCATTGACTCCACTTAACAACAAATGGTATCCTAGTAACCTGTGTGTTTGCATGTGTGTGTGTGGGTGTGGGTGTGTGGGTGTGTATGTCATTGTCTACAGTCGTTAGCAGAGTAGGAGGCCAGGAAGGAGTATGCAGCTGAGGCACTTACCAAGCATGAGACAACACACACACACACATACTCAACACACACTCAACACAAACACAGTCAACACACACAGACACACACTCATTACACACACACACTCAACACACACTCAACACACACTCAACACACACACACACTCAACACACACTCAACACACACACACACACTCAACACACACACTCAACACACACACTCAACACATCCACTCAGCACACACTCTCAACACATGCATTAGTTTCTGGCCTTGTCTCTGTCTCTCCCACACACACCCTGACCCCCAGATGTTTTTGTCTCCTTAGACTCTAAGCCTTAGAGGGTTTCTACGGTTACCGTGTGAATGTAAAACACAGTTTTAGTCTCCCTCTGCGCCTCCTCACTCACCCCCACCTCCGCCCCCCTCACACAACTCTGGCCCGGCCAATCACCAAGGACCAGACAGCCACCACATGATTATTCGCTTAGTTAATTTTGAGGTAAGCTCATTGCAGTCCCAGATTCACCGAGAAGATGTGACTGTCATTTCTGTTGACGTGTTGTGAATACGCAACTGATTTCGATCGGATGGGGGAGCTGAGGAGAAGGAGAAGAACCTGTGCCGGTGAACGGTGTGTTAAAAACATCAAAAGGTGCCATGTTGATCGATCTTTATATAGTTATGGTCGTGTATGTGGATCCAGCATTAGGTATGATGGGGTTTGTAGTCCGGGGGATAACAGGAAGTGTATGCAGATTGAAAGCAGCCTGGTCCATGTTGAGCGAGCAGGATATATATAGCAGTAGAAGGTAGAGCGGGGTGTCAGAACACTCCAAACCGTAGTGTGAACGTGTCCCCAGCGCCTCGCACGCCCCACCGCCCTCCACCACCCTCCCTCACACACCCCGAGCTTTTAACACGAGCGACGGCGTCGGGAGAGAGAGAGAGAGACGTCAGATCTCTCAAGGTGGAACCACTCCCCCCCTCTCCTCCCTCCCCCCTCCCCCTTCAGCCCCGAACACGCACACACGCGCGCGCACCACACCCCGGGACGGAATCACGGATCCTGCCTGAGCCTCCAGTTCATCTTCTCAGCCGTCGTCCTCTCCTCTCCACATCCCCTGTCCCTCATCCCTCCTTACCTGCCGCGTCAAAGCCAGGAAGTGGTCGGGTCCTGACCTCTGGAGGATCTAGGGGGTGACGGGAGGGGGAGGGGAGAGCTGAGTGTGTAGGTTCCCCTGGAACTGCGCTCCCCCAGGGCTCCCAGAGCTGTGGATCATCTCCCAGCTCCTGGAGAAAGCGGCAGTCCTTAAATTATGCTAATCCCTTGCTATGGGAAGCTCCCAGCCAGGGTAACAGCCAGCTAGAGAAACTGGAGCAAAAGAGCACACAGTAAGCCATTATACTGTATGGTGTACTTTATGTGTGTGTGTGGGTGTGTGTCTGTGTGTGTGTGTGTGTGTGTGTTAGAGCACTACGTTTCCATCTCTGGTTGTCTGAGAGCTACTGAAGGTTTGTCATGGGTTTACTCGAGTGTAGCTGGGTTCTCGACAGTGACACAGGTAGATGTTCGTCCTCAAACACAAGCACATCACTGCACAGAGGAGGAGGGGGGCAGGGAGGAGTGGGTGGGGGGGTGGGAGTGATGAGATGGAGGAGGAGGGAGGAGAGGAGATCTTGTCTGATCCCATCAGGGGGAATGGGAAGGTAATCTTCCTCTCCCTGGGAATTCTACCTTCACTCTC
>CAEFZP010000355.1:0-2500 GCA_903064625.1 Mallotus villosus
AGTGAGCCTGTGATCCTGGGTGACGTGTGTGCGTGTGTGTGTGTGTGTGTGTGTGTGTGTGTGTGTGTGTGTGTGAGGGGGGAGCGGGGTCCATTTCTTTAATCGGGGCTTCAGTAGGGCGAAGGTGCTCCAGATGGGGCCATTGTGCCGCACCACCCATCAATATTCACGGCGGTGCCGGAGAAAGTGGCGGAGTGTGTCTGCCTGCTCAATAATTAACCAGGGAGGGAGGGAGGGAGGGGGGGGGGTGCGGGCTCTCTCCAAACGTTCATTCACTCGCCCTTTGATGTCACAGACCTGGGGGGGTCTTTGGATTTGTCAGCTCATTAAGATGTCACCACTCCTCTCCTTTTATTTGTTTTGTAATCCTTTTCTAGTGTGGTGTGTGTGTGTGTCTGTCCTTTGGTATGTGTGTGTGATTGTGTGTGTGTGTGTGTGTCTGTCCTCTGGTATGGGTGTGTGATCGTGTGTGTGTGTGTGATTGTATGTGTGTGTGTGTGTGTCCGTCCTTTGGTATGGGGTGTGTGATCGTGTGTGTGTGTGTGTGTGAGGAGCATTCTGTGGTAGCCTGTCTCGCTTGGTAATCAGTGGGTTCCAGTCTGACAGAGACTGGGCAGGTCCTGTCTCAATGACCGTCTCTCCTCATTCCTCCCCACGGCCACTCTCTCTCCCTCTATTTACGTCTCTTGGTTTGTCCCCTATCTCTTTCTCCCTCTCTCGTCGAGGGTCTCTCTGTCTCTCTCGCTCGCTCTCCGCTCCCTTACTAACCATCTATGTCATCTACGGCAGCTTTAACACGTTCTCCACACCTCTCCTTTAACGCCCCTCTCGTCTTGTGGGCCCCGTCTCTCTCTCTCCTCTCTGGCCCCAGAGATTGACTGAGCAGGCTGAGCTGCCCTGGCCCCCCCCTGTGGGCCAGCTGGAGGACGACCCCTCCCTCAGAGAGCAAGGTGACCTCTGACCCTCTCTCTCGCCCTGGACGACCCCTCGCCCCGCCTCCTCCTCCTCCTCCTCTGCCCAGCCTGACCTGACCCCCTCAGGGGCCTGCATCGGTCCTGCCTGCTCCCTGGCCCCCTGGCAGGCGCTCTCCCTCCCCAGCTCTCTCTCTCTCTCTCTTGCTACAGCTCATTCTCCATATCTCTCTATCCATATCCTCTCGCTCTCTCTCTCTCTCTCTCTCTCTCTCTCTTGCTACAACTCATTCTCCATATCTCTCTATCCAGATCCCTCTCTCTCTCTCTCTCTCTCTCTCTCTCGCTTGCTACAGATCATTCTCCATATCTCTCTATCCATATCCCTCTCTCTCTCTCTCTCTATCTCTCTCTCTCTCTCGCTTGCTACAGATCATTCTCCATATCTCTCTATCCATATCCCTCTCTCTCTTCTCTCTCTCTCTATCTCTCTTGCTACAGCTCATCTCTCCATATCTCTCTATCCATATCACTCTCTCTCTCTCTCTCTCTCTCTCTCTCTCTCTCTCTCTCTGGTACAGCTCATTCTCCATATCTCTCTCTCTCTCTCCATATCTCTCTCTCTCTCCCTCTCTCTCCAGCGCTGCAGTTTCTGACCCTCAGGCCCTCAGTCTGTCATTACCCAGAAGCCCCTGGTGCTCCGTGGCTGCAGCTCCCGTGCCTCTCTGTGTTAGGTCACCCTGCACATCTACCCTGGAGCCACACACACTGCGACAGGATGACGATGATGTCATCAGACGAGGACCTGCTCTCTCCCCAGCGTCTCCCCCTTAGAGACGCTGCCCTGCCCTGCCCTGCCCTGCCCTGCCAAGCCCCCGTCCTGCTGCCCTCTGCCTGCCCTGCGACTACTTACCCTGCACTGGCTACAGCGCTGCCCTGCAATCACACACACACGTAAACACTATACTTGACTCGTTCTCCGCCTCTCTCTCTCTCCCTGTGTGTGTGTGTGTGTGTTGTGTGTGTGTGTGTAGTGCAGTTTGAAGGAGCGAGTGGGACCGGTCCTCGTCTCCCCACAGAGAGGTTGCGCCCCCCCAGGTCCAGCCCCTGGGGGGAGGGGGGGGGAAGTTCCGCCTGCCCTCCGACCCCCACAACCCCCTGCTGGTGCGAGAGAGTGGACGCCACCCTGGCCCTGGAGAAACAGGTGTACGTCATCAAGTCCATTCTATTGAGGGATCTTAATGAGCATCCAGGTTCCAGTCTCCAGAATATCTGGCTTCTGACTGTGACGTGTTGTCTTCAAGGAGAAACGTTCATGTTTGCTGGATTACAGACTACTGGATTATTATAGCTGGTCTATCCTACGTCATTATCCTGATTCACTATCCTACTTCACTATCCTACTTCACTATCCTACTTCATTATCCTGATTTACTATCCTACTTCACTATCCTACTTCACTATCCTACTTCACTATCCTGATTTACTATCCTACTTCACTATCCTACTTCATATCCTACTTCATTATCCTACTTCACTATCCTACTTCACTATCCTACTTCACTATCCTACTTCATATCCTACTCTTC
>CAEFZP010000355.1:7500-21876 GCA_903064625.1 Mallotus villosus
AGACCCAGACACAGTAATCCTGCAGTTGTGCCGGGCGTGTGCCGGGGGAGCAGTCTGGGCAGGTGGTTGAGAGCAGGTCGAGGCTGAGAGACTCGGCAATCAGAGATGGGTCACAAAGGGAGGCAGCGGGGTGGAGTGAAGTGAGAGGGGGGGAGGGGGGGCTCAGGGTGTTGGATGGACAGGGGGAGTTTACTCTCCTCCTCAGTACAGTTCTAGATGAGCTCTCGCACCCTGCGAGATCGCAAAGTAGAGAACACCGAGCGCTGACAGCTGTGATCCATCGAGAGAGGGGGAGCTCGCATCTCAGCTCCCGAGAGAGCGCACACACGACGCTCCATCTAGCTACACACAGCGCTCCCCAAGCGCTCTAAATGAGAGACTCGACTCCTTCGATCCCTCACTCGTCCACCTCTCTCTTTCTCCCTCTCTCTATCTCTCTCACTCTCTCTCTCTCCTCTCTCCTCTCTGTGTGTACAGCATCAAGGCCCCATGATCATGGACACTCACGGACCACTGGATTAAACGACACTTACATTTTATCGACGCTTTTTAATTCGATCCACTCCATAGACCAAATCCCATAACACATGGATGGGCTGGTCCAACAAATGTTCCGAGGAATTAGAACTCCCCAAAGCATGTGCTGATGACATAATATTATTCCAGTGTGGGGGGGCCTCCTTCCTGGGGGAGTGAGAGCTGTGACCGGAGAGAGGCAGAGCGAGATAGGGGTATATATATAGAGAGAGAGAGGTAGAGAGACAGCGAAAGCGAGAGAGAGTGAGAGAGGCAGAGAGAGAGTACGGTGGCAACGTAGCCCCCTAGCTTCCAGCCTCCCACAGGAGGAAGGTGGACCCTCCACCCCCTGGCTGCCCCCAGCTGCTCCCCAGATAAAGCTCCTGATCCCGGGGAGAGTATCACTAAAGCCTGGGTTGCCTGGTTCTCGGTCCGTACGGTTCCAGATGCAATTCCACTGGACTGGAGCGAGGGGCCATGAGGGTGCGGAGAGGGATGATCACACTTATATACGTGCGTGTCCCTCGGGGGAAATGTGGTCGTGGGAGGAGGAATGAGAAGCATGACTGGGGTGAGTGTGGGGTGACTCTCTCTCTCTGTCTCTCTGTCTCTCTCTCCCTCTCTCTCTCTCTGTCTCTGTCTCTCTATCACACACACACACACACACACACTCCTGAGGCTACTAAGAAAAGGATTTGTGACCCGACAATCTCCTCATTGAGAGGGGAGAGGACCAGATGGTCTTTGTCTTCCCCGACAGAGAGGTCTGTGTGCTGGGCTAGAGACCAGAGGACAGCATGGGGGAGGGAGCTTCTCTCGTCAGACATCTTGTTGACATCAGTCACATGCTAATCATGTGCACAGAGGAAGATGTTCTCTCAGTCTGGGAGCTGACAGACAGAGGTTGGCTGGGTTATGTAAGATGATGCTGGTGTGATCCGGTTAGTTTTCAGTGAGGATGCCGCAAGAGGGAAGCTGTCAAAGTATCTTGACTGTCATGCGGCGCACGTGTCAAAGCTGTAAAAACGCTCTCTAAAACTAGCAAGTCGCAAATCGTTTTTTTTTGTGTTTTTTTTAAGACACACAAAAAAATACACTTAAAAACACTTCATTCATTTGGGGTTGCCACCCGTCTTTTTCCCACATATTTTTTTGAACGACTGTTCCAATCTTCAACTAACTTGTGTTCCAGGGTAGAGATCGGTAGAAATGCAAGATGTTGTTGTTTACATTTAGTCATTTTGTTTTTTGTTTGGGTAAGGGTTGTTTGGGTTTGGGTTTAGGGTCATATCTACCGGCCTGAAATGCCAGCCTGGCAGCTATAATGTTATCATACATCTCAATTAATCATTCTTAATCATTTGATTCCGAGAATTCAGAACAGTTAGTTACGGCCAGCATTGCACCAGCCATGTGTCTTGTGTAGCGTACTCACCAAATCCACGAGTCAAACGGTTACTACACCATATTCATTTCCTGTCCTTCACTGCCCTCCAGTGTTGGACAAGTGCACTGCATCCAAAAAAGTTTATCATGCGTAGTACAAACCATTCAAGTTTTCTTATCCTCGCAAATGTAAGGATTGTCATTTATAAAGTATCATATGTATCAGTCTAAAAGATTGTTATTGGATTCAATATAACTTCCAGGTCAATGCTTTACATCCAACGATTTGATTGGCTGAATATACAGTAAACTCTGAAGTTCTGACGTTACAGTGTTTGGTTACGTGCCTTGTTAAAATGCGGGACGCTGTGACGCCATACCGCCGAAACACCGAGGGACACGGTCCAAAAACAAAAACATCGCACGTCACTTTTGTGACGACCAATCCTGTAGTCTCAGATGAGCTCAGACATTGTCCTACCAATTCATATAAAGTACTCGTATTCAGAATTCATGCGGTACGTAATTTGTCACTTCACCTTAGCCAATCATGAACTGATCCGGCGACTTGCGCATAATTGATTGGTGGTTCTGCAGTAGGGGCAGGTACCTCTCCAAACCGGACAGGCATCGGTGAAACTGCTGCCGTTACCGGCTCATGGGACCGAGAACCCCCCCCTGCTATAACCTCTTACTACAGGTATGTCTTTCTGACTCGTGAATATTGCTATACGTTGCTGATGATGCTATTTAACAATTATTTTAACTGCGGGCTGGTCAGTTGTAGTAAAGACACGTCTCATGTTATTGGTATCTGCTGTTCTGCCGCAGCTGCTGTTAATGTTATGCACTTAAAGCTCAGAGAGGAGACGTTAGCCAGCTCGAGCATGTGGGGACACCTGTATGAATGCATGTTATGCAGTTTCAACACAACGTCGATATGAAATGAACAGGGAATGAATGAAACTGATGTGTAATAGTAGGCTATGTCTTCTCTTTTGAACTATTTCTATTTTAGAGCCTGCCTTTAGGCAGAGCACCAACAGCCACCATCAAGCCATGTGGAGTCTAAAAGCAAAATTCAAAAAGAATGAGGTAAGGATTACTAACTGAAGATGTTTTCAACCACCTACCTGGTCCACTGTGGAAGCTATGGAGACACAAATGATGACATATCATTACTATGACAACAACACAGTGATCATTCATTTCCCAACATGATATTATACACTTCACCCAGTTGTAGGCTGTTCTTTGTCAGGTGTGCTCGTGTGTGTGTGTGTGTGTGTGTGTGTGGTGTGTGTGTGTGTGGGTGTGTGCGTGTGCGTGTGTTTGGGTGTGGGTGTGTGCGTGTGTTTGGGTGTGTGTGTGTGTGTTTGTGGGGGGCACAAGGCTGGGATTCAGTGTCACTAGCAGCAGGAGAGCAGGCCAGTCTGTAGACTGCCGCTGTAACCAAACCCATCAGGTAGCCTTTTAATTATTCACACACACACACACACACACACCACACACACACACACACACACACACACACACACACACACACACACACCACACACACACACACACACACACACACACACACACACACACCTGCAAAGAATCCCCAATTTCCTGCTGTTGCCCTCATCCCCCCAGGACCCCAGGATGCATGTGGTGAGATGGTGTGCACTAATATGTCTGAATGGGATCTATGTCCTCCATGATAGCGGCTATGTCCCATGATGCACTTTGCTCTGAGTAGAAACCTTAACCTGCACCGCAGTGAGAGATGCAGATGATGGCTGACCTGACCAGTCCCCCACTGATAGGTCGAGAGAGAGAGAGAGAGAGAGAGAGAGAGAGAGAGAGAGAGAGGGTAAGCTAAGTTATTAATCGCCCTCGGACGTAACCTTTCACTGCCGAAAGTGATCGGGCTTTTGTTCAGAGAGACGAGGGTGTTTTGAAAGAGAGTGAGTGTGAAGTAGAGAGAGAGAGAAGAGAGAGAGAGAGAGGCAGAGAGAGAGAGAGAGGGGTATATATATATATAGAGAGAGAGGTAGAGAGACAGAGATAGCGAGAGAGAGAGCGAGAGAGGCAGAGAGAGATAGGGGTATATATATATAGAGAGAGAGGTAGAGAGACAGAGAAAGCGAGAGAGAGTGAAAGAGAGAGAGAGGCCGATGCTGTATCATGATGTCCTAGAAGCTCATCATGATACACATGCGTAGTCAAGGCTACACTGTAGATAACTCTCTCCCAGGGATAACTCCAGGCCAAGCTGCTTTGCTGCCTCACCATGCCTGCACACAGAACTACGAAAAACACCTCAATAAATCTCTATACTGCGTGTTCATGTGAGACCTCGGCGTGTGTGGGCAGACTGTATACACTTCCTGCTGATGCTGATGCCCGGGTCACATGATGCGAGTCAGTGTGCCAGCCTGTCCCTTCCTGCCCGCCCCTCTGCCAGCGGCGCTAGTTTCTCTCCCCTCGTTCTGCTGAACACTCACTTCCTGACGGGCCTGTGCAGGCTGCAGAGCTCCCATGCCCCAGCACAGCACAGGGAGGGAGGGAGGGGGGGAGGGAGGGAGGGAGGGAGGGAGGAGGGAGGGAGGGGGGGGGAGGGAGGGGGTAAGGATAGAGGGAGGGAGGGGGGAGGGAGGGAGGGAGGGAGGGAGGGGAGGGAGAGGGAGGGAGGGAGGGAGGGAGGGAGGGAGGGTGGGAGGGTGGGGAGGGAGGGAGGTGTGGGGGATGAGGGAGGGAGGGAGGGAGGGAGGGAGGGAGGGAGGGAGGGAGGGAGGGAGGGAGGGAGGGAGGGAGGGAGGGAGGGAGGGAGGGGAGGGAGGGAGGAAGGGAGGGGGGGGGAGGGAGGGCAGGTAAGGATAGAGGGAGGGAGGGGGGTGGGGATAGAGGGAGGGGGGAGGGAGGGTGGGGAGGGAGGGTGGGAGGGAGGGAGGGAGGGAGGGAGGGAGGTGTGGGGGATAGAGGGAGGGGGGAGGGAGGGAGGGAGGGAGGGAAGGGAGAGGGGTGGGAGAGAGAGAGAGATGTATGGGAGAGGGAGGGATGGAGGGGGAGGGAGGGAGGGATTGAGGTAAGGATAGAGGGAGGGAGGGAGATCTGACAGAAACTAATGAACAGGGGAGAAGAGTATAGGAGGAGAGGAGACAGGACTGGGTTAGGTTGAGGAAAAGGAGGGCACAGGGGAGGGTGGTGTGTGTGTGTAGGTGCGTGTGTTTACGTGTGTATGCGTGTGTTTCCAGACTGAGCAGATCTCTGAAAGTACTTACAGGGGAGGAGAGAAGGTGTTTGTAGAGAGCAGGGTGAGCAGGGACTCTGTGACTCTGCAGGGTCTCTGTGAGGGTCGGTGAGTTAGCACAGTCCAGATTTGCGCCTGTGTTTTCCGTACGCGTTTATTTCCAGCACTGGGATGTCTAACTTTTGTCTAGCATGTAGCGAACAGTGGACCAAGATTGTTATCGCAGTAGATTAGCTTCACCAGTAGAGTCACAAGAACCGGAGGTATGACAGCGATGTGTGGAGGTGGCCGGGGGTTAGTTTGTTTCGAGCGTCGGGTGTGCGCCGGGTAGTCAGGCTCGTCACACCGGGGTGGACTGTGTCCTCCTGCTGCTCCGGACTCATGGATTCCCAGCCTCTGTTCAAGCTGGTGACCTGCCTCTGTCCCTGCCTCAGACCGCTGCCGGTAAGGTCGTCCTCTCTCTGTCCTCCAGCCTAAAAATAGCCCGCTGTAATTCACCTGTCCTGCTGTGCTTGTCGTTATGTCACAGCCGTTATCGTAGATGGGGAAATATATATATATATACTTGAGAAAACCTGCTGTTGTTGTGAACTTTGCAGTGTTTTTTCGTGAACAAGTTTGCTGCGTTGGTGGCGATGGTTATAGTGTCGTCTGTATGTCTGTATGTCTAATCCTTACCTGGACGTACTCTACTGTGCAGTATCGGACTGCACCGTTCCCTATCGTACTGTATCATACTGTATTGTACCGTTACTGTATGCTATCAGATCCGGCCTGCGTTATCGAGTTACAGAGGCCAGTGTGCAGACCAGTATGCTGGAGGTGAATGGCGACCCATGTGTGTGTGTGTGTGTGTGTGTGTGTGTGTGTGTCCTCCAGAGCCAGGACTGGAGTAAGAGTGACGAGCGTCTCCTCCAGGCGGTGGAACAGAACGAGCCGGAGAAGGTGGCGGCCTTGATCAGCAAGAAGGGGCTGTGTCCCACCAAGCTGGACGCGGAGGGGAAGTCAGCGTGAGTGGGACTGATCGTGTCTCACTTCCTGTTAGATCTCCTCACTGACTGTCTCACTCCTGTTGTTGTTGCTGTTGTTGTTGTTTACACGTCCATAGGTTCCACGCCTGTGCGTCTCGGGGTCGACTGGACTGCCTGGAGGTCATCCTGTCTCACGGCGTGGACGCCACCCTGCCGGACGGAGCAGGTGGGTCCCATTGGTCGAGGCTGGTCATACGCTCAGTCCCATTGGTCAAGGCTGGTCATACGCTCAGTCCCATTGGTCAAGGCCGGTAATCTGGTCACTGCTATTGATCTGACCAGTGTTTGGGTCCACACTCCCTTTCAGAATCCTAACTACAATACAGCAGAGGTCTGGTTTCCCTGAGCCGAGCTCCGAGTCATTGTTGCTGTCTGATTAACTGACTTTATCGCTCTCTCTCTCTTTCACTCGTTCTCAATGGTCTGGATCAACCTCAAGGCTACAGCGCCCTTCACCTAGCAGCTAAGAACGGCCATGCGGACTGCTTGAAAAGACTGCTACAGGTGGGCAGCCGCGCATGACGTAGTGAGCTTACACAAAGCAGTTTCTAAGATTCGGACAACTCGCGTGACTCCTTTTTCTCTTGTGAAACCCTGACAGGAGAGAGTGCCGGTAGATTGCACAGACAGCAGTGGTAGGACAGCCCTACACCATGCTGGTGAGTACGGTAGCGGAGTTTGGCCCAGAAAGGCACACTATGCTAACAATGCTACGCTAACGATGCTACGCTAACGATGCTACGCTAACGATGCTACGCTGCGTCCGCATGGTGTCTCCCTTCCTCTGCAGCTGTGAGTGGCTGCCTCCACTGCACAGAAACCCTGTGGGACTTCAAGGCCAGCCTGGACGTCCAGGATGGGGGTAGGTGGTGTGGGCCAGGGGGCCGCCGTCTCACATGGTGGCTGCAAAACACTTCCTGTTAGCTGTGATGCTACATAAGTACATTGGGATCAATGGGCGGATGGAGCCAGCGGGATGCTAGCCTGCTGTAAGCTCAGGGTGCTGTCTGTGTGTCAGGATGGAGCGACGCCTCTGATTCTGGGGGCGCAGATGAGCAGGGTGGAGCTATGCGCGTTCCTGCTGGACCGGGGGGTCAGCGTCAACATACAGGACAGCCAGGGCAGGTAGGGGGGCATATCTGTTCTGTCACATAGCAAAGAAACATACATGCCGCCATTTTTGTAGTTTTTGAACGCTGAGCCTTCGCCAGTTTCACGGAGAGTGCTGTGTTGTGCTGGTTGTCGTCAGTGTTGTTGTGGCGTCGGTGCGTGACGTGTTCTGTGTTGCCACGGCGCCGCAGGTCAGCCCTGATGCTGGCCTGCGAGAGCGACAGCGCCGAGACGGTGGAAGCGTTGCTAAGGGGCGGGGCCAATCCCCAGCTGGTCGACGCCCTCGGGCAAGGCGCCGCCCACTACAGCTCAGCCACAGCCGATCAGCGGATCGCACAGATGCTACAGAACGGAGGTCCAGGTAAGACCCGGTGGTCAGACCAGGCCGGCCGCGCTCTGAAGGCCCAGTCCGGGAGCTCCTCTCTGGGGCTGTGGTGGTCCGGTGCCTGGCTCCTCTCTGGTTCCCCCCGGGACATGACTCCATTCCGAAGGGCCTGGATTAAGGGGACAGCTGGGGGTGATTGTCAAGTCTGAAATAAAGAGGTCGACAAGCTCACTGGCCTTTCATCTTCAAACAAGGCTTGGTGATTTATGAAAAACAGATGTGGTAGCGTTTGAAGTGGAAAGGGGTGACGGAGGGGGTGGTGGATGGGGTGGGGTGATGAAGGGGGTGACGGAGGGGGCGGTGGAGGGGCGGTGGAGGGGGTACGGAGGGGGCGGTGGAGGGGGGTGATGGAGGGGGGTGGTGGAGGGGGCGGTGGAGGGGGCGGTGGAGGGGTGGGTGGGGCGGAGGGGGTACGGAGGGGGCGGTGGAGGGGGTGTGGAGGGGGCGGTGGAGGGGGGTGATGGAGGGGGCGGTGGAGGGGGTGTGGAGGGGGTGGTGGAGGGGTGTGGGTGACGGAGGGGGTGTGTGGAGGGGGTGTGTGGTAGATGGACTGTCAGCGGTCGCAGCTGTGGGATTTACACATCATCTATTCTAGTCTACTGTGGGAGTATGATACAGTCAGGTTTAATGGGGGTCTGCTTCTTACTCATGACTGAACTGACAAGTCAGAGTGTGTGTGTGTGTGTGGTGTGTGGGTGGATGAGTGATTGAGTGTATGTGTGTGGGTGAGTGAGTGAGTGAGTGAGTGTGGGGTGAGTGAATGAGTGAGTGTGTGTGTGTGTGGGTGAGTTAGTGAGTGAGTGTGTGTGTGTGTGTGTGTGTTTTACATCTCAGTGAGTGTCGAGGTTAAACCATATTGTTGTGTCTCTCCTTATGCATACGTAGCCACTGAGGCTTCTGTCGGAGAGGTAACCCAGCTCTCAGTCACCTCAGACACTACACACACACTGCTGAACACACACTGCTGGACACACACTGAACACACACTACTGGACACACACTGCTGGACACACACTGCTGGACACACACTACTGAACACACACTACTGAACACACACTGCTGACACACACTACTGGACACACACCACTCTACTGTGCACTCCATGACACACATAACACAGTCGTTTCTGCTTGCTTGGCTTTTTCTTTTGCTACCCCCCCTCATGTCTCCCATGCATGTGTATGCCCCCAGGAGCCCCTGCCCACCCACCCCCGACGGAGGGCACCGCCCCACGCAAGAGGAAGGGGCTCCCCCCGATCCCCTCCCAGGATACAAAACCACCTCGGTGGACAAAGCACTGGTTGTTTACTCAGTGCATTCCATACGACTCATTCACTAGCTATTAAACACCTACACCATTAGAACTGACTACCACTCATGTGCTAAACGAGCCACGTATACGATCGTCCTAAACACCTGAGAACTTTGTGCCGTGTGTTCCAGGGTAGCCCGCCCAGCCGGACGAGCGCTACCCGGAGCCCCCAGCCACAGCCCGTCTCCCTTCCCCGGTCCCATGCAACGCTGCACCGACCCAGGCCAGCCCTGTGAGTCCTCAGCCCCGCAGTCTCTCCCACACTGTGGACGTGGACACACAGGGATACGCTTGTCTTAGTTTAGGGGCCGTTGTTTTGGCTGTGTACCGCTGCATGTGCGTGCGTATCGTGACTGTGTCGCGTGTGTGGTGATCTCTGACTGTGTCTGAGTGTGTGTGTATCCTGACTGTGTGTGTGTGTCACCTGTGGTCACGCGGGAGACGGAGGACGAGGAGGTGTTTCGAGGAGATGAGACGCCTGCGTCTGGAGAGAGGACGCCTGCTCAGAAGATCAAGGGGCTGGAGCAGCTGCAGCAGAGCGCCCTCTCTGCCCAGGAGGAGGTACGCAGGCGACACGACACTTCCCCTCTCCTCCAGTGACTAACAGACGACCTGTGACCTCTGACCTGTGACCTCTGCTCCGCTCCAGCTGTGCCAGGTGAAGGAGCGTCTCCAGAGGGCGGAGGAGGAGCGAGACCGCCTGCAGGCGGAGGTGGAGGAGCTCAGGGCCGGCCAATCAGACGGCATGGAGGACATGGACGAGATGCTGGACTTCCGGGTGTGTGTGTGTGTGGTGTGTGAGGAAACCCTGCAGCGGTTCTGCGATCATCCGCTCGTTTCATCGCTTCACGAAATCGAGTTTCTTACTCTATCGGTTCTCGTGTTTTCGGGGGCTCGTTCGATCGTGGGTGATATGTCGGTTGATGTCTCCCCTCAGGCGCTGAGATGCTGCTCTCCAGGAGGTCTAGAGAGCCGGACGAGGGCGCGCCCCCCAGGGGGGGTCCTGCAGATCCGGGCGCCATGGGTGACCTACGCAGACGAGTCGAGGAGCTGACCTCGCAGAACACGGAGCTGACTCTCAAAGTGCAGGTGCGCTCGCACCCACGCACACCACCACACACACACACCACACACACGCCGCCGGGCGTCCTTAACAATTGAAACGGATGAGCTCGTCGGGGCGTGTCCAGAGCGGTTCCGAGTCAGCAGGTTGCCGGTTCACGCCTGGCTCAGCACCGTCGCATCGGCCCGTTAGTCATAACTACTTCAGGTCCGCGATGCAGACGCCATCCAGGTATAAATAGACTAGCAAGGAGGAGGGGGGGATGTGGGCCAGACAGACTCTGCTAAGTGGGTCATGTGTTGTAGACACAGTCACAGGAGCGGTCTACGGGGACTTGATCTGGTACATGGCCTGTGCTGGGCTGTTTATCACCACGGTAACCGCACAATCTGGATGTCATCTTCCCATTGTCTTAATGACAGCGTATGCATTTGTGTTTTTTGACCGACTACGACTAGTATTTTACTCCAGAAGGACACTGGAGTATTTACAGTTCCTGGCCATCTCCTTTGTGACGTCACTTCCTGTGTGTCATGTGATCGTCAGATGCTGGAGATGTTTGAGAAGGACGACACTGACATGCAGAGCTCCACCTCGGACTTCGTCCCCATGGCCCAGTACGAGTGCCTGAGGAAGGAGTTCCAAGCCCTGCAGGAGCGCTACTCCCAGTCCCAGGCTTCAGCCGAGGCCTCCAGCACGGCGGGAGAGGAGGGGTGAGCAACGCAGCGACTCGCAAACCCACGAGTGTGTCGTGTATCATTTTGTCCCATTCGGGGAAACTTGACCCGAGACGACAAAATCTCCCGTTGTTTTCCGACGGTGTCTGTCCTCGCTCCAGGTGTGAGGAGGCGGAGGAGGGGGAGGAGGCGGAGGGGAGGGGGGAGGAGGGGGAGGAGGGGCGTGGAGGTGTTGAAGGAGAGAGCTGGCGGGGCTGGAGGGGCAGCTGGCCTCCTCACGACCGAGCTGGAGGAGCTGAGAGAGCAGATGAGTCTGGGCGTGTTCTCGTGGCGGAGGGGGAGGGGCCTGGGCCGGGGGGGGAGGAGGAGGAGGGGAGGGGGGGGGCCCGGCAGCTGAGGGAGCGGGTGAAGGAGCTGGAGGCGGAGCTGGCGGAGAGGCGGGGCCAGGGGGAGGGGCAGAGCGCCGACGGCGGCGCGGCTGGTGGCGAGGCGGCGCAGCAGCTGAGGGAGAAGTGAGGGAGCTGGAGGCGGAGCTCGGGGAGAGCGTGCGGCGCTCGGAGCTGGACGAGGTGCGGGTCACCCTGGGGCTGCAGTGCGAGCAGCTGGCCTCGGAGAGGGCGGAGGCGGCGGCGAGGCTGAACGAGGCCCTGCTGGAGCTGGAGAGGGTGAGGCCGCCCGCCCTGCGCGACGTGGAGGAGGAGGAGGAGGAGGAAGAGGAGGAGGAGGAAGAGGAGGAGCGCTCGGAGGGTTCGGAGCCCTCCATGGCCTCAGGTGAGCTCCTGGGGTTTTGGTTTTTTCAGTGGTACGCTATAAGTCATCAGTCTAAGTATAGTGTTTCTATGTGTAATTGACCAATCAGAGCGCTCCCTGAGGCTCCGCCACGGTCGCTCCCCGGCGGCTGTGAGGGAGGAGCTCGAGGTGGCGAGACAGGACGCGGCGCAGGCCCTCGACTGCCTGTGTGCCGAGCGGGAGAGCAGGGCGCACGACGCCCTCCAGTGGAGGGGCGCGGTACCCCTCTCCCAGCACCAGGAGGCGCTGACGGCCGTGTCCCAGCAGCTGGCCCGACGGTGCAGGAGCTGCAGGGGGGAGGCGGCCCTGAGGGAGGGGGCGGAGGCAGAGGCCGCCAGGCTGGGGGCGCGGCTACAGACCCTGCAGGACGCCGTACCCAGGGAGGAGCACGAGAAGGTCAAGGTCAGACACACATGATGAGATGGAGAGATGGATGGATGGGATGGGGATGAGGGATGGAGGGGATGGAGGGATGGATGGTGGATGTGAGGGATGGAGGGATGGAGGGATGGAGGAGATGGAGGGGATGGAGGGATGGACGGGATGGAGTGATGGAGGGATGGAGGGATGGATGGTTGGATAAATAGATACATAGATGGATGATAGATGGTTGGATACTAGATGATGATAGATACATGGATAGATCGATGGCCGAAAATAATTACCCGTTGCCGACTCTGTGTCTGCGTGTTGTGCCGTCAGGCTGAGCTACAGCGCTGCCTGGAGGCCAGCGAGAGCAGCGCGGCGTCCGCCCGCGACGCCCTGAGCGACAAGGAGGCGGAGCTGAGGGAGCTGCGTTCCCAGAAGGCGCGGAGCAGGGCGTGGTCTCCAAGCAGGATCACGAGGGCCAGCGCCTGGCCCTGCAGGCCGAGATCAACACCATCAGCGCCAGCTTCACGACCTCACGCGCAAACACGAGAAGACCTGCACCGAGGTGCGCGCGTTCACCCGACATGTGGTCACTGAGCGCATAGTGTCTCAATCGCACTGTTTCTCTCTCCCATTCCTTCCCTCTCACCCCTCTCTCTCTCGTATCCCACTCTCCCTTCCCTCCCTCTCTCTCTCCCTCTCTCCCTCCCTCTCTCCCTCCCTCCCTGCCCCTCTCCAGGTGTTCCAGGTGCAGCGCGAGGCCCTGTTCAACAAGAGCGAGCGCCAGGTGGCCGAGGCCCAGCTGGGGGCCGTGCAGAAGCAGCTGTCTGACCTGCGGCCCAGTCCAGCCCACGTCCAGCTGCTGCACAAGGACATGCAGGACTCCCAGGGCCTGGTCAAGGAGAAGGACCGCAGGTGGGGGAGGGAGGGGGAGAAGGTAGGGCGAGGAGGAGAGGGAGAGGGCAGAGGGAGGGGGAGAGGGGAGAGGGAGAGGGAGAGGGAGAGGGAGAGGGAGAGGGAGAGGGGAGGGAGGCGAGGGAGAGGGAGAGGGAGAGGGAGAGGGAGAGGGAGCGGAGAGTGAGGGAGAGAGAGAGAGAGATAAAGAGAGAGGTGAGCGAGAGAGAAAAGAGAGAGATAAGTGAGACGAGAGAGCTAAAGCGCGAGAGTGCTGAGCGAGAGCTCGAGGAGAGAGAGCGAGAGAGCAGAGAGAGAGAGAGAGACAAAAAAGGATAAATAGATTAAAAGAGCTACTGCATGTCCATCCAAAACATGCCGGTACGAGGTGAACTTGTGTGTGACCCCCTTGCAGATAACCGACCTGTCTAAGGAGGTGTTCCGTCTGAAGGAGGCCCTGGGCGCTCTGTCTCTACCTCTGGGCCTGTCCTCCCACCACCTCCTCCTCCACCTCCTCCTCTCCCCAGGTCAACCCCGGCCAGCAGATGGCGCTACAGAACAGGGTGTCGGCCCTCACCCAGCAGCTCCAGGTCAGCACAGAGAAACTCCTTCACACCTTCAAATCTGTCTTTTCAACTGTGGTATTGTGATATTTTGTTCACCCTACATGGTTTGGCTAGGTACTGTGACCGAGATATGTAGTTTTTTGTTGCTAGCCTTGCCTCTTAATGTAGCGTTGACGTTATCTGCTATGTGGCTGGTATTACAGACTGTTTCTTGTCTCGGCCACCGAAACACGGAGAACTGTGCCTTCTGAGTCTTGATCATCAGCTGTATTTGCTATGTATTTCTAAAGGTCAAATGTTCATGTCGACGTTGTCCTTGTGTCCTTAATCCGATGGCTGTGTTCTCTGTGCAGGACTGGGAGAGGAAGCACAGGCAGTGGTCACAGTTGTACCGCTCACACCTGCTGGCTGCCGTACAGGTAGGGACACGCCAACTCTCAGAACGCCGTTTCACCTGTGTCACATGTGGCTGAGATCCATTCGATGAAATCTGACTGATGAACGTGTGTGTGTGTCTGTGTGTATGGGTACGGGTGTGTATTGGTGTGAACGTGTGTGTGTGTGTGTCCCCAGGCCAGATGGATGAGGGCGTCCGGCCTGCTATTACAGATCCTGCGGATGACACACAAGGACCAGGACACTGACCCAGCCGTCCCCCAGACCTCGACCCTCATCGCCTGGTCCTGAGCGGAGACGGGCCCCCGACACGTCCCTGGAGGCCCCAGTGGGACTACAGTAGCTCTCGCAACTCATGTACACTCAACCCAATGACCGTGGAGGTAGATGCATGCGTACATTATGCTCCTGACGGTAAGACTCAGAGGAGAGCCGCTTCCCCGGGTCCAGCTAGAAGCTTCTGACATCAGCTAGGTTTAGTCTCGGTCAACGGTGTGTGGTCGAGACCACAGATTTTGTATGATATTCTTACAATAAAATAATACGAACCTCGATGATGTGTCGGATTGACAAAATCATGTTTGCTGTAGACTAGAGAAAACCCCTCTGTGTTTTAGACCTGGAGTGAGGCGGTATCTGTGTTG
>CAEFZP010000357.1:0-94868 GCA_903064625.1 Mallotus villosus
GGAGAGACATGAGGGAGAGACATGAGAGGAGAGACATGAGGGGAGAGACATGAGGGGAGAGACATGAGGGGAGAGACATGAGAGGAGAGACATGAGGGGAGGAGAGACATGAGAGGAAAGACATGAGAGGAGAGGACATGAGGGGAGAGACATGAGAGGAGAGACAAGAGACATGAGAGGAGAGACATGAGAGGAGAGACATGAGAGGAGAGACATGAGGGGAGAGACAAGAGAGGAGAGACATGAGAGGAGAGACATGAGAGGAGAGACATGAGAGGAGAGACATGAGAGGAGAGACAAGAGACATGAGAGGAGAGACATGAGAGGAGAGACATGAGAGGAGAGACAAGAGACATGAGAGGAGAGACATGAGAGGAGAGACATGAGAGGAGAGACATGAGAGGAGAGACATGAGAGGAGAGACATGAGGGGAGAGACATGAGGAAAGAGACATGAGAGGAGAGACATGAGAGGAGAGACATGAGAGGAGAGACATGAGGGGAGAGACATGAGAGGAGAGACATGAGAGGAGAGACATGAGAGGAGAGACATGAGGGGAGAGACATGAGAGGAGAGACATGAGAGGAGAGACATGAGAGGAGAGACAAGAGACATGAGAGGAGAGACATGAGAGGAGAGACATGAGACATGAGACAAGAGACATGAGAGGAGAGACATGAGAGGAGAGACATGAGAGGAGAGACAAGAGACATGAGACAAGAGACATGAGAGGAGAGACATGAGAGAAGAGACATGAGAGGAGAGACAAGAGACATGAGAGGAGAGACATGAGAGGAGAGACATGAGAGGAGAGACACCGTCAGCACACATCCACAACAACTCAAGTCCCAGCAATTCTGTAGGGGGGAAATACTGTACATGACCCGTCCATTACATTACATGTCCATTACAACTGCAGATGGTACCTTTAAAGAGGTTTGTTTATTACCTTCTTCCTCCAGGCTCCCTTGACCCCAGGAACGGCTTCACACAGCCTGTTGATGGCGTCCCTACGAGAGACGAGGGTGCATCATCATCATCATCCACCAACATCATCATCATCATCCACCATCACCATCATCATCATCATCCACCATCATCATCATCATCCACCATCACCATCATCATCATCATCCACCATCATCATCATCATCATCATCTGCGTCGTCACGGTCAAACATTTTGCAAGCTGATCAATAGCAGCTCTGTGTGACTCCCTCGGGCTTAGGTCAAAGGTCGAGTCAGTGATCCATCTCAAAGGTCAAAGGTCACGGCAAGTCCAACCGGGAAAGGGGCGTGTCCCTGAGGGTGGGAGAGCCCTGGAAGCCAGGTGGTTTGGTGGAGCGCCGGGATTTCTGGACGTTTGAGACCCACAATTAGGGATTCCCATGGTGCCCGGCCTCGTGAACCCTGTCTGAATGGACCTGGTTTGACTTTCTTTTAGTTCAAAGTATCAATCTTCAAACAACAGCAGAGTTGGAACGTTCTGGTAGCCAGGGGCAATAGCACTCTATGGAGTTCTGGTAACCAGGGGCGATTGCACACTGTGGGCCCTATTTTGACGATCTGAAACGCAAGTATCAAAGCGCAAAGCGCAAAGCGCAAGTGGGCGGGACTCCGGTGCGGTTGCTATTTTAGCAGCGGGATAAATGACTTTGCGCCTGACGCAAATGTAAAAGAGGTAGCTACATTACTAATGGGTGTGGTTTGGGCGTAACGTGCAATAAGCCAATCAGAGCGTCATCTCACATTCCCTTTAAGAGCAGCGCTTGTTCCATGGCGGATTGCTATTATAACGGCGGATTTGCCAGGCGCACGCCAGCGGTTCACAGGAGACGGACGTTCTTGTCAGGACCGTAAACGATAGAGAAGTGACATTGTATGGGAAAGGCAGAGCAGTTTCATTGCACTAAGTTGCCCACTCATGCTGCTCATTCAAATGTAGCCTATTTTGACAAATATATTTTTTTGTAATTGCTTAGTTCTTAGAATTAGTGTAACTGTTTTTTAACTTAATTTAAGACCTGTTTGCACCTTCCTGCCACAGTAAATTGAAAACCGAATTCTGATTCTGATTCTGATGTGCATGGGAGAAGAAACCTACCCAAATTAGCTTCGGTTAAACAGGCGTAGGGGTAAATTGCCACAGTTGTTACAATTCAAGTTCACATACAGATTTCTCATGAACATCTTATTAATCATTGACATGAACGAAATGTAACACAGCTAGCCATACAATAAATCAAAACAATACGTAGTTTCGCAGGAAGAATACCCTGGCTTCGCCAGCAGTGCGCACGGACCAAGCTTGCGCCCTGAAAATAGCATCTGAATAATGCGCCAGTGTCTTTAAACCACCTTTTTCCTGGTCAGTGGCGGAATGGTTTTTTCGGAAACCGCAAGATAGCACCAAGAACGTTTGCGCCGGAACACGCCTCCTTTTTCGCTAAAACCGCCCCCGGGAGCGCAAGGTCATTTCGACGTGCGCCCGTGGAGGGAAAAATCCGCTTTGCGCCGAGTGCAAGATAGGAATGATACTTGCGTCACTGACAAAGTCAATTGCGCTGGGTGCAAGATAGGGCCCTGTGTCAGTAATCACATTCAATTGTTGGGTTGTACCGCTACGGGGGAAAGGCATGTAAATGAGAGCACTTATAACCAGAATGGTTATGAGGAACCTGCTTAAATAAACGACTAGAGGAAACTAGCTGTTTAAGATTCAAGCTGTCTTTATGATGACGCAGTCTGGTGGCAGGAAGGAGTTTATATAAGAATGGGAATGGGTGGAATATAGCTTAGTGATTAGAGAATTTGCCTATAGATTAGACATAACAGGTTCAAATCCCCCCGCTCCCTGTTTGTTGCTTTGGAAAAGGCAGGGTTCAGTGGGTCTGCCTGGGCCAGAGATGGCAGGGTTCAGTGGGTCTGCCTGGGCCAGAGAGGCAGGGTGCAGTGGGTCTGCCTGGGCCAGAGATGGCAGGGTTCAGTGGGTCTGCCTGGGCCAGAGATGGCAGGGTTCAGTGGGTCTGCCTGGGCCAGAGATGGCAGGGTTCAGTGGGTCTGCCTGGGCCAGAGAGGCAGGGTTCAGTGGGTCTGCCTGGGCCAGAGAGGCAGGGTTCAGTGGGTCTGCCTGGGCCAGAGAGGCAGGGTGCAGTGGGTCTGCCTGGGCCAGAGAGGCAGGGTGCAGTGGGTCTGCCTGGGCCAGAGATGGCAGGGTTCAGTGGGTCTGCCTGGGCCAGAGAGGCAGGGTTCAGTGGGTCTGCCTGGGCCAGAGAGGCAGGGTGCAGTGGGTCTGCCTGGGCCAGAGAGGCAGGGTGCAGTGGGTCTGCCTGGGCCAGAGATGGCAGGGTTCAGTGGGTCTGCCTGGGCCAGAGAGGCAGGGTGCAGTGGGTCTGCCTGGGCCAGAGATGGCAGGGTTCAGTGGGTCTGCCTGGGCCAGAGATGGCAGGGTTCAGTGGGTCTGCCTGGGCCAGAGAGGCAGGGTGCAGTGGGTCTGCCTGGGCCAGAGATGGCAGGGTTCAGGGGGTCTGACTGGGCCAGAGATGGCAGGGTTCAGTGGGTCTGCCTGGGCCAGAGATGGCAGGGTTCAGTGGGTCTGCCTGGGCCAGAGATGGCAGGGTTCAGTGGGTCTGCCTGGGCCAGAGATGGCAGGGTTCAGTGGGTCTGCCTGGGCCAGAGATGGCAGGGTTCAGTGGGGTCTGCCTGGGCCAGAGATGGCAGGGTTCAGTGGGTCTGCCTGGGCCAGAGATGGCAGGGTTCAGTGGGTCTGCCTGGGCCAGAGAGGCAGGGTTCAGTGGGTCTGCCTGGGCCAGAGATGGCAGGGTTCAGTGGGTCTGCCTGGGCCAGAGATGGCAGGGTTCAGTGGGTCTGCCTGGGCCAGAGATGGCAGGGTTCAGTGGGTCTGCCTGGGCCAGAGATGGCAGGGTTCAGTGGGTCTGCCTGGGCCAGAGAGGCAGGGTTCAGTGGGTCTGCCTGGGCCAGAGATGGCAGGGTTCAGTGGGTCTGCCTGGGCCAGAGAGGCAGGGTGCAGTGGGTCTGCCTGGGCCAGAGATGGCAGGGTTCAGTGGGTCTGCCTGGGCCAGAGATGGCAGGGTTCAGTGGGTCTGCCTGGGCCAGAGATGGCAGGGTTCAGTGGGTCTGCCTGGGCCAGAGAGGCAGGGTGCAGTGGGTCTGCCTGGGCCAGAGAGGCAGGGTGCAGTGGGTCTGCCTGGGCCAGAGATGGCAGGGTGCAGTGGGTCTGCCTGGGCCAGAGATGGCAGGGTTCAGTGGGTCTGCCTAGGCCAGAGGACAGGCAGGATAACAGGAGGTGGGGCCAAAGGACCCTGCCACTATCGAATGACTCGTAAATATTTAAAAAGCAGCGACAGTCTTGCGGTCATCACAGAGATTTTTTTTGTTTCAAACATCTCTGCGCGTGACTAGCTGTCTGATGACATCGCTGGCGCGGCCCCGGAAGGACTGCGTCTCAGGACTGAGGGGGTTATAGCGTTTGAGTCTAGTCAGTCGCACAGGGACCAGGGTGTCGTTGCAAGGTTCATTATCGTCGTACTCACATAAGTGGAGTTTGTGCCTGTGTAACAACCTCTGGGTTGACAGCCAATGACAAAGCACTGAACACACCGAACAAACAAATTCAAATGGAATCTAATGTAAGACTGCCGCATTGGTCGCAGTCCAGACTAAACGATCTTGATCAACCACGTAAGCAGATTGATCTCCGTAATTAGTCATCACAACAAGATTTGTTTACGAATGTGGGCCTGAATTGGGAGACAAATGACTTCCCACAAACTCAGAGTACAGTCGAGTCGACTCGTCTCCCTCCCCTCTAGTCTAAATCTTCACACAGACGAGTAAACAAGGTGCTTTCTCTCATGTGGTTGGTGAGGGGGGGGGGTGGTGGGTGTGGGGGCGAGGGGGGGCAGGGGTGAGGGAGGGCTGGGGTGAGGTGGGCTGGTGTGAGGGTGAGGATCGGGGAGGGGGGGGGAGCATGGGGGGTGTACTCATGAGGTCTGCTGCAGCTTTCCACAGTCATTAGCGAACATCATCAATAATAGATCTCTCCATCACTCCATCTCTGCCTCGCTCCGCGTGCACTTAAGCCCTGAGTCTAGGGGGGTTGGATTTCAGCCTATCGATCACGGGAGAGGGAGAGAGAGAGAGAGGGAGAGAGAGAGAGGGAGAGAGATAGAGAGAGGGAGATGGAGAGAGAGGGAGGGAGGGAGAGAGAGGGAGGGGGGGAGAGAGAGGGTGGGGGAGGGAGAGAAAGAGATAGAGAGAGGGAGGGAGAGATAGAGGGGGAGGGGAGAGAGAGAGGGATGGAGAGAGAGGGAGGGAGGGAGAGGGAGGGGGGGGAGAGAGAGAGAGGGAGGGGGGGGAGGAGAGAGAGAGAGAGGAGAGAGAGAGAGAGAGAGAGACTGCGAGGTAAACCCAACCTCCATTTTCAACGACATAGAAACACAGACACAACCAAACTAACCCTTACATCGATCTGGCAATGTAGAAAAACTGCTCGCCTTTGCAAAAATATCAGCCCCAGTCTAGTCCCCCAGCTTACCTTGTCACCTGGGTCCGGGTGTTGAAATCCAAGGAACGCATGGACTTCAGTACCTCGATGCAGCCCATGTACTGCAACGACACAAACATGACCCACCATGACTCTCACAGCTTTCACAGATCCCTAATATCCATTGATTTATCAGCGGATCCATTTCCCCACATGAATCCAATCAGAGAGTAATACGCAGGAGTGCTCGAGGTCAGGCGTGGGGTCGACACTGAGGCAAGACATCCGGCAAGGCTGTAGGAAACAGGGGGGTGACACACACAGGTTCACATGCAGGGTGGGATAGTGGTTGTGCATCGGTTGAGTTTGGGTTGGGGTGGTCGTTTGAATGTATTTTCTTTTGAGGGTTTGCACAAACCATCCACATAGCACGTCAAACTTCCTTTTGGTTTTCCAACAGGTAGCTATAACTATACAGCCATTACTATCTGGGTGTCAGGTGGCTGAGCGGTTAGTAATCATAAGGTTGCCGGTTCGATTCTGGCCGTGAAAAAATGTGGTTGTGTCCTTGGGCAAGGCACTTCACACTACTTCCCTCGGGTGTCCCTGTACTTAGTGTAAGTCGCTCTGGATAAAAGAATCTACTAAATGTAATGTAAATGTACTATCTAGCTAGCCTCCTGCCATTATCCTCAGTCTACTTTTTACATGACCAGATCAGCCCTCCTGGGTAACATGGAGGGTAGTAATGGCTGGGCTGAGGTAGTAACGGCTGGGCTGAGGTAGTAACGGCCCTCTGAGTTGATTAGCAGCACTAAGAGCTCCGGGGCGAGAGGGAGGTGTGTGTTTGTGCGCTTGTTTTGCACGCGTGGGCGTGTTTGTTTGTGTGCGTGTGCTTGTTAGTGCGTGTTTGGGTGTGTGTGTGGGGGGGGTTATTTTGCTCGGATCTGTGTGTGCGCGCGTCGGCGGGCGGGTGGGTGTTTATAGTGCGCGCATCTCGCTGTGTGTGCGCGCGTGTGTGGGGGTTGGGCCGCTTCTGCTGATGTGCAGATACTGTCCGCCCAACAACATATTTGTATTCCTCCACTGATAGCAGCGTTCCTCGAGGAAAACAACCCCGCTATCAGCTGCCGCAGTCGAGGGAGTCATCCCCTCCGTCCAACGTCCGAGACCCCACCACCGTACCACCCTGCTACGTCTTATCCTAATTTGACTTCAAAACAAACCAGGATGTTACTGATAGACGGTTCGTCGGCTAGACATCCTGTGGCCGTCTGGAGGGAAAGCAGACGATGCCTCTCTCCCGGCTAACTAGTGTGCCTGAGAGCTCCACGGACCTCCTAACCAGATTAGGAAACAGGGGGGGATCAATCATTGGTCTTTTCCTCCTCTCTCTTTCCTCTCTCTCCCTCTTGTCTTTTCAATGCCTTCATTGTCACTCGCCCCTCTCCTTCGCGACGCACTGCAGCCGTTCCCTCCGCATCTGTCCTCTCTCTCCCTCCCTCTATCTCTCTCTCTATCACTCCCCCTAACTCTTCTTCCTTCTGCCCTCCCTCCCTCCCTCCCTCTATCTCTCCCTCGATCTTAGCTGTTATGAGTCTGTTCCTGAGACTAGGCAAGCAGAATTTCCAAGAAACTTTCTCCAGATATGCAGAAAATGTGCCTCAGAAAGAGGTCATTTCTCTCCTATTACGTTGCCTCGAAGGAAGTGGATTGGAGTGAAGGATATCTTATCGCGTTAGCCAATCTGGCTGCTCTATCGCTGCCACACGGGACATCCTGTACGACTCAAGAGTTTATTATCTAATGTCTGCTCGGTCAGGCCAGAAGCAGAGCCAGGGATAGAGGGAAGGATGGAGGGAGGGAAGGATGGAGGGATAGAGGGATGGAGGGAGGGAGGGATGGAGGGAGGCCCAGCCTGCCTGGGTTCATGTTCCTCTGACTGGTTTGGCATGATGGCTGGCTGACTGGTTTTGGTTTGGCAAGATTGTTGGCTGACTGCTTTTGGTTGGGTGGTGACTGACGTTCACCATGACTATCTGACTGACTATCTGACTGATTATCCAGCATGCAGTGCGGACCCTGTCAGAGCGGCACGTGCAGGCCAACCCCAGCTGCGCCAGGGGCCGTTCAGAGGGGCTGCGTGGGCAGACAGGAAGTGGCAGACAGGAAGTGAAACGCTGGGTTTGCTGTCGCTCCCTGTCTCTGTCTGGCTGCGCCGGGGAGTCACGTGACCAGCGGGCAAACTGCCATTCCGATGTCTGTCGCCTTTCAGCCCCTCGGGGCTGGTAGACAAAACCACACAAGCTATCTGCCTGTGAGCGTTTACCTCAAAGACACCACCAGGCTCAAAACATGTTGTTTTGGTCGTTTGCTTGGCTGTGAAGGCAGAAAGGCTGGGGGTGTAAGGTTGGAGGTGAGGGTGTGTGAGAGCAGAGGGACGCTGGTGGACGGCGGGGGGGAAGCCCTCCCCTGCAGGTCTGGGTCAATCGGACGCGCTTCCTCTGCCATCACATGACGACTGTGTGATTAAATGTAATTGAATCTGGTAATGAAGGGTGCCTGTGTAACGTGGTTAGAACGCGTGCTGGGGCCCGGGCGCTGCTAATCCAGAGCCATGTCGCTCGGTCGAGACTGTGTGTGTGTGTGTGTGTGTGTGTGTGGGGAGATCGCTGAGGGGAGATCATTGACGTCACACGGTTCTGCTTGGGACAGTAACCCTTGGTGTGCCTGAGCCAGCCGAAGGAGAAAGTCACCACTACTGCTGTGACACGTGGGGGACGTTAAGCCGACGCTACCGCGCGGCACAAACAGGACACACGTACCTAGATTTTGTTGGTGTCTTGGGGGTATCTTCTGGAAATAAACACATTTACAATCGTCTACGGTGCATTTTTCATTGGAAGGGTGTCGAGGCGGACGGCATCATTATAAAGACCGCTTAGGCTCATGCAAATGAAACTGTATCGATTAAGTATCGTCCAATCAAATGATCAACAATCGGACTGGCGAAGAGTGCCACTCCCACGCGCGTGTTTACGCGCCCGAACGCGACAGAAGCGAAGCGAAACACGGCGCTCGTTCCGTCACTCATCGCCCCCGTTCGTAGTGGTCAGCTGACCGTTCATTTATTCACCACACTCATCGACTCCCCATGTCTTTTGTGCCCCGTTGCTAGATGACACAGCGGCTCTGAGGACGTGTATCATGTCATGATGTCTCTCCACACCCTGGAGGGGAGAGGCGGGCACACTGTGAGAGAGGCAGTCCCACCGTCCACATCTCTCTCTGGAATAAATGATGTATTCCTAAAGCTCGCCCGCCCATATTAGCTGCCTATAGCACACCGCCTGGCATTCCAGCCCTCGCTCGTACCTCCGAGAGGCATGTTAAAGCGGTCGACTGCCCAGACCGGCCAGTTTACAAGGAACACCAATCCCCTAATGAACTGGGACGAGGCCAGCTCCAGGCAGAACGACCCACTACGTAAAGTGAACGAATCACTGGAAAACTGGATGAAACAAGCAAAATACCACTGATGAACCCCACAGCAACAAAACAAACAGGGGCAACGGAGGCACGATAAGCCATGCAGGCAGGCAGACATAGAGACACTCACTAAGAACATACAGAGAGACGTACAGAGACGTACAGAGAGACGTGCAGAGAGAGGTGAAGTGCCTCCAGACTCACCCTGACGATATAGGAGGCTCCCGTTCCCATGATCATCTTGTCTGGGTGCAGCCAGCCCTGCGTGGGCTTGTGCATGAAGCTGCCCTTCTGGTTGAAGTCCTCTCCACCCAGCCACATGCCCTCCACCCTGGTCCTGCGGCTCATCCCCGACCTGGAGTTGGGGACGCTGGGGCCTCCGGGACTCCCTCCGGCCTCTACGGCCCCCGATCCGTGGCCTCCCGGGCTGCTGGAGACGGCCGCTGCTCTGAGCCGCCCGATGGCCTGTAGGGAACAGGGGGTGACACACACAGGGTCACAGGAGTTCAGCACCGCAGCCAGGCTGGCTACGGGGCCGCTGGCCGAGGCTCCGCCGTGCCCGTGGGAGGAGGCCTGGGAGGGGGTCGGCGCCTTGCCGGCGGAGTCCTTGCTGGAGGAGGAGCTGGAGCTGGAGTTGGAGGGGCTCCGGCTGAGCAGGGAGTTGGAGAACTTCCACTGGGGCATCCTGGGGATGAGCATGCAGAAGGTGGTGGTCCTCTCCTGCTCGCCGTCCAGGCAGGGGGAGTCGGCCAGGGCCGGGGCTGCGGAGGAGGAGGAGGAGGGCCGGGGGGAGGGCTCCAGGGGAGGGCAGCGGCAGGCTGGGCGGAGCGGAGGAGGGGACGACCGGGGTGGCCACCACTTTGCCGCTCATGGCTAAGCTCTGCATCAGGTCGTCGGAGGAGGTCACAGAGTCGTTGCGGAAGCGGCCATACTTTGGCTTAAGTAGCATGCCAGGCGAGCCCACCCGAAGCAGGGGCCGTGAGGGGCGTCCACTGACTGAGGGCGAGGGGAAACGGGATGGGGGTAGGGGGTAGGGAGGCGCGATGGAAGAAAAGGAGAGGGGAAAATGTGCCGATCCTTCCCGGAGAGAGCCGTATCCCTGTCGGGGGTGGAGAGGGGGTAGGGGGGAGTCGTCCTGTCCGGTCT
The DNA here is from genome assembly GCA_903064625.1 of Mallotus villosus. Classification (NCBI taxonomy): domain Eukaryota; kingdom Metazoa; phylum Chordata; class Actinopteri; order Osmeriformes; family Salangidae; genus Mallotus; species Mallotus villosus. The sequence continues at coordinate 10,142 of CAEFZP010000357.1, forward strand.
TCTCCCAGTCGCACGCGGTCTCTCTCTCCTCGCAGCGTTCGCGGCTCCCTGTGTTCTGAGCTGGCCCTCAGTCTGCTGCTCTGCACAGCTTTCTCGCGCACTCCCCCCCACGCTCTCTCTCTCTCTCTCTCTCTCCCTCTCTCTCTCTCGCTCTCTCTCTCTCTCGCTCTCTCTCTCTCCGGGTGATGTCATCGTGTTATTGCTCGTCTATTAGCCCTGCCCTGCCCAGCTGCTCTTAGGCAGCATTAGCTAAAGCACATCTGCCTCGTTCGCCCTCCCTCTCTGCGCACACACACCCACCCACATGCACAGCACATCGCGGCACTCACACACCCACTACGACACACACACAGGCCACAGCGCCATGGAGACTACAGCCACTGCTGCTTCGCCACACGGCAACACATTATGACCTACCGGGGAGAGAGGAATTCACTCAAACGTTTTAGAAGACAAATACAAATCGCAGCCTTCTTTTTCCCCCACTCCCTCTTTCTTGCACTGAATTGAGCTGTGAATTACCTCAAAACAGGGGAAGGAAATAGAGATGTATGATCTGTTCTGACAAAGCAAGTGAGAGCAGAATGATTTTGAAATAAATGTACGTTACCTTCTCCGTCTCAGCTCTGTAATCTACAGGTTGGATCGTTAAGGTGGAATGAAACCAATCGAAGGTGCCACATCCTTTTCTTGACACCAGAGTGGAATCCTTTCATCTGTTCATTAACTCATCGGAGGCCTCTTGGCGACACGTGCCACGCGTGCTCGCCAGTGACACAGCCAATCTTAGTACTGCCTCAAAGATGCCCCAAAAAAACAGGAAATACTGTTTTTAAACATGCTCTGAGGCTGCATGATATTGTCATCGGACAAAACTAATACAGAGATGTGTGTGTGTGCTGTGTGTGTGTGTGCTGTGTGCGTGTGTGTGTGTGCTGTGTGCGTGTGTGCTGTGTGTGTATTGTGTGTGCTTTGTGCTATCTGCGTGTGTTGTTTGCGACCGTAGACTTCATTCGAAACGACACACAAAAAAGTAACTAGTACCCCAGTGCCAAACCATTAACGACGCCGCACCACACAGACGAGAAAACAAAGATTCAAACCCACTCCCATCTGTCTGAATCCTCCCCCTCTCAAGTCTTCCACTATCCTCCCACAGCAACCTCCCCCACCTCCCCCCCCTCCCTCTCTCTCTCTCCCCATTAAACCACCCCAGCCCCCTCACTTCCAACCCCCCCCTCTCCCCAGAGAGCCGTGATGGCCATCATCGAGAGAGGCCAGGCGTTTTCCCCCCCCCTCCACAGTCGAACCTCTTACTCTGACGGCCGGAGAGAGGCGGGCGCGTGAGGGGGGGGAAATGGGTTAAGCAGGGATTTGATCTGTCCACCTTTCACGGGAACAGACCCAGGACTCACGTAGTTATACTGTATGCCCTTCGTCGCAGGAGATAATCAAAACACAAGGTCGGGCCTGCCGAAGAGAAGACTTATAGCATGCAGGATACTAGCAGACTATTACTAGACTGATATCTGTAACATCGGGTAGAGAGAAAGGAACCGTTTCGCTTTATTCTGTACAGGAGAGCCCATAAAAGCTTTTCGACTCGGCCAGTCTTCTGAAGACACAGGAGACATATAACGTGTGTTTTGTGAGCGCTGATGACGCACTGTTAGATGGACGAAATAATGGTCTCTTTTCTGTCATCGAAAAAGGCTATTGAGAAATGCCCAAGACACACGTTACGCTTCTTTTCAAAATGGTCAGCGATTGAAACTGTCGAGGCTGAGAAAGGCTGATGCGACAATAAAACCCCTGTGCGAGTGCTAAAAAGAAAGTTTGCACTTGTGCCAGATAGGCAGTTTGTGCAAACAGATCCTGACTACAGATATAGAAAATATGACATTTCAATATGGAGTGCAGCTAATAAAAGTGTGTCAGAAGAACTCACCTACACACATCAAAGGAAATAGATGATATCTGTGTTTGGTTCCATAGTTTCAGGAGATCCGACAGAATGAACCAAGTTCCAACACACTGAACACAGTGAGAACATTTAGCTATTAAGCCTCTGTTACCACTAACCTGAACGCCTCTTAGGCAAGTCACACACACACACACACACACACACTCACCACCTCCTCCCCCTTCAAACAACCAATCACATCATTAACTTGTCCAAAGGAGTATTAGAAAGCTAACAAAGTTGAAATCACCCTCTGGTAGTCTCTCTGCCCTGTAGCCTCGCCTACTAATATAACTGAATTAAAGAAAGATAAATGTCATCAAAACTTTAAAACAATGTATAATACTTCATCGATATATCAGTACATGATTTATAACAATACAATATTATCATGTGGTTTATTAAGGCATTAACACACACATACAGTATGTATTCAATATAAAAATACTCAATTTGGACTTTTTAATCAATCTAGGCATTTTGATTAAACATATCTTTACACAAAACATAGCACTGAAGTGTTCACCTGATCAAAGCACATGAGCAGTAGAACATCACCAGTAAGCAAGTAGGACGAGGCTTATAAAAAAGCGAAAAGTTGCAGATCTGCGCTTGAACGTGACAGGAACCAATGTGGTCAGACCTCAATGTGGTCAAAAATTTGACATTTGGCAAATGTACATTGTTCAAACAATTCAAATGCATACGTTGATAGGACGCAACAAATAAGTCAATAAAAGATCTGTCGGTTGGTGGGTCCCTGAATTGTTCTGGTAAACAAGTTCATTGCATGTATATAGATTGCATTGTGAGAGAATGGAATTATTTATCAAGTCCTCTACCTCAACCCAGTTGAAGATTTTCCAACAAACATTTGTTTGTAACACGATCAGAGCGCCGCGCTCACGTCAGCACGTGAGAGCCAGGGACGTCAATTCCTGTGTGCGCGCGCGGCTTCACCAATCCGTGCAAAGCGAGGGACCGTTGAGTTTGAAATGTGCAACAGTGCCACCGCCAGATGACGACTAGCGCCCATTCCCGTTCAAAGTTCAGACTGAACACCGACAGCTGTTTGATATCTATTAGCTAACGTTTTTAAACAGAACTAGAGGGATACAAAACTCAGCGAACTTTGTTATATTCTGTTAAACATGTCTAAAAAACAAATCTACTATTCTGACAAGTACACGGATGAAGAGTTCGAGTACAGGTTGGTTTATGTTTGACGTTGAGCAAATGTGCCAGCACTGCAGTGCACTGACATATCTAGCAGTGTTTGCTATTGCTAGATATTAGCTTAGCTAGACTACCAATAAGCAGTATAGTCGCTTGGTTAACCACACTAACCACGTATACAGAAGACAGTATCTAGCTAGGCGGCCTGACTAACGTTGTTTGTAGAGCTAGCTCTACAGATACAGTAACTTAAAACAGTTATTACAGTATACTAAACTAGCTAGAGCTACTTTTGCCAGCCACTTTACAGTTAGCTAGCTAATACAATTCATAAATAATGCATTACTGTATCTAGTAAGATAACTAATGTTTGTTTATTGATTAGTTAGCTAGTCATTGAACTGCTACGGGACACTGCTACGTTTTGAACTGTCAATTAATGACACGTTTGACATTGTTGACTTTTGGTAACTAATCTTGGCATGTACAACGTTAGTTGGCTAGTTAGCCAGCTTCGATCTGAGATGTTTGATATGTTTCAGGCATGTCATGCTTCCAAAGCAGTTGTCAAAACTGGTGCCCTCGTCCCATTTAATGACGGAAGAGGAGTGGAGGGGGCTGGGGGTTCAACAGAGCCAAGGATGGATCCACTACATGATCCACAAGCCAGGTGAGAAACTGCCGTGTTCGGTGATCAACTGACGTATAGGAAAAACATCAACAACATTTAAATACTCTTGACATCTTTATGTCGCGAATGTACATTTTAAAGTGTAATGCCCCTTGATGTGAAAATATTTCACCCAAAGCTATCTGGATATTGAAAACAGATTCAGATTGTACACGATCGCCTGCAAAACCAACGGTAATGACATTTATTTGTGCTTCTCTCTCCAGAACCTCACATACTACTCTTCAGAAGACCCCTTCCTAAAGACTGAGATGGAACAGTCCGCCCAGGAACAAAAACAACCTTTGTTGATTACTATACTGTAGTCTTTGTTGACAATACACAACGTGCATCTCTCCACGTGTGTAGGTGTTTAGTATAGACCCCTTAATTGCAGTTTTTCCAAAAAAAACTCCTTCCCTTGAATTGCGGAGGTGCTTTAAGATGGACGCAGCCAAGGAGAGCTGAGGACGGATAATACTGCCCCTTTAATAGGTGTCGAGCGGTTGTGCTGTGATTGGTTTGATAGGTCTTGCAGCAGGATGAAGATGGGATTTCTCGTGGGAGATTTGACCTCGTCTGGATAACATGTGTTTCTTTGATGTTAAGTTACAAGATTAGCTTTATATGCGACCCATGGACCAATGGAGTCATGTTTTATCGAGCATATGATCCAGTCGAAAAGAGATGTGTTCAGTATTTTTACTTTATTGATTATTTACTGTGTGAATATTTATATATTCTTACAGAACATACATTTTGATAAATGTGTAAAGTTTTGTGTTGATTCTTAAACAGTACTGTTATTTCCGAACAGTACAAATAAAACTTATTGCTCTACATCCTGTTTACATTCTAGTTCTACCTTCATTCATTACATAAGACCTCTGCATCTATTGGATATCAAAGTCGAATTCCGCTCAACCGCAGGTTAGACTTTCGACCAATCAGACAAGCTGTGTCTGCCTAGTCAGCTACGTTGACCACCAGCGGCGTGACGAACTCAGAGTGTCTAATCCCCAGGGAGAAGGCAGGCGCCCGGGGCTTGTGAACGACCACCTTCTCCGGGTTGTGCGTTCCAGGCCCAGGGCTTCACCGTGGCGTCGGCGGCGGGGAAGCCGTGACGACCGAGCATGGAGAACGCCGGCTGGCGGGGCAGGTACACGCTGGGGTCCGTGCTGTTGTACCTCCCTGGACCGGGGGTCTTGGACAGGTCCTCCGAGGGACCCCCAGACTTACACAGCCCCGAGATGGTGTAGCTGGCGCTGGCTTGCTTGGTCGGGACCTGGGGCCCCATCAGGGCGGGGAGAGAGTATTTGTTCGGGGCCGGCACCGGGTCCACGGTGCGATAGCGCGTGCGGCATCCCATGGTGTAAGACGGAGGACGGCGCTGGCTGTTACACGGCGGGAGCGTTCTCAGGGGCTGTAGGCGCCCGGGCCCGGAGTCTGGAACATTCTCTCTGGCGGGGAGAAGAGACGGGGTTGTGTGAGCAGAAGTTTACTGTATTTCCTACTGCGTGTGTTTGTGTGTACGTGTCACAGACACACACATAGCCCCTCTGTTTGTCAACCCAGGCTACTGACAAGCTCCATCTTCTAAGCTTCCGTCACATTCAGTCATTTAGCAGATGCTCTTATCCAGAGCGACTTACAGTAAGTACAGGGATATTCCCCCCCCGAGACAAGTAGGGTGAAGTGCCTTGCCCAAGGACACAACGTCATTTTGCACGGCCGAGAATCAAACTGGCAACCTTCAGATTACTAGCCCGATTCCCTAACCGTTAACCTGCGGTTGGCGTGAACTTACTTGGGCCCCTCACTCTGCCTAACATGGAGTATGCGGGGTTGCCGTCCCGTCCGAAACGAGTCATTTTGGCGTCTATGTAATACTGCGGTCCAGGACTGGAGTCGACACTGTACACTGTCAAAGCAAAACAGGGAACGCTTTGAAAAATGCATACAACATTGTTCGGACTATATAGGATCATCATTTTGAGATTTGTCTCCCTCCTAAGGATATTATTTGATATTGCAAAATCATCTAGATACAGATACGTATAGGCCTATAGTGGGTACTGCAGCCTTCTACAGTGTCATTTCACGAAGGATTACACCTCTTGATGACTGTCTTGTGAGGATTCGAGTTCCTGACTCTCCTGAACTTACGGTTGTTGCTCATCCTGGTGTGGAAGGAGTAAGCAGGGCTGGTTGGCTTGGTGAAGTCATGACCAATGAAGCCAATGGTTGGTGGCAGTGCATATCGCCCGGGCCCCGGACCTAGGGAGACGATTGGCTAAATACCTCGCAGACTGGTGTTGAAACACACCCACATGAAATCAACTCAAGAGAAGATTTAGTCCATACAAATACTTTGATGAATTTAGTTGTGTGGTAATTGGTAAAGCTAGTGTAGTGATGAGGGAGCAGAAAAATGTTTAAGCTTATAACTGTCTATCGCTATTGTCTCTGGAGAAATGAAAAATGTTCATGTAGCTGCAGCAGTACATCTGCCAGTTCTGGATTGGTCGGATGTTCCTAACAGCTGGTACCCCCACGGCAACAGAAAAACCGGCTCTGGGGAATTCACCACGGCAACCAACTTGGGGAATGACATGACATCAGCGTTCAGATACTCAGTTGTCAATGCATACACACTCCCACTTGTGGGTCGGGATTCTTCACACTTAATAAATCAAGTCCAGGCAAGTCCTGAGAAACGATCATGTCCTTTCAGTCAGTGCTTTCTTTTTGCAGTGAACATTGTTAACAGCTACTGTAATGGCCACTAAATAAGAATGTTGAATTATCACTAAATAACTAAAGGAGCCGTTTTTTTCTCTGCACACGATCTTGAGCAATGTTCAAAACAGTAGTTTCATTTGCATGACTTATTCTCCTCACCTTTCTCCTTTCCAGCAATGATGGGGCGTTTTTTGTCAACTTCCCCCATGATGGTCGAGCAGGTTGTGAACTTGAATCCCTGAACCTACTTAAAACAAATCCACAAGTATTCACTTCTCAGCACAAATTAGAAACGGGGACAAAAATGTGAACCAGACCAGAACAGCAACACAGAAAGGTGTCAATCTAAACACAACTATCAAGATCAAGCCCCATTTCCCAGCGCAATTTCTCTAATAGAGTCAAAACTAAAGAAGGAGTTGGATGGAATAACAGGGTTGCAGCTACGGTATAGATGACTGGAAATGAATCTTGGCAGACAGGTCCTTCATCTCAGGTAGTAACGCTCATCTCCATGTAAGAAATGACGAGTCTTCACCCCTAGACTACCGTCGTATCTCTCTCTGATGCTTGAGGTACCCTGAATGATCCCCGCATGGTACTTTGAGCTCGATCGCCCCCAAAATGTGCAACCTTTCACCTGTCGCTTCACCTCGACCCAGATCTCCCGCTTGCCTTCTCGGAGGAGCTCCCCTGCCAGATACGTGCCTTCCTGCGCTGCTGTGGGACAATGTCACCCTTATCGGAGGAGCTCCCCTGCCAGATACGTGCCTTTCTGCGCTGCTGCGGGGACAATGTCACCCCTCCGAGTCACTCATGTAACGCTATCTCCTCGCAGCAATCCATGAAACCAAAATCCCCCCTCTCTCTACCCCCTTTCCCTTTCCACTCTCTCTGTTCATCGCAGTGTGGCGACACAATATCACTCTTCGACCATGCAGGCCGTTGCCAGGGAGACTATCCTGGATATACGGTTCCAGTCAGACCTCCCACATGGCTTACTGAGGCCTCCCTGATACCTCCTCTGGTCCCTTACTGGGTTCCAAAAAAATACTCCCATCAAACCGAATAAACTCCCATCCTCCCAATAGCTACTTTCTACAGCAGTGTTGTGGTACACGGTTGCGTGGGCCGTATGGCTCGAGGTACGACAACATGCCGTGGTGTCACGAGAGACCCATTCAACAACCTCCTCGGCCAAAGTCGTTTGGAAGCAGCTCGTCCGACTAAAACATGCAGTGCATGTTGCCAGAGAGGATATGGAGCATTGACAAGTGCCCCGACTAGAAAACAAACATTAAACATTAACCGGCTCTAACTCTGCTGGCCACTGCGCCAAGTAACCCGAGTCTGTCGTTAACAGGGACAAACACACACACCAACACACACACACACACACCAACACACACACACACACACGCAAACACACACACACACACCAACACACACACACACACACACACACCAACACACACACACACACAAACACACACACACCAACACACACACGCCAGTCCTGCCAGGGGGTCAGGGGGTCATGAAGGCCTCACGAGGAAGCATCACAGCACGGCGAAACTGCAAACAGGAAATGACCTCAGGGTAAACGACTGTCGAGGCGAGTGGACAAACAGAGGGGCTATGTGTGTGTCTGTGACACGTACACACAAAACACACGTACACACAAACACACGCAGTAGGAAATACAGTAAACTTCTGCTCAACGAAATACTTTTTGCTGTAGACGGAAACATGATAGTACAGACTACAGAGACAATGATAGTATACACAGTTTATTCTTGTATTTTTCAAAAGCACTGAAAAGGATGGGGGGGGGGATTGGCTACATCAAATTTGGTACATTTACAGGAATTCCAAACTTCATTCTTACTTTAGGGTGAATTGCATCATGGGTAAGGTTTTACAAAAACAAAATAGCTTATGTACTGCACAATCAAATCCCTGTATGCTCAGTAAAGTTACAGCTGTATATAATATTATCCCTGTGTTGTGTGTGTCGATGATTGTAGCTCGGTAGGGTGGAATGAAAAAGGATTTGAGCCGTCTCAAGGAAAAACCGATAGTAGTCTGTCTTTTTCTTTCCAGCATCTTAACACCTCTAATAAACGTACAGAAATATATCGTGTTTCTTTCTCCGATTAGATAAATGTGCTCCATATATCTTGCCATATTTGACGTGCTATAAGACTGTGGGTGGGTGGCAAAGTTCAAAGGTCAGGTGGAAGGGGGCAGAGGTCAATGACAAATAAAAAGGCAAATAAAAAAACAAATACACTAGCTAAAAATAAATACAACAGATACAGTTTAAACTCAGTTGTAATTACAAACATAAATACTTGACTATTAAAAGTAGATTAAAGACACTACACAGGGTAACAAAGAAGCTATGTTTTTAAGGACTGGGGCGATATAAACCGATGATATGAAAGGTAAAGAAAGAGGGATGGAGGTAACGAAACTCTCCTACACACACACACACACACACACACACACACACACACACACACACACACACACACACACACACCACACACACACACACACACACACACACACACACACACCACACACACACACACACACACACACACACACCACACACACACACACACACACACACACACACACACACACACACACACATACACACCACACACACACACACACACACACACATACACACCACACACACACACACCACAACACACACACACACACACACACCACACACACACACACCACACACACCACACACACACACACATACACACCACAGACACACACACACACACACACCACACACACACAGACACACACACACACACTCCCACCATATCTTCCATTTGGCCTGGACAGTTCCCACTCTCTCCTCTTCTTCCTCGGCTCACTCTCACATATTCACAAACAATGTACAATTTGTCGCGGCGGCGGCTGGAGCTGGGGCGAGGGAGCGCTTTCTGTGGACAGACGACAGGACAAACGTGGTTAGGAGATCTCGGAAACACGTGTCATTCCATGTGCCGTGTGCCGATCTCAGCCCAGAGAGCGGGAGTTTTTCGTCGGGACGTACCATCTCTCAGGGGTGTCTACCGTGTCCGGCTGGGGTAGCTGGCTGTCTGCCGGCCCCCCCCTGCTCTCCTGCCTCCTCCCCCACCGGCAGCTCGAAATGGTCCGCTCCGTCCACGGCGAAGGGCTCGGAGTCTGCGTCGTACTCGTAGGAGTAGTAGGACATCTCGGCCATGGAGCCTGGCTCCTCCTCACCTGGAGCGCGGAGGGGGCGGGAGGGAGGAGGGGAGAGGAGAGGGGGTGGGAGAGGGCAAGGGGGTGGGAGAGGGCAAGGGGGAGGAGAGGGGGTGGGAGAGGGCAAGGGGGAGGAGAGGGCAAGGGGGAGGAGAGGGGGAGAGCAAGGATAGAGAGAGATGGAAAGAGAGGGGGAAATCCACCTTCCTTATACAGATGTTTCTAGGCAAACATTTAATCTATCTATTTCTTAACACACAGGGTGCGATGTCCCTGGGTAGAACAGATCCATCGGTTACACACAGTGGCCAGTAGAGGTCACTGTATGCTTATAAAACATCCCCCTTTCCAAACATGTTTACCTCGTCCACAAATGAAATACTTATTATGATGTTTCTTACTCAGTTGTTGTGTTCGTTTTCTTATCTAACATGCCCCAACTAGGAAGGAACGTGCCAAAGACATACATTTCTTCTGCCCTTTGGAAAAACGGACAACTTGTTTGTTTGGGAATCGAATTTAACAGTCTTTATGTTTCTAAAAGGATCATTCTGAAATGTCAAAGTGGTTTGGATTACGGCGACATCGTTTCGTACAACGTCCATTTACTGGAACCACCTCGTTTTATACATGCGGAACGGGAGAGCGAGAGACTACAGCTTCTAATGGTATTCCGGCACACCTCTCTTTGAACCTGAGAGAACTTAAGACTGAGAGACTAGTGACAGCTGCAGGAGAGGAGCATGTCAGCACAGGCACGGCCATATCAAACACACACACACACACACAGAAACACACACACACACACACACACACACACACCCTCCAACACACACACACACACACACACACACACACACACACACACACACACACACACACACACACACACACACACACACACACACACACACACACACACACACAGACTCACAAACACACACACACACCCACACATACACACACAAGCAGTCTGCATGACTGAAGGCTTTGGCGTGGTGCGTCTGTGTAGAGTACCTGCGTGTACGGAGATGGGAGCGGCCTCCTCCGCTCGCTCGTCTGTCACCGGCTCCCTGTCCCTCGCCACGGACTCCACTGCACACACACACACACACACACACGGTCATTAACATCCGCAAACAAACACAGCTAAACGCGCACGGCGCCTTAAATACATATCACGGATAGTAATAACCCTATAGCCACAAACACGACCGTAAGGAGAGAGAGAGAGAGAGTGTAAAGACTGGAATGTTCTTTTTTACTGTAAACATTGAATTGAACCTTCACATAAGCAGGGGAAGTCCCCCCCCTCTAGATATTTCCATCTCTGTCATCTATTAATAATCTAAAGTGTTTGTTAGCCAACTGGGACAGAGCAGGCCAGTGCAGGCCAGTGCAGGCCAGCGCCCCCAGAGTGGTTTTGTCTCTCGTTCGTCCTCATCCGCTCCGGAGCAAGAATGCTCCTTTGTTGTTGTGTCCGTGCGTCGGAAAGGAATGTGACAGCTTTTATCAAAGGCCTGGTTACAAAAGCACTCTGTCATTTGGGGTGCCCTGTAATATAGCAGAGCTGGGCAGGGAGAGAGGAGGGGGGTGGAGGGGAGGGGGTGGAGGTGGAGGGGGGGGGGAGCGCTTCTCAAACAAGCTCCATCCAGCAATCAGTGGCACACCTGAACAGCTGTTTCCACGTCCTCCACCCACACCCCCCCCACACACACCCACCTACCCCCACACACACACCCACCCACCCACCCACCCCCACACCCACCCCACACCCCCCACACACACCCCCACCCACCCCCACACACACCCACCTACCCACCCCCCACACCCACCTACCCACACCCACCTACCCCCACACACCCCCACCCACGGAGCAGATCTTACTCTGGGGACACTGGGACAGGGGCACTTGCTCGATGCGGGTCCCGTTGCGGCAGGCGGCCACCTCCATCTGACACAGGCTCTGGTACACCTGGGCGTCCGAGCCGCACACGGGCTCCCCGTCGTAACCGCAGTCCCTGTAGCAGGTGCAGCGCTCAAACCGCTCCTCCTCCAGGCAGCCAAACACGTTGTTGCATTGGTTCCCCTGGACAAACCCTGGGGGAGGGGAAACAGATTTTGGTTTTTAGCCGGAAACGAGGGAAAAGGTAACGGGAAAATATCGATGTCATCGCACGCGTGGTGTGAGAGAGAGAAAGGAGGGGCAGAGAGAGAGGGAACGTGTGGAGGAGAGAGAGGGAAACAACAAGCAGGGAGAGGAAGGAGAGAGCGTGTGGACGCGGGCCGCTCAGGGGCGTGTCGAGTTATCCCCCATAATGCCCTGGGGCCTGGGCATGGCAGGCAGCTGCGTGTCAGCCCCCTCGGCCAAACACTCAGTCAACACGCCGAGGGTCACTTCTCGTCGCCACGGAGACGGGGCCAAACTCAGTCGTCTGTTGTAGCAACACAGGTCTAATGAGAGCGAAAGTGGCGTGGCTCTCCCTGAAACTCAAACCCCTGGCCGATGACAAGGCCGGTGGGCATATTCTACGTGGGCTGCTTTCTCTGGTTCCTGTCCGCCTCAGCGCCAGGCCCTGGCAGGGCACACAGAGGTGCATTCTGGGACCTGGGAGTCACACCTTCCCCCCCCCCGCTCCTTTAAGCAAAGCTCCATACGTGAGCAGCAGCTCTCTGTCTCTGTCTCTCTCTCTCTTTCTCTCTCTCTCTGTCTCTCTCTGTCTCTCTGTCTCTCTCTCTCTGTCTCTCTGTCTCTCTGTCTCTCTATGTCTCTCACTCTCTCTCTCTCTGTCTCTCTCTCTCTCTGTGTCTGTCTCTTTCTCTCTCTCTCTCTCTCTCTGGTGGTTTGGGAGATGTTTTCCCCAAGGTCTGTGTGCCAGGGAAGGGAGATAGGGAGGGGGGGGAATCTCACCTATCCACTGATTGGTTGAACTCTCCACCTCGTTGCAGGTCGTCCCATCACACAGCTCCCTGGCCAGCGGACTGCTCTCACTCACGTTGTAGAAGCGCGTGGCCTCGAACGCTACACAAACACACACACACACACACACACGCACACAAAGAAAAATACGGATGACACTCCCGGCTACCACCGCGCCACCGAAACGGCAATTTCCTGGAAGAGGACCCCGTTGGGTAAACCCCGGAGAGTTCAAGGGTTTTCCTGCGAAACCATCTCCGTCGGGAGCGCACCTGGTTCGTAGTAGTCGTAGATCTTGACAGGAACAGGTGCTGTCTTGCCCACGATGTACTCCCTGATCGCCTGGAAGGCCACACACGTCATGCACTGACTGGAGATCTGTGAAGGAGCAAACCCACCATTAGGACCACACAGAAGACCTCTGATTGGCTGTCCCAAGCGCTGCAGGCTGCAGGTGTGTGGTGTTTGTTTTCGGAGAGAGACTGCCGTGTGCGGTGCGGCCGCGCCCCTCACCTCGTCGAAGTAGAAGAAGACCTTTCTCCCGTCCACCTCGTACCTCTTCAGACCCACCCTCTTGTCCAGGAGGAGCTGGGGGGACAGAGGCAGGGGACAGAGGCAGGGGACAGAGGCAGGGGACAGAGGCAGGGGACAGAGGCAGGGGACAGAGGCAGGGGACAGAGGCAGGGGTTAAGACAGGTTAGCACCTCCTCTCAAAGAGGTAAAAAAACACACATTCCCGGGTCACGACATCAGTGGGGATGGGCTTGGGAGGGAGACAGAGAGGGAGGGTGGAAGAGAGGGAGGGAAAAGAGAGGGAGGGAGGGAGCAGGCACTCAGTTAGGGGCAGGGGGGGGGGTGTTGCTAGGAGAGAGCCAAAGGTGTCAGTTCTTCCCACAGGCCTCTCTCTCTCTCTCTCACTATATGGTGTGTGTCCTACGGACTGCAGGGGTTTATGAGGTGCTCAGCCAGAGCTGGCGCCACTCTGACACACACACACACACACTCACACACACTTACACACACACACACACATTTAACCATCGCTGGTCACCTGTAGTTCAAGAGGTGACCCCATTGGAGGCGAGAGGGTAAGAGGGTGCCGTGTCTCTGGGGGCGTGGCCCCCCCGGTTTGTGACCGTCTCAGTTCCAGAGCTGCGCTTCGTTTACCTCTGAGAGGAGCCCCTGACCCCCCCCCCTCGTCTGACGACCAGTTCGGCCGTCTACTGTACTGGACCACCTCCACGAAAAATACACGAGGCTGGTTCTCGTAAAGCCAGGAATGCAGTTAGCCGGGCCAGTCGGCCCCCCCGCCGTAAAAAAAAAGAAACGGAGGGAGGCTAGCGAGGGTGGCTGCTTGTTAGTCAGTCCAGCGGGGTCAGCCCTGACACACAGCAGCCCGTCGGGGGAGACACGGGTGACGGCTTTCTGCCTGCGTTCCTGTGACTCCCCAGGTGCCCGTAGGTAAGGAGGGATTTATGAAGGAGACCGAGGCCCCATAACCTCGGCCATAATGAGGGACGGGCCTCTTAATGAGAGGCCAGGGAGGGGACCTCCACCAGCCTCTCCACCCCCTCGGCCTCTCTGGAACCCCCGTCCAATGTCTCTCTGAGTGGAGGGTGGAGGGGGGACCCGACCCCCAGGCCTCCCCCAGCCCTGGCCACAGTGTTGTCAGCCCAGAGAGGGAGGGTGCCCCCTGCCCCAGCCCCAGCCCCTCCAGAAGCCCCAGAGACACTGTAACGACACCGGTGCAAAGATGGCCCTCATCCAAACTGGGCTCTACTCCTTAAACACTGCCATAAAAAGGCTCTCTTAGTAATGGCTACACACACACACACACACACAAACACTCCGTCTCTGTTTCGTTCTGCTTGGATCCAGCCTGACCTTGTGTGCAGGGGGAAAGCACAGGGGAGGATATGTTTTGTCCATCTCTGCCAGAAGTCGGAGCAGCACAATGGTAAACCCTCAGGTAAACAGTTCACATCCTCCATAACCAACACGCTCCTATAAACAGCTGGCTGAAAAGCAGCTCGAGACTCCAGTGTTGTTTAGGGGAAGAGGTCGATTACCGAAATGTGGGGTGTAAGTGATAGGATGTTAGGAAAGCGAGTGTGTATATTCAGAGAGGGGACCAGCCACAGAATGGGGTGTTGTAAAAATGTGTGTCGTGTTTTCTGAAAGCAGAAACTCTGTGTGTGTGTGTGTTAAATGTCCTACCCTTTCCAAACTCTCCACATCGGCACGGAAACCAGAGAGTAGTGGGACTTCCAGGACGGCCATGTTGGAGGAGCCAGAGTGGAGCCACCTTCAGAGCAGGGGTGATTAGTTCACAGAGACAAGCATGAATGGATAGAATCATGAAAAAAGACATGCTAAGCTAAGTGCTAAACAAAAGCTAATTAGTTAAGCTACAGGCTAAGCTAAAAAAAAGTTTAGAAAATATTACCGATTGTCTTTTTTTGTTTTTTTTATACAAGTTTCGAAAACTTTTTTAAAGCCACAGGTGGTGCTAAGCTACAGGCTAAGTTACAAGCTAGGCTAACAGCTTAGTGCTAAGCGACAGGCTAAGTTACAAGCTAGGCTAACAGCTACAGGCTAAGTTACAAGCTAGGCTAACAGCTAAGTGCTAAGCTACAGGCTGGCCTGATGTAAGAATGTTAAATCCACCTGGCGCAGGCCTCTATCGTGATGCGGTAGTCCAGGTTGTCCTGGTGGGCCGCCGGGTCCTCGTCGTCGGCGGTAGCCCTCCGCTTGCGGTTGAGCTCGGAGCGGTTGTCGGCGCGGGAGCGTGAGCGAGGCGTGGTGTGGCGGGAGGAGTGCGGCGGGTGGCGGCCCTGCGCGGGCTCCTTCAGGTCCACCTTGAGCTGGAACGCCGGTTTGGCCGTGGGGTCGGGAACGTTGTAGGACACGTCGATCTGAGGAGAGAGGAAAACAGGAAAACTCTCGTTAGAAGCTTCCGGAAAACACGGCATCGGAGAGGTGGAGAGCAGAGTACGTTGTGTGCTACAACAGAAGAGATAATCCCAAATTCCCTCCATGTAGCCCCCTCCACCCCACCCCCCATCCTGGGCCCCGCCAAACTTGTTTACATGGCCCGTTGTGAAAGAGCCTTTTGTTTTTAGGTACAAGGTACACACAGCATCCTATCCAGGAGGGGGGGCGTCTGGATAATTGAGGAACGAACAGTCCCTGCAGAACAATCGCCTAAGCTTTACCAGATCATTCCAATTTACGGTCAGGAATCTGGGCATTAGTGACTGGGGCATGTGACCTGCCTGGCTCCTCTCCAGGAGCGGGCTGTCTCTGTGTGTGGAGGACGTGGGGCTGCAGGGGGGTCAGAGAGGTCTCTGTGTGTGGAGGACGTGGGGCTGGAGTGGGGGCAGAGAGGTCTCTGTGTGTGGAGGACGTGGGGCTGGAGGGGGGGCAGAGAGGTCTCTGTGTGTGGAGGACGTGGGGCTGGAGGGGGGGCAGAGAGGTCTCTGTGTGTGGAGGACGTGGGGCTGGAGGGGGGGCAGAGAGGTCTCTGTGTGTGGGGGAGGACGTGGGGCTGGAGGGGGGGGCAGAGAGGTCTCTGTGTGTGGAGGACGTGGGGCTGGAGGGGGGGCAGAGAGGTCTCTGTGTGTGGAGGACGTGGGGCTGGAGGGGGGCAGAGAGGTCTCTGTGTGTGGAGGACGTGGGGCTGGAGGGGGGGCAGAGAGGTCTCTGTGTGTGGAGGACGTGGGGCTGGAGGGGGGTCAGAGAGGTCTCTGTGTGTGGGAGAGGACGTGGGGCTGGAGGGGGGTCAGAGAGGTCTCTGTGTGTGGAGGACGTGGGGCTGGAGGGGGGGCAGAGAGGTCTCTGTGTGTGGAGGAGGTGGGGCTGGAGGGGGGTCAGAGAGGTCTCTGTGTGTGGAGGACGTGGGGCTGGAGGGGGGTCAGAGAGGTCTCTGTGTGTGTGGAGTACGTGGGGCTGGAGGGGGGGCAGAGAGGTCTCTGTGTGTGGAGGACGTGGGGCTGGAGGGGGGTCAGAGAGGTCTCTGTGTGTGGAGGACGTGGGGCTGGAGGGGGGGCAGAGAGGTCTCTGTGTGTGGAGGACGTGGGGCTGGAGGGGGGGCAGAGAGGTCTCTGTGTGTGGGGGAGGACGTGGGGCTGGAGGGGGGGCAGAGAGGTCTCTGTGTGTGGGGGAGGACGTGGGGCTGGAGGGGGGTCAGGGAGGTCTCTGTGTGTGGAGGACGTGGGGCTGGAGGGGGGGCAGAGAGGTCTCTGTGTGTGGAGGACGTGGGGCTGGAGGGGGGGCAGAGAGGTCTCTGTGTGTGTGGAGGACGTGGGGCTGGAGGGGGGGCAGAGAGGTCTCTGTGTGTGGGGGAGGACGTGGGGCTGGAGGGGGGGCAGAGAGGTCTCTGTGTGTGGAGGACGTGGGGCTGGAGGGGGGGCAGAGAGGTCTCTGTGTGTGGAGGACGTGGGGCTGGAGGGGGGTCAGAGAGGTCTCTGTGTGTGGAGGACGTGGGGCTGGAGGGGGGGCAGAGAGGTCTCTGTGTGTGGAGGACGTGGGGCTGGAGGGGGGGCAGAGAGGTCTCTGTGTGTGGGGGAGGTGGGGCTGGAGGGGGGGCAGAGAGGTCTCTGTGTGTGGAGGACGTGGGGCTGGAGGGGGGGCAGAGAGGTCTCTGTGTGTGGGGGAGGACGTGGGGCTGGAGGGGGGTCAGAGAGGTCTCTGTGTGTGGGGGAGGACGTGGGGCTGGAGGGGGGGCAGAGAGGTCTCTGTGTGTGTGTGGAGGACGTGGGGCTGGAGGGGGGGTCAGAGAGGTCTCTGTGTGTGGGGGAGGACGTGGGGCTGGAGGGGGGGCAGAGAGGTCTCTGTGTGTGTGTGGAGGACGTGGGGCTGGAGGGGGGTCAGAGAGGTCTCTGTGTGTGTGGAGGACGTGGGGCTGGAGGGGGGGGCAGAGAGCTCCGGGGAGCTCCGGGGGGGAGGGGGGTCGTACATTACCTGCATGAGACAGCAGCCCTCTCCTTTAGCACTGACAAACAGCCCGGTGGGGATACTGGGGATCTGCGGGAAGAGAAGAAGAGACATGAGAGAGAGGGAGAGAAGAAGAGATAGGAAGTGAGACAGAGAGACAGATAAGAAGAGAGAGAGAGAGGGAGAGAGAGAGGGAGAGAAGAAGAGATAGGAAGAGAGACAGAGAGACAGATAAGGAGAGAGAGAGAGAGAGAGAGAGAGAGAGAGAGACGGGCGAGACAGGAAGATGGACAAAGACAAAGTGAGGGGAAGAGCAGATGAGAGAGAGAGGAGAAGAGAGGAAGAGAGAAAGAGAGGGGAGCGCGAAGGAGAGAAGAGGGGGAATATTTATCGAGTGAATTAAACACTGTAGCATTCCCCAACACGCGTAATTCCTTGGACCCAAACCAGAGGGGATGAATCACCCTAATTAAACGGACACAGCTAATCACGGTCGAGGGGTTCCATGCTTGGCGGAGGAAACAGCAGTCCAGTCACCTAGTCTCCCCCTGCCCTGACTGAGGGGAACAGACCAGACCACTACACCGAAACACACAGTGGCTGCGATACACAGCTGCCAGGCCTGTGTAATACAGCCCTGGGTCGAAGATCAAGTCATGTGACATTTATTTATATATTTAAAAAAAAGATATTATCCAGAGTGCTGTACAATGAGCTAAGACAGAAAACAAACCATCAAACATATGACATAACACATTAGCGAAAACACTATTACAGACATGGGGAACGCGTTAGAGAACACTACTAGAAGACGTCGGTTCTTACCTTGGCCCTCTGCAGGATCTTCTTGTTGTCCTTCTGCAGCTCGAAGGCCTCCTGGAAGTCCAGGTTGGTGGAGGCCAGGGAGATGGTCAGGTTGACTCCGCCCACGTACGACAGGATGGCGTACTCGGACAGCGCCTGCAGCGCCACGCACGTGTCCTGGGAACGCCGGCACACGCTCGTGAGGGGGACGTGGGTGTGTGTGGGGGGGTATCTGGGTGGGTGTGGGGGTACCTGGGTGGATGTAGGGGGTATCGGGTGGATGTGAGGGGTATCTGGGTGGGGTGTGGGAGGTATCTGGGTGGATGTGGGGGTATCTGGGTGATTGTGGGGGGGTACCTGGGTGGGTGTAGGGGGTATCTGGGTGGGTGTGGGGTATCTGGGTGGATGTGGGGGTATCTGGGTGGATGTAAGGGGTATCTGGGTGGGTGCAGGGGTATCTGGGTGGGTGTGAGGGTATCTGGGTGGATATAGGGGGTATCTGGGTGGGTGTAGGGGGTATCTGGGTGGATGTGGGGGGTACCTGGGTGGATGTGGGGGGTATCTGGGTGGATATAGGGGGTATCTGGGTGGGTGTGGGGGGTACCTGGGTGGATGTGGGGGTACCTGGGTGCATGTAGGGGGTATCTGGGTGGATGTGGGGGTATCTGGGTGGATGTGGGGGTACCTGGGTGGATGTAGGGGGTATCTGGGTGGATGTGGGGGTATCTGGGTGGATGTGGGGGTACCTGGGTGGATGTAGGGGGTATCTGGGTGGATGTGGGGGGTATCTGGGTGGATGTGGGGGTACCTGGGTGGATGTAGGGTAGGAGTATCTGGGTGGGTGTGGGGGTACCTGGGTGGATGTAGGGGGTACCTGGGTGGATGTGGGGGTATCTGGGTGGATGTTGGGGGGTGCCTAGGTGGATGTGGGGGTATGTAAGTGGATGTGGGGGGATCTGGGTGGATGTGGGGGGATCTGGGTGGGTGTAGGGGGTACCTGGGTGGATGTGAGGGTATCTGGGTGGGTGTGGGGGGGTATCTGGGTGGATGTGGGGGTATCTAGGTGGATGTGAGGGTATCTGGGTGGGTGTGGGGGGTATCTGGGTGGGTGTGGGGGGTACCTGGGTGGAGGAGAAGCCCCCGAGGGCGTTCCTCTGCTGGGAGAGCCACTTGACCACAGGCAGGGCAGACGCCACGTCCCCCAGCAGGGTGTAGGTCAGCAGGCCGTAGGCCGTCATCTCCACCTCCGCAGACACCACTGGGACCAGAAGACACACCTCCTCATCATCACAATCATCATCATCATTATCATCGCCATGGTGATGCCAGTGGTGGGGGCAGGCTGTTCGTACCTGACTGAGAGAGGCCGTCGCTGAAGCCCATGAAGGTGTCCTCGTCCGTCACGGTGCTGCCGGTCAGACTCCAGTGGGTGAAACCATCTGAGAGAGGAAGAGGAGGAGAGAGGAGGAGAGGAGGAGAGGAGTAGGAGGCGAGGAGGAGATGAGGAGGAGAGAGGAGGAGAGAGGAGGAGAGAGGGGAGCGCACAGAGGGGATGGAGAGAGGGAGGAGGAGGGAGGAGGAGAGAGGGGAGATGAGGAGGATGAGAGGAGGAGAGAGAGAGAGAGGGAGGGCAGAGAGGAGGATGGATGAGGACGGGAGGAGGAGAGAGGAGAGAGGAGGAGAGAAGAGGAGAGGAGGAGAGAGGGAGGAGTGAGAGGGGTGAGTGACGAGGCAGGGGAGTAGAGGAGGAGAGAGAGGCCACGGAGCGCGGGATGAGGAGGAGGATGGGAGGAGTGAGGGAGGAGGAGGAGAGGGGCAGAGACTGAGAGGAGGACGGACGAGAGGGAGAGAGACGGAGAGAGGGTGCGGACCCCTGAGAACGAGGAGGAGCAGGCAGGCAGGGAGATCGGAGGAGGGGAAGGAGAGAGGAGAGAGGGAAGGAGAGAGGAGAAGAAAGAAGAGGAGAGAGGAGGAGAGGGAGTGACGGAGAGAAGAGAGGAGAAGAAAGAGAGTGAGAACCTTAAGGATCGAGGACCACCAAATTGTACTCGATCTAACCCAGAACAGCCGTCCATCTCCGACTTCCTCTCAGGGAACAGGAAGTCAGGAGAGCCTGGGTAGCAGTGAGGGGGGCGTGCGGCATCTACCCTGAGTGATGGCCATGTGGTTGAGCCGGCGCAGGGCCAGGGGGGCGTAGGGGCTCCTCAGCAGGGGCCAGGGCGTAGGCAGACAGGGCGGTGTGGTGTAGGGGTCGTCCGCAGCGTAGGGTGTTGCTCTCCAGGAAGCCCTGGCTTGGCCACCGCCAGCTTCTCCTCCTGGGAGAGAGAGGTGGAGGAGGAGAGAGAACAGACACCTACACACAGTACACCTCCGTCAACGATGAACCCGTCAAACCTCAAACGCTCTCTCTCATTTGTCTTCGGTGGAGCCGGAGGGTGGGGGGAGTGCGGGGGGGAGTAATTCAAACACGCCCGGGCTCAGATGTGCTTATCGAAGACGTGGACAAACATTCATTTGGTCATTAAAAAGGGCAAGGGGAGCTTTCATCTCCAGATGCGCCCTCTCTCTTCCCCGAGCGCTCGGCGAGGACGAGGCGGCCCTCTCTCTCTCTCGCTGTAATCGCCGCAGTCATCTTTTAATTAAGTGAATTTGGAAGAGGAGCCGGCCGCTTTGATGTTCGAGGCCGCGCCTCTCCGCCTCGCTCACTTCGAGAGGCCGTCTTCACGGGAGAGCCCGGGGGAAGGCCGAGGGGGGTGCGGAGAGGAGGTAGAAGAGGAGGAGAAAGGGCGGACAAAAGAGACAGCTAATGTTCCTTTAAACCCATCGACGTGACATCTCTTACATCCTGTCGAAAACCACCGGGGGTGGGTTTATCTCGACATAGCTACTGTACCATGTAACACCAGAACCTTCTAGATCAAAACGACCGACGATATCGTCTTTCTCACGCCGAGGCTGTCGGCTCACCCTCCTCTCCCGAGTCGTTCCATGCAGGTGTATATATGTGGCATTGTCATCCTTTACTGGATGGGGACACTTCCGAGGTCGACAGGAAGGGCAGTGGAGGGAGAGGAGGGGGGAGGGGAAGACACACGGCGAAGGCCCCCGGGGCGGATTCGAACCCCCGGGCCGACGAAACGAGACGACGACAGGAGAAGGCTTCAGGCGTCGTTCAGCACACTGCCTGAGACAGCCATGGCAGAGCTTCAGAGAGAAGCGGAGAGAGGAGGAGGAGGAGGAGGAGAGGAGGAGGAGGAGGAGGAGGAGGGAGACAGGAATGTGGCCAAGGTGTTCCTTTCGCAGGCTTCATAGCTCCTGCCTGTCCTTCTCATAAATCTTTTGATGTAGTGGAAGGATTAGATATTAGATTACCGGCGCTGGAGCATAACAAATATGAGTGGGCCGCCTGCCAGAACCTTCCATCTTCCAGAACAAGTAGGAATGTGATCCGGGTTCACACACACACACACACACACACAACCCTAACCAGGACTCCCAGCTTCCCCAGGAAACACCAACCAACCAATCAACTCAAGTCCACCCACCGTCTGGAGACAGATCCATCAAAAACACGCAACCGTAGTAACCCGCTGGGTTTGATTAGAGCACGTGTCAAAGTCACGGTACGTGTTCCGGACACCCGTTTGCTCGTGGGGGGAGCGCGTGGTAGTGTAGGCGGCGAGGCGGGCGTGATGGAGGAGGGGCCTCAGGATGGCGGGTAGAGCGGCGGCCCTCACCTCTGTGCTGATCCCCGTCTCCAGGAGAGCAGCGACCACGTAGGCCGTCAGAGAGATCTTCCCGTGGATCCCTCCTGGGGGGGGAACATGACGCTGGTTAGCTTTACTCTCCACACGCACGCACGGTGCACCCCTCCAACACACACACACACACACACACACACACACTAGCCACACACACACACACACACGCTAGCCACACACACACACACTAGCCACACACACACTAGACACACACACTAGCCACACGCTAGCCACACACACACGCTAGCCACACACACACACACACACATGCTAGCCACACACACGTTAGCCACACACACACACTAGCCACACACACACACACACACACATGCTAGCCACACACACGTTAGCCACACACACACACTAGCCACACACACACACACTAGCCACACACACACACACACACCTGCAGGTCCTTGTTGAGGATGCGTCCCATGGCGGGGAAGGAGCCCTCCTGTCTCTGGTGGGCTGTTGAGCCAGGACTTGGCCGCCCGCAGCTCCTCAGGGTCGATGTAGATGAAACCCCGGGACTGAGCAAAGGACTTCAACACAAACGCTGTCAGCCTGAGGGGGGGAGGAAGAGAGGGGCAGGGCCAGGGGAGGGGAGAAAGATTTAAGTGTTTTTTCAAGCGTGTGCAGACAAATCCTGAAAAACACTTAGCTATCGCCCTGAACTTTGAAACAGAGCAGCAGCCGCGCTGAGCGCAGAGCGAGCGAGAGTAGAGAGAGAGCGAGCGAGAGGCGAGACGAAGAGAGAGAAGGGTGGCGAGAGACGGCGAAGCGAGAAGAGAGAGAGATGAGAGAGAGAGAGCGAGAGAGAGAGATGAGCGAGCGAGAGCGCAGAGACGAGCGAGAGAGAGACGATCGTAGAGCTCGAGAGAAACGACGATCTCTAGCTCTCTCTCTGCTCTCTCTCTCTCTCTCTCTCTCTCTCATCTCCTCTCTCCTCTCTCTCTCTCTCTCTCTCGGAGTGTCGACAGCTCCTCAGCTCAGAGGAGGAGGGCACGGGGCGTCCAGAGAGAACGCACGAGGGGTTCTGAGTTCCACACCCAGCTAGGGCTGGAGGACCCGGGCGCTACGGAGGGCACGGCTAGCCTGCGCTATGGAGGGGGAGCAACAGCTGACCTCAGCGACACCCACCATCTGCCTTACGACACGGATAGCATTACGACACCATGTTCATTCCAACACCATCTTCATTCCAACACCATGTTCATTACGACACCATGTTCATTACACCATGTTCATTACGACACCGTCTTGCCTGATTGAGTCTTCCCCAAGACAGCCAGAAGATGAGGCAAGCTGCTGGCCGTAAAAAAAAGTCTAAGGAAATAAATAAAATGTTTTCCTTTCCTCTCCAAACATACATTTAAGGGTCGTAACCGCACAGAACGAGTCAAAAGAGAGCAGAAAGATAAAAAACTCTCTCGTAAATACGGGGTACTAAATCTTGCCCCGTCGCGCCCTCTGCCTTATCCTTCCCCCGGGGAGGGAGCAGAAAGTAGACCCTCGAACTGGCCAGGGTGTTTAGAAACGTAATGCCGTGTCACCGGCTTGAAACGCCTGGCTCTCGGGTGGGGGGGGCTGGAGATGACGGAGAGAGGGAGAGAGGATCACACTCTACGTCTTCCTCGCTCGGCCCTCTCCACCACCCTCGACGAGGCGACTCCCGTTCTCTATGCACGCAGGACACGCGGCTGTCGTTCGTCCTTTCGGGTGAGGGACAGGGAGGAGACACGAGGAGATGCATAAAAGCTGCTGTCCAAGAGGAAGAACGCTCATTCATTCTATACACAAACACACATGAGGCTCTTAAACTTTGATTTGAGTGGAGGTACTTCAGAGAAATACTGTCTGTCTGATAGCAGAGTTTATCTATTGGTGAAAAACATTGAATTCCTTCTAGAGTTTTTCCTTCAGCCTTCCTGTTCAGAATAGAAGGGTAAACAGATAAGTTTAATACGGCCCCATATCAGTGATCTCGATCTCTGGCATTCAATCCCCCCCTCCACCCCCCCGCCTCCACAACATCAGACCCAGCCACACAGAGACGCATGCCTTTCCCTGTCTCAACACGTCCAGAGGGAGCGCTTCACCACACAAGCCCAGGGAGAGGAGCCCTCAATCAGCCTGCCCCGCAGCTCGCTCTCCCCCCAGGCCACGGTGCTAAGTAGGCCACAGGGATCTGGGGCTGGGGGGGATGGGGGAGAGAGTGGGAGGTGAGGGGGGTGGGTGAAGGGGGACAGCAGGAGAGGGGGAGTGTAGGGGGGGGAGGTGAGGGGGAGTGGGGGGGGCAGATTACAGCAGCATGTGGCTCTCATTGGATCCAGACGCGGCAGGTATGCGAGCGATGCCGGAAGAGGGCCTGCCAGGTCTGGTCTGGCTCCCAAAACACCCCCCACAAACCAAGCGCAGACATCCTGGTGTCCACACACACACACACACACACACACACACACACCACACACAAACCACACACACACACACACAAACAGCATATTGAATGCAGGGGGTGTGTGGATAAAAAGCGGTACTAATCAACGCTTATCATTCTTCAACCCACAAGAAAAAGACAGTGAATACCAAACGCAGAGAGCATCGTAAAGTAGAGTTGAAGACCTCGATGTGACTTTACTGCCCGTGTCATTATGTATAATCCTTTCATTAGGATCAGGACATTTCCGTTTAGATTTTTACAAGCTGGGATACATTAACACTGCATAACGAGCGTTGTTAAGCGGGGCCAGTAAATGACTTGTTGCTAATGATGAACTCAGGAGGCAGTTCAACAGAAGTGGTGATCTCACATGTAAACACACACGGCCTGAATCGCTCAGGAAATGTTTGTTGTTGTCGGTTTCACAGAAGAATCAACAATTGCTGCTTTGCCATGGCGACGCCTGTAGCTCGGAGAGACCATCGTCAAGGTTTCCATAGCGGAGCGTTATGCTGTTAGCGTTAGCATCGAGGCTAAATACATTACAAAAAAATGGCAAATGGTGCATTTTTAAGCCTTCTAGTCTCAAAAGGTCAAAGGTCATTTCAAGATAAGAATGGAGGGGATTTCAAGAAAATGCTAATCATTCTGGGGCTGTGTCAAAGAGGTAAGAAGTGTTTTGCGTGGAGTAAAGGATTTGGTCCGTGTTGCTAACTCGTTGCTAACAGAGGTAAGACAGCGCTTGGGCTGGAAGAACAGGGGGTTTCGGCTAAAAAAACAACAAAAAAAACGGTCAAAACAACCCATGGAGACTCCACAGATTACACAAACAGTCTTTAACTGCAAACAAATCAGTGGTGCCTAACCTACCTCAGGGAACCAATTAAATCATTTGTGTATAACGGTTTATGTGACCATTATGTTGCACAGTCTGAGCTCTATTAACTGTCATAATATCCTTATGAATCACCCTGAGGTTTGCGAGACGACCTTATGAATCACCCTGAGGTTTGTGAGACGAGGCCGGGCGGTTGGCGAGGGTTTGTGAGTAGAACACTAGAGTCTCTTATGAGGTCTCAGTTCACTATACCAAATATTAGGATATGGTTATTAGACGGTAATATGATGTCTGTCGGCCTTCCTCGGGGGACGTGTAAACAGGAAATAAGCACCACGCATTAATGTTTAACCGCTCGGGAAACAGCTGACGTTCCGTCTAACTTTCTTTTTGGAATTCCTCTTTTCTTTATCAGACGACGTTATCCCAGGTGACGAACAGGGGAGTGGGGGGGATTTGAACCTGCAACCTCTCGATGTGTAACGTAGTCAGAGGACTGTTGACGGCGCATGTGTAGTGACTGTACGGTCTATCCCAAAGGGGCGTGTCCAGCAGGCCGGGGTGCAGAGAGACGTGAAGGTGCTCCTCTGGTGACTCACCACATGCTCCCTGAGGGGTCCCTCTCTCCGAAGGCACTGTAGGAGCCGTCCTGCCGCTTGTAGGTCAGCTGTCTCTGGTAGCCTATCACAGGAGAGGGGAAGACAGTCAGTGACAGAGGAAACTCTGGTAGCCTATCACAGGAGAGGGGAAAGACAGTCAGTGACACAGTGGAAAACTGGCTGAACACAGCCATGCATACAGTACCTCTTGACTACCAAGACTTGCAGCAGGTGGTCTGTTACCTTACAGCAGGTGGCCTGTTACCTTGCAGCAGGCGGTCTGTTACCTTGCAGCAGGTAGTCTGTTACCCTGCAGCAGGTGGTCTGTTACCTTGCAGCAGGTGGTCTGTTACCTTGCAGCAGGTAGCCTGTTACCTTGCAGCAGGTAGTCTGTTACCTTGCAGCAGGTAGTCTGTTACCTTGCAGCAGGTAGTCTGTTACCTTGCAGCAGGTGGTCTGTTACCTTGCAGCAGGTAGTCTGTTACCTTGCAGCAGGTAGTCTGTTACCTTGCAGCAGGTGGTCTGTTACCTTGCAGCAGGTAGTCTGTTACCTTGCAGCAGGTAGTCTGTTACCTTGCAGCAGGTAGTCTGTTACCTTGCAGCAGGTGGTCTGTTACCTTGCAGCAGGTAGTCTGTTACCTTGCAGCAGGTAGTCTGTTACCTTGCAGCAGGTAGTCTGTTACCTTGCAGCATGTAGTCTGTTACCTTGCAGCAGGTAGTCTGTTACCTTGCAGCAGGTAGTCTGTTACCTTGCAGCAGGTAGCCTGTTACCTTGCAGCAGGTAGTCTGTTACCTTGCAGCAGGTAGCCTGTTACCTTGCAGCAGGTAGTCTGTTACCTTGCAGCAGGTAGTGTGTTACCTTGCAGCAGGTGGTCTGTTACCTTGCAGCAGGTAGTCTGTTACCTTGCAGCAGGTAGCCTGTTACCTTGCAGCAGGTGGTCTGTTACCTTGCAGCAGGTAGTCTGTTACCTTGCAGCAGGTAGTCTGTTACCTTGCAGCAGATAGTCTGTTACCTTGCAGCAGGTAGCCTGTTACCTTGCAGCAGGTAGTCTGTTACCTTGCAGCAGGTGGTCTGTTACCTTGCAGCAGGTAGTCTGTTACCTTGCAGCAGGTAGCCTGTTACCTTGCAGCAGGTAGTCTGTTACCTTGCAGCAGGTGGTCTGTTACCTTGCAGCAGGTAGCCTGTTACCTTGCAGCAGGTGGTCTGTTACCTTGCAGCAGGTAGTCTGTTACCTTGCAGCAGGTAGTCTGTTACCTTGCAGCAGGTGGTCTGTTACCTTGCAGCAGGTAGTCTGTTACCTTGCAGCAGGTAGTCTGTTACCTTGCAGCAGGTGGTCTGTTACCTTGCAGCAGGTAGCCTGTTACCTTGCAGCAGGTAGTCTGTTACCTTGCAGCAGGTAGTCTGTTACCTTGCAGCAGGTGGTCTGTTACCTTGCAGCAGGTAGCCTGTTACCTTGCAGCAGGTAGTCTGTTACCTTGCAGCAGGTGGTCTGTTACCTTGCAGCAGGTAGTCTGTTACCTTGCAGCAGGTAGTCTGTTACCTTGCAGCAGGTGGTCTGTTACCTTGCAGCAGGTAGCCTGTTACCTTGCAGCAGGTAGTCTGTTACCTTGCAGCAGGTAGTCTGTTACCTTGCAGCAGGTAGTCTGTTACCTTGCAGCAGGTAGCCTGTTACCTTGCAGCAGGTAGTCTGTTACCTTGCAGCAGGTAGCCTGTTACCTTGCAGCAGGTAGCCTGTTACCTTGCAGCAGGTAGTCTGTTACCTTGCAGCAGGTAGTCTGTTACCTTGCAGCAGGTAGTCTGTTACCTTGCAGCAGATAGTCTGTTACCTTGCAGCAGGTGGTCTGTTACCTTGCAGCAGGTAGTCTGTTACCTTGCAGCAGGTAGTCTGTTACCTTGCAGCAGGTAGTCTGTTACCTTGCAGCAGGTGGTCTGTTACCTTGCAGCAGGTGGTCTGTTACCTTGCAGCAGGTAGTCTGTTACCTTGCAGCAGGTAGTCTGTTACCTTGCAGCAGGTAGTCTGTTACCTTAGAGCAGGTAGTCTGTTACCTTGCAGCAGGTAGTCTGTTACCTTGCAGCAGGTAGCCTGTTACCTTGCAGCAGGTAGTCTGTTACCTTGCAGCAGGTGGTCTGTTACCTTGCAGCAGGTGGTCTGTTACCTTGCAGCAGGTAGTCTGTTACCTTGCAGCAGGTAGTCTGTTACCTTGCAGCAGGTAGTCTGTTACCTTGCAGCAGGTAGTCTGTTACCTTGCAGCAGGTAGTCTGTTACCTTGCAGCAGGTAGTCTGTTACCTTGCAGCAGGTAGTCTGTTACCTTGCAGCAGGTAGTCTGTTACCTTGCAGCAGGTGGTCTGTTACCTTGCAGCAGGTAGTCTGTTACCTTGCAGCAGGTAGTCTGTTACCTTGCAGCAGGTGGTCTGTTACCTTGCAGCAGGTAGTCTGTTACCTTGCAGCAGGTAGTCTGTTACCTTGCAGCAGGTAGTCTGTTACCTTGCAGCAGGTAGTCTGTGGCCTCTGTCTCCACCTCAGGGCTGAGCTGGCGGGTCTTCTGCAGGTACTTGAGCACAAAGACGTTGGGGGCGAAGTGGATCATGTTCTGCTCTCCGCAGCCGAACGGCAGACGCAGCAGCCTGTCCAGGTTATTGAGGGTGGGGCCCATCACATCACCTGATACACACACACACACACAGACACACACAGACACACACAGACACACACACAGACACACACACAGACAGACACACACACAGACACATTAACACCATTGCATGTTTAGTTAGAAAGCCCTGGAGCTGGCGGGCGGTGCTGGGGGCGGAGCTGGGGGCGGAGCCCCGGGGGGAGCTGTGGGCGGAGCCCCGGGGGGAACCGGGGGGGGAGCTGGGGGCGGCGCTCCTCACCGATCATGGAGGCGGTGGCTCTCTCGGAGCCGGGCACCACGTTGTGAGGGACCCCCAGGGTGAAGGCCTCGTTGTGGTTCTCGTCAGAGTCCTCCTTCCTCCAGATCTTGAACTCGCCCACCGAGCCCCAGCCAGTGGAGAAGCCCACGTGCCGCACCTGCCCCGGGAGGGGGCCGGCCCACTGCAGGATCAGAGACTCATTGGACGCCTGGAGGCCGTGTCCGACCTATCGGATCACAGGGACGGGGATGTCAGACCGTGGATCTTGTTTTTATCGTACACATGCAATGACACAAGTCCAAACATTTATACACATGTTTCTTACGTATGGGTTGTTTGGCAAACTCTGTTGCTCTTAAACGAGCTGTAAGCCCACTTAACCCCACTGTGTTTGTGGAACAACTCTCTCCATTAGTTCTGTTTCTTAGTCTACCTCGGAGGAGACGGTGACACAGCCAGTCAAGAAGTCAACACTGGAAACTCATAAGACTTCAAAAGTGGTCGGTGTTGCTTTTGGACAGGGCGTATCGGGGGGGCACTAATGAGGGAGGGGGGATTGGGGGGGCTCCCTGTAACCACATTAAACCAAAGACCATGCAAAGCTGAACAAGGCTCATCAAACTCAAATCCAATCAGTCGCTAGGGAAAAAAAAGATATGAATCTCATTGGTCCGTGCAGTGTCCGAGGCGGTATTTTAATGGCTCCCTTCGGCGGGTGTAGCCAATCGAACGTGCGGCTCGGGCCCGTTGGCGGATGCCAGGCAGAGACACGGATCAGCCAGCGTTCTCCCTGACACCAGCCAGCTAAGGTGACCTCAGAGACAAGGTATTAACAGTGGCGCCAGTCCTCCACACACACACACACACACACACACACACACACACACACACACACACACCACACACACACACACACACACACACACACACACACACACACACACACACACACACACACACACTCTCCCTGAACACACACTCAATCCACAACACAAGTCTGCCACGCACCCCCAGCGAACCATCAAAGTACTGTACGAGGAGGAACGTACCAATGCCTATTAAGTATCTCTGAAAGATCTCAACTATCCAACATCCATGAAGTCTGGTGGAGATCACAGTGGCTTGGCTGTGGATTCATGGAAGAGTCTAACATCTGATCTGAGATCTGATCAGTAGCCCTAGTCCTGTGGGCTGCCCAGGACAGAGCTCCCCAGACCCCCCGCCCCCCCCTCCCCAGACCCCCCGCCCCCCCCTCACCTGCACCCCCGCCCCCCTCACCTGCACCACGCCGCCCTTCCAGCTGACCCAGAAGCTGCGGAACTCGTCCCAGGAGAGGATGCCCGGCGTGGGCACGCTGACCAGCGCCTCGCCCATCTTCCCCAGGGAGATCCAGGAGCGCGTGTTCTGCCGGCCGCCCAGCACCACCTCCAGCATGTCGGCGCTGTCGTGGGGGCTGGGCGAGAGGGCCAGGTGGGCGTCGTTGTGGGTCTTCACGGCCACCTGGAAGAGGGTCATCTTGGAGGGCTTCTTCACGTACTGGTACTCGTACTTGTTGGGGGTGGATATGTGGATGCGCTCTGGGGGGATCGAACCGTCAGCGTGGTTAGAGACCTGCAGACCGTGAGGACATCTACGTGCCCTATCGCTGGATGAGTCACATGTGTTGTCAGGGACGACGCTGCACTCACCGTTGGGGCAGAAGAAGACGCTGTAGGTGTACTCCCGAGGCAGGCCCTCGGGCTACAGGGAGAGAGAGAGGGGACAAAGTTAACCCAGACATAATGTGGCTCGCCCTCATCATCATCATCAGGGTCTGCCTTTACCTCCACCATGACGGTCCTCCGGACGTAGTCCGAGCCCGCGGGGGTCCTCCGGTCGTCGAGGTCGTCCGGGACTTTGCCTGACTTGGTGGACTGGAGGCCTTCGGAGCAGCAGGAGGGTTCGCTGTAGGCGATGGCGCGTGCTAGGAGAGGAGGGAGACGGTCTCACGCATCATCAGCACGCTCTGTCAGCACGCCCGCTACACACACCGTCACACACCTCGTCCTGCACGCCGTAAATCACCCGGGCCTCATAAAGTGCGCCTATAAAATCAGTCAAAAGGTTTCTAGTACTGCCGTCACGAGGAGGATTCGGCGAAACCATGGCACGCCGGGAACAGCGCGGCGCCAGCGACATACATCCCACGTCAGCTGACCCCGGGCAGGACGGTCAGATGGGGACACGCTGTTCCCTCGCGGGCCCCAGCACGGCTCCGTGGCGGCGGGCCAGCGCCCCCCTCTTTGTGCGTGTGTAGTGAGAGGGAAAGACCAGGGGGCCAGGGGCCACAGGGGCCCCCGTTGACCCAGAAACTCACCCACATGCCACTGAGCGTCAGTATCAGGGCTCTGCCCCCCCATCGGACCCCTGGGGCGGGCTGTTTGTGGTTTGGCATGGCCAAGGACCTCCGAGGGGCTGTGTTTGAGGGGGATGCTTGTGGGCCAGATTTGACGGGTG
Source organism: Mallotus villosus (assembly GCA_903064625.1). Taxonomy (NCBI): domain Eukaryota; kingdom Metazoa; phylum Chordata; class Actinopteri; order Osmeriformes; family Salangidae; genus Mallotus; species Mallotus villosus. Next base: position 41,638 of record CAEFZP010000357.1, read on the forward strand.
GGACGATGTGTGTGTGGTGTGTGTGTGTGTGTGTGTGGGGGTGTGCTTGCTCACCTGTGATGTTGGCTGCTCCCAGCTCAGTGAAGGACAGCACTATGGATGTGGGCGTGGCCTCGCCAGGTGCTACGCACTTCTTCCTGGTCAGGTGATGCTTCCCAGGGTGCCCCACAAACTTGATCCCCTTGGGAACTGACACTTTGACGTGGACCTGCAGAGCACACACACACACACACACACATACAGAGACACACACACACACATACAGAGACACCACACACACAGACACACACAGCAGGAAAACAAGGCGCGGTCTGCATTAGAGAGCGAATAAACATCTATGACTGACCACGATGATCATGTGACCACTGTGCTCATGCTTTAGCTTCCTGGTGTCCTGGCAGGAGGTCACATCTGATTGGCTGTCGAGCTGACCTCCCCACCAGCTCCTAACGCATGCGGGGGAATGTGGAAGCACACGGGGGGATTGTCCAGCGCTGACTGACTCATGCTTCCCCCCCCGCTCTCTGTCTCTCTTCCTCTTCCTCTCTCTCTCTCTCTCTCTCTCTCTCTCTCTCTCTCCGCTCCCTGAAGGAATCCGCTCCGCCCGCGCTCCACATTTCTCCCAGCGTGCGGCGATGCGCTCAGATCACCGCCGCTCCACAGCCGCACGCCACCCGTTGTAAATAACTTCACAGGCCTCGCGTCATCGCCCCCTCGCGTGACATTAAAGAGGCTCACGCACGGCCGTTTAACGGGGCTGGTGCGCACGCCATGATGTCATCTCTGCGAGCCGCGAGAGACAGCCTCTGGGCCCCGGACACCCTGGCTCACTTCCCTCTGCCTGACCTCATGGTGTAACCATGGTCCCCCAGGCCTCACCCTCATGGTGTAACCCTCCGCCTCTAGTCCCCCCAGGCCTCCTCACCCTCATGGTGTAACCCTCCGCCTCTAGTCCCCCAGGCCTCCTCACCCTCATGGTGTAACCCTCCGCCTCTAGTCCCCCAGGCCTCCTCACCCTCATGGTGTAACCCTCCGCCTCTAGTCCCCCAGGCCTCCTCACCCTCATGGTGTAACCCTCCGCCTCTAGTCCCCCAGACCTCCTCACCCTCATGGTGTAACCCTCCTCTGGTCCCCCAGGCCTCCTCACCCTCATGGTGTAACCCTCCTCTAGTCCCCCAGGCCTCCTCACCCTCATGGTGTATCCCTCCGCCTCTAGTCCCCCAGGCCTCCTCACCCTCATGATGTAACCCTCCTCTAGTCCCCAGGCCTCCTCACCCTCATGGTGTAACCCGCCTCTAGTCCCCCAGGCCTCCTCACCCTCATGGTGTAACCCTCCTCCTCTAGTCCCCCAGGCCTCCTCACCCTCATGGTGTAACCCTCCGCCTCTAGTCCCCCAGGCCTCCTCACCCTCATGGTGTAACCCTCCTCTGGTCCCCCAGGCCTCCTCACCCTCATGGTGTAACCCTCCTCCTCTAGTCCCCAGGCCTCCTCACCCTCATGGTGTAACCCTCCGCCTCTAGTCCCCCAGGCCTCCTCACCCTCATGGTGTAACCCTCCGCCTCTAGTCCCCCAGGCCTCCTCACCCTCATGGTGTAACCCTCCGCCTCTAGTCCCCCAGACCTCCTCACCCTCATGGTGTAACCCTCCTCTGGTCCCCCAGGCCTCCTCACCCTCATGGTGTAACCCTCCTCTAGTCCCCCAGGCTCCTCACCCTCATGGTGTATCCCTCCGCCTCTAGTCCCCCAGGCCTCCTCACCCTCATGATGTAACCCTCCTCTAGTCCCCCAGGCCTCCTCACCCTCATGGTGTAACCCGCCTCTAGTCCCCCAGGCCTCTCACCCTCATGGTGAACCCTCCTCCTCTAGTCCCCCAGGCCTCCTCACCCTCATGGTGTAACCCTCCGCCTCTAGTCCCCCAGGCCTCCTCACCCTCATGTGTAACCCTCCTCTGGTCCCCCAGGCCTCCTCACCCTCATGGTGTAACCCTCCTCCTCTAGTCCCCCAGGCCTCCTCACCCTCATGGTGTAAACCCTCCGCCTCTAGTCCCCCAGGCCTCCTCACCCTCATGGTGTAACCCTCCTCTAGTCCCCCAGGCCTCCTCACCCTCATGGTGTAACCCTCCTCTGGTCCCCCAGGCCTCGCCCTCCCCCATACCCCACAGCCTCACCCCTACGCCACAGCCCTCACCCTCTTTCCTATATCCCTCACCCCCTCTATCCCCCCCCTCCCCCACATCCCTCACCCCATACCCCACATCCCTCACCCCTCCTCCACATCCCTCACCCCGTTTCCTATATCCCTCACCCCCCTCTATCCCCCCCCCTCCCCCCACATCCCTCACCCCCCCTCCACATCCCTCACCCCCTTTCCTATATCCCTCACCCCCTGTATCTCCCCCACATCCCTCACCCCTCCCCCACATCCCTCCCCCCCCCTCCCCCACACCCCTCCCCCCTCACCTCGGCGCAGGAGGGCAGGTAGTTGTAGACGGTGAGAGGGACCTTGGTCTGCTCCCCCTGACCACGCTGTAGGGCAGGGTGAAGTCCACGAAGAAGGGCTTGAACGTGCGAAGCTCCGCCCTCTTGCCATGCCCAGCCCCTTCTCCTCCGACAAGCCAATGGCCTCGGTCACCCAGGTGGTGATGGAATCCGGGACGTCCAATCGCAACTCGGCCTCCCCGGTGACATCACTGACGAAGGGAGACGTAGGAAGAAGAAAAAAACTGTTTCTCCACGGAACATAACATGCAGTCATGTTCGACATGTTTCTCCACCACGTCCAAATAAACGAAACGAGAAGCGATCGGTCGGCGAGAAGCACGGGACGGATCAAACGCCAAACGCTTCACGTGGGGAACACCTGCAGCCGTGCATGACTCTGTCCGGAGGAAGTGGGGCGTGGAGGTGAGAGAGAACGCAGTCAGGTGCAGACCAAAGCTGCGGCCCAAACGCCGCTGCCTGAGATCATTCCTGGCAGCCCTCGGCTCACGTTAGTCTTGGCAAACTTTCACAGGCCGTAAACATTGAAGGAAACGGCAGACACCCCTTCCCTTTGATCAAAACCACCTCTAAAACCACATCGATACACCCCATAAGTGAAATCAAAGCATTCTGACCGAGTAGGAAATTGCACAGAACAGAACTGCTGCCCAATGCAGTTAAGCGTTATGAAAATCTATGGCTGTTTTATTTCTACTGGCAGGTTATGAATGGAAGGAATTGTTGGGAAAGAGAGGGACTGTTCCAAAACAACCTCGTTTAACCGAGCCACATTCACACCCACAGGGAGGAAACACTGGACATCGCTGGAGTGGTGAAATACCAACACAGCACCACTACCCTCACTCATCTCTCTAGACTCTCTCTCTCTCTCGATCTCCCTCTCATCCTCGTCTCTCTCCCATCTCTCATCTCTCTCTCTCTATTTCCCTCTCTCCCTCCCCCTTCTCTCTCCCTCTCTCTCTCTCTCCTTCTCCCCTTCTCTCTCCCTCTCTCAAATATGTGGTCCCTCGCCCCTCCTACCCCCCCCCTCCCCCCTCCCCTCCACACTTGAAGACCTGGACCTGGTCCAAATCCCACTTAAGTACCCGCAATCTGTAGCAGCTGAGGCTACCTCAGCCCACGCAGAGCGAGAGAGAGAAACACGGCACATGCACACGGGAACATCCACTGACACGCTATACGAACGGTTAGGGAGAAACGAGTACACACACAACACACACACCTCACACACACACACGCACACACACACAACACACACACACACACATACACATACACACACACCCACACACACACACACACGCATACACACACACACACATACACGCACACACACACACACACTCGTACCTGACGTTGAGGCAGTGCCAGACCCAGGTCTCAGGGAAGAACGTCCGCTTGCGTTTCTCTGCCCTGAAAACACACGCAAACCTCACGTCAACACGGGCCTCCGTCTGAGGGTCATCACTGTGCGTGTGTGTGTGTGTGCGTGTATGTGTTCGTACCTGGGCACGATGTGTGTGTGTGAGCGTACCTGGGCACGGTGTGCGTGTGCATGGCTGCCACCTGGGTGGCAGTGTGTGGCTGGAAGGCAGGGACGGCCTCGTCTGTGTACATCCCTCCGCTCTGTCTGTGGTTGAGACTCACCATGTCGGTCATCACCACCAGCCCTGTTTCCTGAGAGGGGCACACACACACACACAAGCACACACACACACACACACACGTTGGCTAAAAGAACGGACAGGTCATGTGACTCGGCGTGGGATCGGGGCCGTCCGCTCTCACCGTGAAGGCGAAGCGCGCGTCTTTGGTGATGTCCCAGTGCCACGGGAACACGGAGGAGCGCCGGCGTCGCCTCGACGACAGCCCGGGCCACCAGAAGTGCCCGTCGTCTTTGGGGACCCCGAAAGCGTCCGACACGTCGAACTCGGCCAGCTCCTTAAACACCTACGCACACCGGAACACGCACACAACACAAGACACGTCTACTGTTACGGTGCGTCCAGACGCCCCCAGAGCGAGCGGGAGGAGGAGGGGAGAGAGGCCGGACGGTAGGCCCGGGCAGACGGACCTTATCTGGGCTGAGCTGGAAGGCGGGCTTGAGGAGGTACAGGCTCTTGTCCACGCTGGCGACGCACACGCACGAGCCTCTCTCCCCGCGCACGCGGAGACGCACGGGGTCTCCCGGCAGGGACTCGTTGGCGGAGAGGGAGACGGACACCTGCGGGGGGTCAAAGGTCAAGGTGGCGGTAGGGAGTCAGATGGCTGAGCGGTTAGGGAATCGGCTATTCACAGAAGGTTGCCGGTTCGATTCCTGGCCGTGAAAAATGACTTTGTGTCCTTGGGCAAGGCACTTCACCCTACTTGCCTCGGGGGGGAATGTCCCTGTACTTTACTGTAAGTCGCTCTGGATAAGAGCATTTGCTAAATGGCTAAGTCTGGTCGTGAAAAGTTGCTAGCCTGGCTCTAGCGGGGTGGGGCGTGTGTACCTGGTTCTCGAAGCTGGGCTGCACGGGGATCTGCAGGCTGTCTGTCACGCCCTCGCCGTTGTCCCTCACGTAGTAGACCAGCAGCCTGCTGAGGGGGGCCATGGCGTGGGTGACGGGGAAACGCAGGGACGTCATGCAGCTGTCTGTCTCCCCCTGGGAGGAGGGGCCTGAGAGGAGGGAGGGAGGGGAGGGAGGGGAGGAGAGGAGGGGAGGAGAGGGGAGAGAGGAGGAGAGGAGGGAGAGAGGAGGGAGGAGAGGAGAGGAGGAGGCAGGAGAGGAGAGGGGAGAGGAGGGAGGGGAGAGAGGGGAGGAGGGGAGGGAGGAGAGAGGGGAGGAGGACCAGAGAGAGAGCCAGAGAATAAAAACAGGGTTGACACAACGTTCGAAGCGCCAACCTTTCCTTCGTCTTTCTGCGAGGACGGACGGACGTGGGGGCTGACCGGAGGGGGGCAGAGTGGTGTGGACGTCCTTGTCGAAGGTGACCGTCGCCCTCCTGCCCCTGTGGGCCGTGGAGTTACTCTGCTGACGGCCAGACTGGACGATGTTCCCCCGGGACGCGATCTCGTAGTGCAGCGTGACGTTACAGGGACAGGTGGACATGAGGGACAGCTCGGCCTCCTGGCCAATCTACACACACACACACACACACACACACACACACTGAGATGACTCAACTCTATCCTCGCTCCTCATGATGGTTTTTGCTGTTACGTTGTTACTGGAGGAGTGTGTGTGAGTTTGTGAGTGTGAGTGTGAGTGTGAGTGTGTGTGTGAGTGAGTGTGTGTGTGTGTGTGTGTGTGTGTGTGTGTGTGTGTGTGAGTGTGTGTGTGTGTGCGTACCTTGAGAGGAGCGTTGGGGCTCTGGATCTGCATGTGGCACTTGCTGGGTGAGTACCAGCTGCTGATGGAGAGGTAGCTGGGCAGGTACTGGTCCCCCGCTGGCCTGCCGTGGATGGCCGTCACCTTGGTCTGGGGCACAGCGCACACACAGGGTCGAGCCAGATACTGCGTCCTGTACATCTCTGTGGTGTGTGACGCAGCTGATCCCTGTGTCTTCTACTAGAGCCACTGAGCCTCTCTTCCTGTCTGTCTCCGCCTCTCCTCGTCGAGACTCTCACGTCCGCATCCGCTCAGAGGAAGGAGAGAGGAGGCGAACGAGAAGAGGAGAAGAGACGAAGGACGAGCAGGCGAGAGAGAAGAGGAGCGAGTGCGAAGGAGAAAGGAGCGAGAGCTGGGTCCAAAGCGAAGAAGATAATGCGACATCTCCAAAGTATCTCACTCGCCCTACTCAGCTATCATACTTCTCACTATCATCCCTCCTCTCTCTCTCCCTATCCGGCGGCGAGGCCCCCACTGACCTCCAGCCAGACGTACTGGGCAGCGTTGGGGATGGAGGGGATCTCGAAGGAGGCCTGGCCGTCCGCGGAGGTCAGCTCGCTGGTGTACACGTTGTCTTTGGGGGTGAGCTCCGCCTTGACGCGCACGCGCACGCCGTCGGCCGGGCTGCCGTCTGGATAGGTCACCTCCACCTGGCGGGGGCGGGGAGGGGGGCGACAGGGGGGCAGGCAGACAGGGACATCAGTCAGCTGTGCACCTCAAGGGCTACCGTGTTGTATAAGTGAGCGGGTGTATCCGCCTCCCCTCACCTTTCCCTTGTACGGCAGGCCGGGTTTGAACTGCTTGCGGGTGTCCTTGGAGTACTTGATGTCGATCAGCTGTTTGTGCACCGGGGTGGAGTCGTCGAACATGGTCTGCTTCCCCCCGTCCACGCTGGTCACCGTCACCCACATGTGCACCGTCCCCCGGAAGTGATCGGCCACGTCCAGCGGCATCATGTCCTTCACGCACACGCTGAACGTGGCGGAACCTTTGATCTGGCGGATGATAGGGGAGGGAGGGGAAAGGTTTCTCATGTGATTCCTGAGACCCCAGAGATGTATTTCTCCGACGTCCAATCGGACGTCCAGGACCTAGGGGCGTGGCCCGCTCACCTCCATGGTCTTGGCCACAGGAAGTCCCACCTCGTGGCGGTAGTACCCCACGCCGTTCACCGTCAGGTTCACCGTCAGCTTGCCCGTCACCGGCTTCCCGAACGTGTACCTGGGAGGCGTGGGAGGTGAGCCGTCAGCTAGCTCACGTAGCGTCCGCCACGCCGCGGGGCGTGTCGTTGGCGGGTGCGAGGGGGCGGAGTGTAACTCACCTGGCTGTCACGGTGGTCTGCTCGCACGTGTTTAGGTCACGGATGTAGCGAGGGGGTTCGATCACCAGCTCGAACTTGGGCAACACTGTGGGAGAGAGGGACAACGTCTTCACACATGCTTTACAGTGTATTCCTATATTCACGTGTTTCCGGTTCCATCCGGTCCTGCCTGGATGAATGAGCTCTTCTCACCGTACTTCTGGACTTCAAAAGACTTGTTGTAGGTGTGGCCCTGCATCTCCACAAAGATGAACCACTCCCCAAACACTGGCTGGTCCGACAGAGGGAAGCTCATGTTCACGATGCCTGATGACAGAACAGGGGTCACAACCAGCAGCAGTTTGTGTGTGTGTGTGAGCGTGTGTGTGTGTGTATAGGGTGTGTGTGAGCGTGTGGTGTGTGTGTGTGTGAGTGTGTATAGGTGTGGTGTGTTTGTGAGCGTGTGTGTGTGTGTGTGTGTATAGGTGTGTGTGAGTGTGTGTAAAGGTGTGTGTGAGCGTGTGTGTGTGTGTACAGGTGTGTGTGAGCGTGTGTGTGTGTGTATAGGTGTGTGTGTGTGTACAGGTGTGTGTGTGTGTGTACAGGTGTGTGTGTGTAAGTCTCACCACAGCAGATGGGTTTCAGATTGTGCCACTGGACAATTCGAGATCCTCTCGGATCCTGCAACGTCAGATTATAATCCATATTATAGTCTAACATCATCTCTAATTCGCAATTCTTGACAAGACCTTTAGAGGGAAGGATATACGGGATTATACCCCACAACCCCCCACCCCGGGAAATCCCATCAACCTCCACTCACCACGACATACGCCTCCATCTGCGGGGAGGGAAGAAAAGAAGGAAGAGGGAGGGGGGGGAAACGCATGGAAGGCACACGTTAGACAAACAGAACAGCCACATGGGAAAATATCCCTTCCTCTCCCCCTCCCCCTCCCCCCCCTCTCCCTCCCCCCTCGCCCCCTAACAGTTACCCGTCTGTGATCGCGAGCGCCCGCCTCTCCCAGCGGCAGACCCTTTATAGCTGCTGCCGTCAATAAACACACTGTCCTGCACGCGCGCGCTCGCGTCTATTTGAAGCCGTTTTTCTAACATTCCTGCCTCGCTTTCGATAAATAAGTTACTGTATATTTTGTGGGCGTTCGGGGGGCCCGGGTTACCCTTCCTCACATCCCCCCCCAAGAGGGGAAGTTAAGAAAACAAGTTGTGTTAAATACTTCAGATGCCTCTCTGGGAAGTCGTTTCACATCAAAAGAGCACAGCTGTTTCGCATCAAGGCAAATAACGGTATTTCATGCTAAGTCATTCCGAAGCACTTAATGGCCAGGAGATGAGCGCCCACGGATGTGTCACAGGTGATCATGTGGTCACGGACGGTACCTTGTCATTGGCCGGCCTGAGCTCAGGAGTGACTGAGTAGACGTTGACGAACACTAGAGAGACACATCAAAAGATTCAGAATCAAGTTTATGCCATTGGTGTTTTTCTCATATGAAAAATAAAGAACTCTGAATCAGGTGTTGGTGTGTTTACATCCACTAAGTGCCGGGAGAGAGACCTTTGTGTTTGGGTTTGTAGATGGGCTTGTCAGTCTGGATGAACACGGCCGTGCCCTTGCTGTCCACGGTGACTGTGGTGTAGTTGTGGAAGATGTAGCCCCCTTCGGTGATGTGGCGATTCCCCCACACCTTCAGATGGGCCTGGCCTCTCAACCCTGGAGGGACCTGCAACAGCACAGACATCTTCACCCTCACAGCACAGACATCTTCACCCTCACAGGCACAGACATCTTCACCCTCACAGCACAGACATCTTCACCCTCACAGCACAGACATCTTCACCCTCACAGGACACAGGAACTAGACAGCACAGACATCTTCACCCTCACAGCACAGACATCTTCACCCTCACAGCACAGACATCTTCACCCTCACAGCACACACATCTTCACCCTCACAGCACAGACATCTTCACCCTCACAGCACAGACATCTTCACCCTCACAGCACAGACATCTTCACCCTCACAGCACAGACATCTTCACCCTCACAGCACAGACATCTTCACCCTCACAGCACAGACATCTTCACCCTCACAGCACAGACATCTTCACCCTCACAGCACAGACATCTTCACCCTCACAGCACAGACATCTTCACCCTCACAGCACAGACATCTTCACCCTCACAGCACAGACATCTTCACCCTCACAGCACAGACATTTTCACCCTCACAGGACACAGGAACTAGACAGCACAGACATCTTCACCCTCACAGCACAGACATCTTCACCCTCACAGCACAGACATCTTCACCCTCACAGCACAGACATCTTCACCCTCACAGCACAGACATCTTCACCCTCACAGGACACAGGAACTAGACAGCACAGACATCTTCACCCTCACAGCACAGACATCTTCACCCTCACAGCACACACATCTTCACCCTCACAGCACAGACATCTTCACCCTCACAGCACAGACATCTTCACCCTCACAGCACAGACATCTTCACCCTCACAGCACAGACATCTTCACCCTCACAGCACAGACATCTTCACCCTCACAGGACACAGGAACTAGACAGCACAGACATCTTCACCCTCACAGCACAGACATCTTCACCCTCACAGCACAGACATCTTCACCCTCACAGCACAGACATCTTCACCCTCACAGCACACACATCTTCACCCTCACAGCACAGACATCTTCACCCTCACAGGACACAGGAACTAGACAGCACAGACATCTTCACCCTCACAGCACAGACATCTTCACCCTCACAGCACAGACATCTTCACCCTCACAGCACAGACATCTTTCACCCTCACAGCACAGACATCTTCACCCTCACAGCACAGACATCTTCACCCTCACAGGACACAGGAACTAGACAGCACAGACATCTTCACCCTCACAGCACACACATCTTCACCCTCACAGCACAGACATCTTCACCCTCACAGCACAGACATCTTCACCCTCACAGGACACAGGAACTAGACAGCACAGACATCTTCACCCTCACAGCACAGACATCTTCACCCTCACAGCACAGACATCTTCACCCTCACAGCACAGACATCTTCACCCTCACAGCACAGACATCTTCACCCTCACAGCACAGACATCTTCACCCTCACAGCACAGACATCTTCACCCTCACAGCACAGACATCTTCACCCTCACAGGACACAGGAACTAGACAGCACAGACATCTTCACCCTCACAGCACAGACATCTTCACCCTCACAGGACACAGGAACTAGACAGCACAGACATCTTCACCCTCACAGCACAGACATCTTCACCCTCACAGCACAGACATCTTCACCCTCACAACACAGACATCTTCACCCTCACAGGACACAGGAACTAGACAGCACAGACATCTTCACCCTCACAGCACAGACATCTTCACCCTCACAGCACAGACATCTTCACCCTCACAGCACAGACATCTTCACCCTCACAGCACAGACATCTTCACCCTCACAGGACACAGGAACTAGACAGCACAGACATCTTCACCCTCACAGCACAGACATCTTCATCCTCACAGGACACAGGAACTAGACAGCACAGACATCTTCACCCTCACAGCACAGACATCTTCACCCTCACAGCACAGACATCTTCACCCTCACAGGACACAGGCACTAGCCAGCACAGACATCTTCACCCTCACAGCACAGACATCTTCACCCTCACAGGACACAGGCACTAGCCAGCACAGACATCTTCACCCTCACAGCACAGACATCTTCACCCTCACAGGACACAGGCACTAGCCAGAAGGACCAATGAAAAACAAGACGACAGGACATGATTTTGCCGCTTTATCCAATGCACTTCTGCAGTTGTTATTGTTGCACTGTAGTTTATTTATTATGTTTGATGAACTATACTGGTAGATGTGGTTACCTTGGTTACCTTGCCATGTTAAATGCAGATCTTTTCATGACTCTGACCCACCGAAATAACTTTAGATTTCTTTTCTAAGAAAAGCATGAATGTAAACAAACTCGACACGACCGAAGACAAGACTGCATTTCAAGATGTTCGAGAGAGAGAGAGGGAGGGAGGGAGGGAGGGAGGGAGGGAGGGAGGGAGGGAGGGAGGGAGGGAGGGAGGGAGGGAGGGAGGGAGGGAGGGAGGGAGGGAGGGAGGGAGGGAGGGAGGGAGGGAGGGAGGGAGGGAGGGAGGGAGGGAGGGAGGGAGGGAGGGAGGGAGGGAGGGAGGGAGAGAGAGAGAGAGAGAGAGGGAGGAGGACCCGAGTTGCGCATTCTGGATTGTTCCGTTCCAGCCCCTGGGGGCTGTGGCCCGCGCACGCACGTCAACAGCTGTTGCGTATTACACCGAGCCTAGTTACCTTCGTCCCAATGAATGTGCAAAAGGCGAACGGGCGCTCTACAAATAACGTGTGCGTTTGTTTCGCATGTCGTCCCAGGAATGCCTGAGCCCTGACAAGGATCGCCCCGCTATGCAGCTGCACGCACAGCCACTTCAACGAGCCTCCTCGACGGCCGCTAGGGACGACGGCCGCTGTCGAGATGCCCCGCGCGGCCCAAACGAACAGGAGTTTCTAAGCCTTTTCAAGCCACAGGTAAGGAAGGTAGGAAGGTGCGGGTTTCTCTCACCTTTAGTTTGATCGTGCCTTTGTCTGGGGGAGAAAAGGAAAACATAAGAAAAAACTGTGTTAGCGACGGAGCAGGATGTTTGAACGTGGAGAGTGCCTGGGCAGGGGGAGGTGAGAGAATGGGGGAGGCGTGGAGCTGGGCAGGGGGAGGAGGGAGGATGGGGGAGGCGTGGAGCTGGGCAGGGGGAGGTGGGAGGGTGGGGGAGGCGTGGAGCTGGGCAGGGGGAGGTGTGGAGCTGGGCAGGGGGCGGAGGGAGGATGAGGGGGGTGTGGAGGAGGGCAGGGGGAGGTGGGAGGATGGGGGAGGTGTGGAGCCTGGGCAGGGGGAGGTGGGAGGGTGGGGGAGGTGTGGAGCTGGGGCAGGGGAGGTGGGAGGATGGGGGCAGGCGTGGAGCTGGTGGGTCCCCCGCAGCAGCAGCAGCTGCGGCCTGTCTCGGTGCCACTCGGAGGTCCCGCACACCCATCTATCAGCGCCCCGCTGTCAAACAACTCTGACAGGAACATACACACAGGCCGGGGAACAGAGCGATGCCCGGGCTCAGCCTGACAACCGGCCAATCGCGGGCCCCGTGAGGTCACGAGTGCGCCAATCCACACCACAGGTCAAAGGTCACTCCGGCTGTATGTGTGTAGACAGTGCTGTGTGTGTAGACAGTGCTGTGTGTGTGTGTAGAGTGCTGTGTGTATGTGTGTGTGTAGACAGTGCTGTGGGGGGGTGGAGGGGGGGGTGGAGGTCCTCACCCAGCACGGTGCCGTGGCTGTAGGCCACCGTCTCGCCCTTCACAGATAGCTGCACCTGGACCCTGGTCTCCTGCGCCGCGTTGAAGATGGTCACGCTCAGGGCCTCCTCCACGCCCGCGCGGAACACCGACGGAGCGGCGATCAGGTAGCCCCTGGGGGAGACGGGGGGAGACGGGGGGAGGGGGGGAGAGACGGGGGTTAGATAAGGTGAGTCCTGGGTGCGGGAGAGGGACGTGGCGCTGAAGGTTTCTTAGAGATCGGAACACGCCGGAAGCCCTTCGCATCCGGCAGCCCTGCTCAGCGCCACCACAAGTCCACGGTGGGGTGGGAAAAACAAACGCCGCAATTGTCCGATTACCTGGAGACGGCTTCTAACCCCATCACACGCCACACGCGCACTCAGACGCATTCCCGACGTGAGATTAGGTTTACCACTGTGATGCCAGGCTGTGAGCTTTGTACTCTTGTGTTCTCAGTGGGCAGTCTGGCTCGTGGGAGGCGACCTCTGAGACTGCTTTTGAAACGCAAACCGCTGAGATTCCTGACCGTCAACTCAGACCTTCGGGGTCGAGGGAAGGCGGCTGTTGCGAGGTCAAAGGGCGAAGGTCGTTCTCGAGATGCACGTAAACCTTCTGGACGAGGTCGTATTCAACTTTTGCCACTGACTCCTGAGTTTACAATGGAGTTTGAAATGCCCCAAAATGCTAAAAAAGACAAATACTAATTCAGGCGGATTGCACTGTAGTGAGAACGATCTACTCAAGACGTTTTGCTCATTCTAATTGAAGTGATCTTATGCTGCAAGGACTTCCACAGAATCCTTAGATGAGTGCCAGGTCAGGCGGATGGCATTACAGAGCTGCAGAGCACGAGGAAATGGCCAAATCCCTCCGACAAGCAGCTTTGAGAAATGGGAAGATAATGTGAAGAAATTGAGTTTGGGGCTTTTGATCTGCAGCCACTTCAGCGAAGCTCGTGGACAAAAACCTGGATCAGGTACTGAGGATCATGCTTCCTCCAATCACATGGGTAGATGCACTGAACCTCGCGCAGTGCCTAATGCTTCGTGTGAACGCTCCGGGCTTGCAGGAGTTTCTTGTGTCTTTCAGAGCCGATTTCTTACAGTATTCACTCTCTCGTGCTACACTTGGCGGCAAAGCTGCAAACCTCCTGACAGAGACTGGGCTGATAGCATCAAAGCGTTCGAAGTCGAGAAGAAGTCGTTCGCTCTCTCCAGAAGATTCTAGAAGCTGTCAGAAGAAGCTATTATCAAGAGACGTAAAGACGTGTGCTTCGGGATTCAGTCGGGGGATGAGAGCTGTTGTTTTTCGACGGCCTGGCCACATATTAAACCTTCTACAATCCTTAACAATAATATGGAATTGAATGTCTCGGTGTACCATAGAGAAGAATCTGGTGAACGTAAAAACGTGCTCATTCAAGAAAGTATTGCAAAAGTCAATTTCATTCACATGCACACACTGTAAAGGAGCTAACAGCAAACATGAATAAAAGTCATTTTTTTACCATTCTAATGTATTTCTACATGCATAATTATCTGTCCCATGTGTTATACCATTATCAATACCATATTATTAAACAAGGGAAAATACAATATATCCTAAGTCAATAACAATAAACTGGTGTAATGACCTCCCTTGCATGGTAATTAATGTATAGCCTATAAACTAGCAAACAATCAACACAACAACCTACCAAACGAGGTCAACTTACTGTTTTTCTTGTGCACAACATCTATGCACGGTGCAGATGAATAAAGTCCAGAAGAGACTGTGCGGACAGAACCAGGATCTCAACATTTTCAAAGGCACCCTCGACCAACCGTAATGTTGGTTAGTATCTCATTCCGCATGTACAGTAAAGTGTTCCGATTGAAAGAGTCCCTCCGTCTAGAGAGGTCTGTCCATGGTGGCTGGACGGTGTGCGCGCTCACTGAAGTTTTGACTGGAATCGGCCAACGAGGATCAAGTTTTTATCCCACTTTGAGAAATCCCGTTTCTAAGCAATTCGATTTTTTTTCTCTCCAGTTCAACGCGCATTGCCAGCTCTTTCTCTCTCGTGTGCCCTCACCCGCCACCGTTCAGTTCTCTCATATTTCGTCTTTACAAATTGTCCGCCCACCATCTGAGTAGCCTTTCGTGATAGGAACAGTTTGATAATGTGTTTTCACTCGAGGAATGGCTGTTCTTTTCCCCGATGTCCAACTGTGCGTCCTCTCTGCTCTTTGAAGTTCCCTAGGCTTTTGTTCCCACTGGAGCGAGTCAGAACAGCTCGAGTCTCCACGGTTCATTCACAGAAAAGCCTGCCTGAGTCAGCGCTGAGGCATGTATACCATCAAGCTACAGATAAACTATATAAGTAACCTGGTCTGGCCAGGGTTAAGACCGTCCCATTCCACAGGGAAATAAATCACTTCATAAATCATGCTACTGCGGACCAAAACGTATAAAAGGTTAACTAGAAAAAGTAACGTTTTTTTTTAATCACTCCACGCAAGTAAAAATGTACGTCTTAGGGAACAAATCTTTTCTGCATTTTAGAGGTGTATTTGAATTGATTGTTAATACCTATGTAGTCCTACTTTTTTGTTTGGCCCCCATTCACAATGTGGGTCTGCTAAGCACGGGAAACTATTTGGCCCCATCTTGTGTTGACATGCGTTAACTACAACTGCATACAACCCTTGACCTTTCCAAGCTTGCGGTACAGACGTCTTGGTACACAAATAGTAACACATTTGCTTGCCTGTGGAAGGCTTGTTTATTGAAAAAGAAACGCAAAGTTAAAAGTTTAAAGATGCATCTGCATTCTCGTTTGTCATTCAACATTCAGGTAACAGGCACACAATAAAAACACATCAACATCAACTATAAAACGACATAATCAGGAACACAATAATACTTGAATTCAGTCAGGGCAGGAGTATCCCAGAAAGTCCGTCACAGTAAAAACCAACAGGCAGCAATTATGTAAATCCCGGTCGTCTCAGACACAACCGTGAATGATGCTACGAACCGATCGCTCTCTCTTCTTCTGCTCCACCAGGCCGTGATACAGCGGGCATCGCAGCTCCCCCGGCTCCGGCTCCTGGAAGGAGGCCTTGGAGAAGACGGCCACGTCCTGCCTGACCTCCACCCCGTGGGCCAGGCAGAGCTGGGAGGCCAGGGGGGGGGTCCAGGCCCAGGAGACGGGCCAGCCTGGGGAGGGGGAAGCGGCAGTTGCGGCTGCTGAGCCCGTGGCTGTAGAGCAGCAGCAGGTCACGGCGGCACGCCACCAGGTGCCGGTGGAGGGCGCAGCTCTGCAGGAAGTCCAACCTACCGGCCAGTCGGAGCAGCCGTACGGGGTTGCGCTCCAGGAAGGCCCGGTTGATGGAGAGCGCCAGGCTCACGGCCGGGGAGGAGCGGACGTGGGCGGGGAGCTCCAAGATGTGCTGCATGGCACGGGCCGAACCTGGGGGGGACAAACACACACACAGTCCATTTGCCATAAATAGGATGAAGGGAAGGTTTAAGATGTACACGTAACCAAGTGTCGTCCCAATTCCTAGGGCTATGTAGCCCTTACCCCTCGGTTTCGAGGGCCAAGGGCTAGGGGTAAACCAAGGGGTAGGGATAAGGGGATGTATTGGCCCGTAGACTCATATTATTCTCCCATTTCATTCATTGAACAGATTGTTAAATGAATAACCGTTTTGTCCACAAGGCTCCGTACCCAGGTTATACAGCAGGCTGAGGGCCTGGAACTCATCCTGGTGGGGGTGCTGCCCGCCGGCGTCGTAGCAGTCCAGCAGCCAGCTCAGGCTCTCCTGCAGGTGGGTGTCGTTGATGCGCGGGTCGTAGCAGCGCAGCGGCTCGCCGCACAGGCGGTAGGAGGAGTAGAGGAGGAAGCGCACGGTGGGCTCGAGCACCGCCACGCACTCCCGACCGCTCACCCTCTGGATGATCATGTCCTGGCGCACGCTACGCAGGCGGTCGAATATGAAGTCGTACACCTGGGGGCGGGGCGTAGCACAGTTAGAACTGCTAGTAACAACATCGTTAAAGGCATTGACTAAGATCGTAAACCGTATGTATTTCAGAGCCAAGACGATATAGGACTAACCTCCGTCCACGGCTGCTGGTCACCGGAAGCGGCGATGTCGTCTATGAGGAAGCAAACCGTCTTCTGCAACACGGCAGGCGGGTCGGAGGTCACTGGGTCGCGTGGAGTCTTTACCTGCCGCAGGTCTCGAGTACTCCTTCACCATTCGTGAAGGGTCTGCCCTTGGCCGGCGATCTCTCTCTGTGCCGGTCAACATCTCAAAGTGGTGCAGTCGGCTTTGCGCTTCCCGGTCGTGGATCTCACGAGCTGGGCACATCGACATGCATGCGCCCCGGGGAACAGCGTCATGTCTCCTCTCCCCCGCGTCGTTCTCTTCCTGTACTTCTCGCCGTTGCTCCTGGTTCAGCCGCCATCCTCTACCCACCGGCTGGCCTCTCTTTTGAGAGGTGAAACTACACAAGACAACAAACAATTTCTATTTCACATCACTCTCTATGAACATAATCTAGCCATGTGTATCTGATAACTATGGCCATTCATAATAGGCATAAGAAGAACGATTAAAACTGACAGTTGGCTAGTAATCATATCGATAGCGAAGGCGTGCATCCCAAACTTTTGACACTGACAGCTAACAAGCTGCAAAGACGGACGGTGAGGTTGCTAGCCTGGTAGCTAACGGACGCTAGTTTACAGAACTCCGGTAGCCATGCACAACCAATTTCACCAATACAGTTTTTGAGTAATTTGCTTTACTCCGCTAGCTCTAACTTTAAACAAATAACGTGAATGTGTTGCTACTAAATTATGCTGGCTAAGTGATTTTATCGACTCACATGCGACGGGGTGCTCTCCTGGTGCTCATTGGTTATCAACAATGGCAATGAACGACAATTACTCGACCAGCCAATCAGAGACGCAGCTTATAGTTACGAACACATGTCATATCCGTCTGGTTGGCGTTACACTTTTTATTGCCCGTGTTTTAAAAACCGAATAAGCGAACAAGTTACCTTGCATTAATAGACGCATAATGCGGGTTTAAGGTTTGAATTTATTTTATTAATATCTATAAATATTTACACAAAACAATGTTCATTTTACATTCATTAAAAAAGTGGCAAATATTATGTGAAAGGAAATTGAGCATAAAGTATATGTTTTTGTGTTCTTCAGCGTTTGGGGCAGTAGAGCTCCTGAGCTCTGGTGAAGCCAAGCTGCTCTTCCTCCAGCGACTGCTGGATTTGCACGGTGTGGCGACTGACCAAGGAAGACAGTTCCAGTAGCTCGGAAAAACCCCTGAGTAAAAAAAAAGGAAGAATATACAAATAAAAGTTGTTAACAGAGACTCACAAGTTCATATCAGATACAACTGGCACTGGAAATCCCAAAAGACACTTGGCATTGTGGCGGTAGAGGTCTTAAGCATACAAATAGTGCATGTAGCAAGTGCTGCAGAAGGATCAGAAATACAGCGTTTTCACACAAATTCACCGGTCAGTCAAGGAATGATCCGTGTTTACTCGCCACCAGGGCACTGTAAACAAAAAGAACCTCACCCAGTCAGCTGCTCGCTGATCTCCCTCGCGGCCGTCTTCATCTCTCTCAGACTCTCGACGGACGCCTGGTTGTCCTGCTGAGCTCCCAGGGTGCACTGCAGCAACACCTCCTCGCTGTCCTTCAGGCACGCCTCGGCCCTGACTGGACGGGGGCGAAGAAGAGACCACGAGAGTTTACACCCAGGGGTCATAGACTAACAACAGGGTTTTTTTACATTTAGTCATTCACTGATCAGCGTCTTGGGAAGTCCGCCACATGGCCTTGTTGTATTGTCTGTTTGTATTGTATCGTGTTGTCTGTTGTTATGGGAGCTGTGAGAGACGCCTGCATTTCCCCACAGGATTAATAAAGTGTATATCTATCTATCTATTTAGCAGACGCTCTTATTCAGAGCGACTTACAGTAAGTACAGGGACATTCCCCCGAGGCAAGTAGGGTGAAGTGCCTTGCCCAAGGACACAACGTCAATATGCACGGCCGGAAATCGAACCAGCAACCTTCGGATTACTAGTCCAATTCCCTAACCGCTCAGCCACCCGACTCCCCACCGTTTTCCAGTCTACATTCCCAGTGCACTAAGGCAGACCCACTGACCCAGGAACTCTCTCCTGTCCCCCTCGATGTGGAGGTTCTTCACCGGCAGCTCGTGCCTGGTCGTGTCCACGGC
The DNA here is from genome assembly GCA_903064625.1 of Mallotus villosus. Taxonomy (NCBI): domain Eukaryota; kingdom Metazoa; phylum Chordata; class Actinopteri; order Osmeriformes; family Salangidae; genus Mallotus; species Mallotus villosus. Next base: position 60,503 of record CAEFZP010000357.1, read on the forward strand.
CGTAGCGAAACAACGGTACTCTCCAGTGAACTGCTGGGCTGCGTCAGCCACTGGGGTCAAAGCGGCAATCTGAAGAGAAACAAATGAATTCAAACAAAAGGAACGAATCAGTTCCTCCATCTAGAAGAGTCTTAAACGTGAAGCGGGCCCCCGTGCTTGGTCAGACGGCTGAGCGGTTAGGGAATCGGGATATTAAATCAGAAGGTTGCCGGTTCAATTCCCAGCCGTGCAAAATGACATTGTGTCCCCTTGGGCATTAAGGCACTTCACCCTACTTGCCTCGGGGGGTATTTACTGTACGTCGCTCTGGATAAGAGTGTCTGCTAAATGACTAAGTGTAATGTAAATGTAATGTCATGATTTCTGGGGGGAGGGGAGGGGAGGATGGGGAGGGGAGGAGGGGGGAGGGGTAGGGAAGGGGGGAGGGGAGGGGAGGAGGGGGGGAGGGAAGGGGGGAGGGGGAGGGAAGGGGGGAGGGGGAAGCACCGACCTGCAGATCCAGCAGCTGGTGCGTGTGCTTGTTGTTCTCCAGCAGGAGGTGCTGGCGCTTCTTCTCATGGACCTGCTGACGTAGCTGCTCCTCCTCCTCCATCACGGCCAGGATCCGCCCCTCGGCCTCCGCCCTCAGCTTCCTGCCGTTGTGCTCCATCTGACGCCACACCTCAGTCATCAGTAGCATGTTTAGGGCTAACCCCTAACCCCTAAGCTTGCTGTGAGCAAGCGCAGTACTTGCTCGTAGCGTGTTCAGATGGTGCATCAAAAAATGTATCTAGAAGTCTATACTCTGGTAGTAACAACATCAACAGACTATCACTGGACAGACGACACTCTCCCTACTGTTAGAGCTGTCCCCTTCCAGTCCTTGATCCGCACACCTGTGCTTTGTGGACGTCGATTAGGTTCGAGGCGTCTGCCTAACGCACGCAATTTTACAGTGGTCATACCTTGGCTGTGAGGTAGGTCAAAAGCATGGTTTGCTGCTCTAACGTCTTCTTCTCTTGTTCCACGTTCTTCTCAGGCGCCGCTCCGCTCGCCAACACCGTCTTTTCTAGCGGTCAGGAATCAGATTTCAGAAGTTTGGATCCTCTCTCTCCGAGTCACATTTGAAATGGTCCGACACATTCTATCGTCGATCTGAATCTCTGTCTGGTGGTATTACCTCTTATGACTGACATTTCAAAGTCTGGACGCAGACAGTGGCCGTCCAGGATGGTCGACTGGAGAATACTCTTTCCTAGTATCGAGGGCTCGAGCAGATTGGGCATCACGGCTGTGTGATACAGAGCACGATGTCAACGACAAGTGTATTCACATTCCCAAGAGGAGCCACAAGAAGAAGAACATCATGACAAGCACAGGGTAGGAGATTGAGGCTGGACTGCTCCGTGTGAACTCACAGGCAGGAAGGGACTGAGTGGCCAGAGAGAGTCTTGGAGGGGTGCTGACTCTGGGTCTGACTCCACCCACTTTGGGCGAGGTAGGGCGCGGAGCCACAAAAACAGACTCATTGGTCAGCGAATTAGTCTGTGAACAGATAGATGATAGATGATAGATACTTTATTGATCCCGAAGGGAAATTAGGTCATCCAGTAGCTTATACACATATACACCTCACCGACATACATAAAGCACATAGACATATATAATATAATATTTAACATACACATAACATAATGTTCTAGTGCTTGTGAGGATTGGTAGTGCAAGATAGTGATCTTGTGCTAGTGTGTGTGTGTGTGTGTTTGGAAAGTGCAAAGATAAGGAGGATCGCTGTAGGGTTTTTTGTATTACGGTGATTTACAATCGTACATGGTTTATCACCACTGTCATTATTCAGTTTGAGACTCAATTGAATTAATGGTGAAAGATCATACAAGGAATAAAAGGTATTACAAGCTACCTACCTTTGACAACGTTTTGTCAACAGGCTGCAGGTATCGCGATTTCACTATTGTTACACCACCTGAGGATCGCGATAGTTATACAGAACGTTAGCTACTATTCACCGTCGACAAACAATGAATTAAGTTGAAATATCAGAACTTACTTTTAACGCTAGTTGTTTTCTTTGAGGCTCCACCGTTTGTTTTGGTTTCACTCACCACCTTGGAGCTACAACATAAACAAAGCAGACATCACTGCCAGTACAAAATAATGTAGACATTAAAGTAATCAATCCTCCCTAGTTATAGAATATACTGAGCTCTTTTCAAAATGTTTTTGCCCGTCTATCAACAACAACAAACACGCTCATCATGTTCGAGACGCTAGCAACAGTTGGATAGGAACGACAATACATCTTCAAACTATCCTCCCATGATGATTACTAACAGAACAAGACCCTTAGTAATCTTATATAGCCGTCGCCATATCTTTACGGAATGGTAAAACGCAAATGTATCCGTAAAGCGGTCAACTATGTACCCTTTCGCATCAGTGGAAGTTGGTTTCTGGCTCCTGGGGACAAACGACACTCTTCTTGACGCCATGTTGATTTAAGCGTACCGCCTTTCTTTCCGTGTGCTACTGGAAAGTCGTCCGGGTGGGAATGTCTTCTTCTTTACATTTGGATGAAGGATCGTAGCCAACTTGAAGGTGCCTATCCCGCCACTTACTGCGCAGGAGTGTGGCCATCTACATACGCCCTTCTCCACAACCGGCTCTCAAGAAATCTAGATTGCAACCATCATGTTTCAGGTGTGATGCCGGTGGCCTTAACTATGTCAAAATAAACCAAACCAATAAATTCAGTGACTTGGCAGTCAGTATGAATAATATTTTAATAAAGACAGTTCTGAAGTATATACAGTCATGCATTTATCCGTAATAAATCGAGAATACTTATCAAGCAAGCAAGAAATAAGCACGTATGCATTTTAGCAGAAAGGGGAGAACGTGGAGTGAGTAGGGTCCAGCTGCAGCCCCAAAAGCTACCACAAGAGGGCGGTAATCTCTAATAACTCTTGACGCTAGCGTGACATTGTTGTAGGAGCCTAGAATCCCCACAACGTTCTATTGCCGTGGTATTCGACCTGATTCACACCTGATTCAAATGAAGCTTGTTAATGACCATTTTTTTGAAGCAGGTGTGTGGGAGGCTGGGAGCAGGGAAACTCTTACTTAGAGAGTTGCTGCTCTTGTTGGTTAGCTGTAACTGATTACTGATTACTGATATCTGACTGATAAATTACTGTACTCGCTGTGAAATATTTAACTGTTGCTTGCTTTTTCCACAGGTACACTCTTGCACTTTTTGAGGTTCATGTTGTTTAAATGTAACTTGTTTAACTTCATGCTCTTATGATTCTTCCCTTTGGCACTTATGTTTGGTTTTTCACAATGTATGCTTCATGTTTGACTACCTGCAATGTTGGGGATATCTCGTTGTTATGATCAGTGACCTATGCACTTTTGTAAAGCTCTCTCTTGGAAGTCGCTTTGGATAAAAGCGTCTGCTAAATGTGTCTGTGGGTGTGTGTGGGTGTCTGTGGATGTGGGTGTGTGTGTGGTAGCTGGAGATCTTCCCAGTGAGTGCAGGAGTGTGTGGGTGTGTCTGTGGATGAGTGTGTGTGTGTGTCTGTGGATGTGTGTGTCTGTGGATGGGTGTGTGAATGGTTGTGTGTGTGTGTGTGTGTGTGTGTGGGGTGGTGGTAGCTGGAGATCTTCCCAGTGAGTGCAGGAGTGCAGTATGCTGGCCGTTTGTGTGCCTAAGTCTTAATGACTCCTGATCCCACCTGTCTGAGCTGGGTTTGGGCTGAGAAGGACAATGGGCCAGAGGACGAGGGGCGTGGTGACGTATACAGGGACCACCTCTAGTGACTGTCCTGTCTTGCTCCTAGAATCTTCCACGGGAATGGAGGATTCTAGAAGGGGAAGGACAGTGTGGCTTGAAGCTGTGGAAGAAATTGGGATTTCCTGTGTGCTTACATTATTCACTAATCAATAGAACTAGTCATTGGATACTAGTTAGTATGTTCTCATGTAAGCTTGCTATTAATGAGAGTAGATTGTGTCTGTGTGTCAGAGTTAATAGATGTTCGGGGTCAGGAGAAAGTACTGGCTAAATGTTCCTTGTCATGATTACAAGGAGAGCTCCACCAATGAACTCTCTAGGCTGAGAGTTGTCATGTGTTGGGAGCAGTGAATCTCTTTTTCTGAGACTGTTGTAACGTCATTACTGCCTGTCACTATCTATGTTTACATTCTTGTACCCTATAAAAGATGGTCCTCTGGCCTTTAGAGCTGGGAGAGACATGATTGAGACCTAAGCCTGGTGTTGTCATTTTATTATCAGAGGTCTGATTTTATCTCCCAATCTGCAGATTGATAAATACTTATTGAAATCCAGAACTCAACTGAACTTAGTCACTCCGTTTATGAAGAGACGGACAAAACACTTTCTTCATCAAAGCTCATGAGGGCACGTAGGGTGCTCGTGAAACTTGTTGGCTAGTGACCTTTCGGCTTTAATGAAGTTTCACGTCGACAAAGGTTGAGCATTTGGGCTTGGCCTGCAAACGTGCGTGTGTGTGTGTGTGTGTGAGAGAGAGGGAGTGAATAATGAAAGAAAAAAGAAAAGAAAATTATTTTAAAATTATTTTCACATAAGATATAGGCCTACCTGTATAAAATTGTGAGTAAACTTGTGTGTGACAGGATAAGGTATTAGATTTGTGTAGATATCGGTACAGTTTGTGTGTGTAACAGGTAACTGTCTGTGTAAAGGCCGGGTCTCACCTCTTCTCCTCTGTCACTGTAATAAGGCATGGGGCTGCCGTGGGCCTGCATGCCTGTCGACTGCCTGTCTGTCATCACCAAGCAATGCCTGAACCAACAGGGGCTTTGAGGTGAAGAACAAGCTCTTCTGATCTATAGGTGATAACAGCCAGAAGATTTGGTCCTGGTTCAATGACTTAAATCAGTTATACCATGGATCGAAAACATGTATTTTCGGACTAACAGATCGCACAGACGAGCAGAGTAATGTTATCGCCGTATCAATTCCGCTGGCTCTCTCTAGGTACGAAGGGAGTGGTATTCAGATGAAGGAGTTGAAGATATTTAAGGAAGAAGTGCCCAGTGAAAGATGGCCCCAGGAACAGCAGAGTGCCTGAATGAAAGGCCTTGTCCCACCCTGCAGTGCATCTCCCCTATCTCCCCCCGTCTCCCTCCGTCTCCCCTCGTCTCCCCCCGTCCGCCGAAACTCTGACGTCAGCGCGCTGACCTGCGTCACGACACGTGTACCTCGTTTGGTCTTCTGAGACACCCACTGATTGACACACACACCACACACACACACACACACACACACACACACACACACACACACACACACACACACACACTCTCTCTACAGAACGCAGACACCCGACCCTAACACCTCATCCCCTCCACCCTCGCCACAAGCCCTTACTCATCCCCTTAGTCTGGCTCAGATAGAGTTTACGGGAATGCTGCAGGCAGGCAGGCAGGCAGGCAGGCAGCAGGCAGGCAGGCAGGCAGGCAGGCAGGCAGCAGGCAGGCAGGCAGGCAGGCAGGCAGGCAGGCAGGCAGCAGGCAGGCAGGCAGGCAGGCAGGCAGGCAGGCAGGCAGGCAGGCAGGCAGGCAGCAGGCAGGCAGGCAGGCAGGCAGGCAGGCAGGCAGGCAGGCAGGCAGGCAGGCAGGCAGGCAGGCAGGCAGGCAGGCAGGCAGGCAGGCAGGCAGGCAGGCAGGCAGGCAGGCAGGCAGGCAGGCAGGCAGGCAGGCAGGCAGGCAGGCAGGCAGGCAGGCAGGCAGGCAGGCAGCAGGCAGGCAGGCAGGCAGGCAGGCAGGCAGGCAGGCAGGCAGCAGGCAGGCAGGCAGGCAGGCAGGCAGGCAGGCAGGCAGGCATGCAGGCAGGCAGGCAGGCAGGCAGGCAGGCAGGCAGGCAGGCAGGCAGGCAGGCAGGCAGGCAGGCAGGCAGGCAGGCAGGCAGGCAGGCAGGCAGGCAGGCAGGCAGGCAGGCAGGCAGGCAGGCAGGGCAGGCAGGCAGGCAGGCAGGCAGGCAGGCAGGCAGGCAGGCAGGCAGGCAGGCAGGCAGGCAGGCAGGCAGGCAGGCAGGCAGGCAGGCAGGCAGGCAGGCAGGCAGGCAGGCAGGCAGGCAGACAAATTGTAATCCAATCAACAATAAAATACCCCAAAAATATAGATAGACAGACGATTCTCCTTCCTGTCACTTCCTGTCGAGGTGGAACAGTACTCCTGTCTCCTGATTGGCTCCTCCGGTGGCACCAGTGACCTCCCCTTCTGTTGTTCTCCCCTGTTTGCTCTTCTTATTTACGACCCACCCAGTCTGACAGGAGCTCCCGGTTTTAAGATATTAGTGCTCTTTGTTTGCTCAGAGACAAGCACTTAGTTCACCTAAACAAGTCTACTACTACTGTCCTGAACTATCCCTCCCCCTCCCCCCCGCCCATCAACACAGTGACGACTCTCTCCATTCAGGAGGGAGAAGTTAACAGACTTTTCAAGAGGCAGAACCCCCGCAAAGCAGCTGGACCGGACTCTGTCCCTCCAGCCACCCTCAAGCACTTCGCTGACCAGCTGTCTCCGGTGTTCACATACATCTTTAACACCTCCCTGGAGACATGCTATGTGCCACCTTGTCTCAAGTCCTCCACCATCATCCCTGTGCCCAAAAAGCCAAGGCCAAGACTCTGGAAGGGCTAAGGCCGTGGGCGTTTGGTTGACCCCTGCATGATCGGTCGCTTGGTAGCTCCCGTTGTCTTCTCAGACATCCGTGGTGTTAATCATCTCCTCTCTGCTGCTGACTCACAATGCTGCTGACCAACCCAGACCACCGGATCCTGTCCTCTCACACTGGCCCAGCTAACCCTAACCCGGCTAGCTCCCAGAGCCCAGCTAGCTCCCAAGGCCTATCTAGCTCCCAGGGCTCAGCTAGCTCCCAGAGCCCAGCTAGCTCCCAGAGCCCAGCTAGCTCCCAAGGCCCATCTAGCTCCCAGGGCTCAGCTAGCTCCCAGGGCCCATCTAGCTCCCAGGGCTCAGCTAGCTCCCAGGGCCTGGCTAGCTCCCAGGGCCCGGCTAGCTCCCAGGGCCCGGCTAGCTCCCAGGGCCCAGCTAGCTCCCAGGGCCCAGCTACTCCCAGGGCCCAGCTAGCTTCCAGGGCCCAGCTAGCTTCCAGGGCCCAGCTAGCTCCCAGGGCCCAGCTAGCTCCCAGGGCCCAGCTACTCCCAGGGCCCAGCTAGCTTCCAGGGCCCAGCTAGCTCCCAGGGCCCAGCTAGCTCCCAGGGCCCAGCTAGCTCCCAGGGCTCAGCTAGCTCCCAGAGCCTAGCTAGCTTCCAGGGCCCAGCTAGCTCCCAGGGCCCAGCTAGCTCCCAGAGCCCAGCTAGCTCCCAGAGCCCAGCTAGCTCCCAGGGCCCATCTAGCTCCCAGAGCCCGGCTAGCTCCCAGGGCCCGGCTAGCTCCCGAAGCCCAGCTATAGCTCCCAGGACCCAGGTAGCTCCCAGGGCCCAGCTAGCTCCCAGGGCCCAGCTAGCTCCCAGAGCCAAGCTAGCTCTCAGGGCCCGGCTAGCTTCCCGAGCCCAGCTAGCTCCCAGGGCCCAGCTAGCTCCCAAGGCCCAGCTAGCTCTCAGAGCCCAGCTAGCTCCCAGGGCCCATCTATCTCCCAGGGCCCAGCTAGCTCCCAGGGCCCAGCTAGCTCCCAAGGCCCAGCTAGCTCTCAGAGCCCAGCTAACTCCCAGGGCCCATCTATCTCCCAGGGCCCAGCTAGCTCCCAGGGCCCAGCTAGCTCCCAAGGCCCAGCTAGCTCTCAGAGCCCAGCTAGCTCCCAGGGCCCATCTATCTCCCAGGGCCCAGCTAGCTCCCAGGGCCCGGCTAGCTCCCAAGGCCCAGCTAGCTCACAGGGCCCAGCTCACGCTCTCAGACAGAGCTGTCCCTCCCCGGCTTCCATGTGACCGAGCAGTGAAGACCAGCTACATATGTCATCCACTTTACCCGTCATATCGTATTCACTTCAAGTCCTTGCATCCTAATAGTTGTCATTGTCATGCTTCTGTGCGACGGGCGGTCTCCTTGCTGGTGTCAGAGGCTCGTCGTGCCTGAAGGAACGGGCTCCTACCTGTCAAAGGATTTCCTGTCTGCCTGTCTGATTTCCTGTCTGCCCCCACACCTCAGACGAGATGGTGGTCCAGGCTGCGACACTTCCACACCAATTTGTTTTATCCCCTCAGGTGTCAAATACGCTAATTAGGTACCACCTCGACTGAGCTCTGACAGTAACTGTTGATACGGTCAACAGGTGGGAGATCTGTGTTTCACCCTTCTGTGGGCAGAGGGCGTTCTGCTCAATATTCAGTTGTTTGATAGGAGATTGTTTTGATTATGTACAACCATTGTGTGAGTGTGCGAGAGAGTGAGGGGAACGAGAGAGAGAGAGAGAGAGAGATAGAGAGAGAGAGAGCGAGAGAGAGACATAGAGAGAGAGAGAGAGAGATAGAGAGAGAGAGAGAGAGAGAGCGAGAGAGAGACATAGAGAGAGACATCGAGTTTGTGTGTGTGAGAACCCATGTGCGGTGCTTTAGGGGGCAGTGTAGCGTGCAGTGCAGGGGTGAGCTGAGCAGAGCCGGCCCAAGGGAGCCCCTGCACCCTGGTAATCCCTGGGTTTTCAAGAGCCCTGGCCCGTACTTGATGAGCTTGGGCAAGAAAGGGGTAGCGCGCTCTCTCCCTTTGCTCGTTTTTTTTCTCTCCCCTCTCTCTCTGTCTTTCACTCTCTCACTCTTTCGTTCCCCCTATTTTTTCTCATGCCCCCCCCGCCCTCCCCCTCCCGCCCTCCCTCATCACCCCCCTCCCTCCACCTCCCCCCCCCCTCCCTTCGTCCCCTGGAGCCTCTGTGCGAATGAATGGGTTCTGAATGTTTATTCAGCAACTTTCTCTTTCCCCTCTCTCCTGTTCGTCTTTCTCATCTGTTCTCCTCGTGAAGAGGATGGGAACCAGATGACCAGATGTGCCGATGATGAGTGTGCAATCGGTCCCGTGGAAACGGAGAAAAGGCTCGCTGGTCTTTTCCCCTGGGGGGGGTTGATACACACTACAGACTAACTACGGACTATAAACTAGAGGCTAAATGTAAAAGCGTCCCGTGTGATGCGTCTGTGACAGTATGGAGTGCGAGGAAGCATGACAAGGCAGCAGGGACCTCCTGTGTTGGGGAGGGGACGGGGGGTTTTGACCGCTTGTGGAGAAAACGGGAGATTTCTCTCTGTGACTTTCACAAAAGGGCAAAAACTGTGGCATGGGAATATTTGTATTAAACAGTTTTAAACAACAGAGAAGCCTTTAATGTCCATTAGAGCACTGTATTAATATATTATTAAATCGTAAAATACAATTTTATGGACGTTTAGTGCATCTAAATGTAAAAGGTTTCGGAAACATAAAAAAAAAGAGTTATCATAATGTACACCAATACGATATGGTAAAGGTGAGGAGTCAGTGTGTGTGTGTGTTCACGCGCACGTGTGTGTGTGCGCGCTTGTGTGAGAGAGAGCCTCGGATAGTCTGAGTGTGCGGGGAGGTGGGAGTGTGTGGGGATTAGTGTGAGGCCGTAGGCCCCAGGCCAGAGGGGGCTGTTTCCTGGCTGTGGCCCCTGTTTATCCTGCCTGACCTGGCAGCTCTAGGGGCAGATCCTGCTTGGATGCACCCCTGCTCCCACGCCTGTCTGAAGCTGTTAGCCACTGGCTGTGAATGGCTGGCTGGGCTTAATGTGTCTGAGCTGTGGGTGGGGGGGTCGGGGCGGGGGGGGGTGCTGGGGGACTTTGTGTAGGAATGGCTTAGTGGGGAGGGGAGAGGACAGTTGTAGAAGAGGGGAGGGGGGGGGCGGGGCGGGGGTTATGTTACATGATTCTGGTTTGATTCAGGACACATTCAGTTTCTCGCTTATCAGCCTGTGAGCGACTCAGCGAGAGAGCCTTGTTTAGTTAACCTTTGCTTTGAACATGAGTTCTCTGCCTCTTTGTACATACTCTCTCACTGACCCCCCCACACACACACACACACACACACACACACGGTCACGCCGCAACCACACAACACACACATGGACACGAATTATTCTTCTTGCTACTTTAATATCAATATACTTGAATATAACTTTAAATATATTAAAAATCACAGCTTAAAATCAAACTCATGCTCTTCACAGGAATGTATTTAGTGAGAGCCTGGGGTTTCTGTATAGGCTATATTAATAACTACAGTTTAGCACTGGCATAAATTCCTTTGGTGGTCATCGATCTGTTTTTAGAAGGTGATCAACTGTCGCCGTTTGTTCGATCGTTTTATCAACTCGCAGAAGTATCAATGGCACGGTGTTTGGTCTAGTGTGTCCGCGTAGGGACTGTGAAAACGACCATGTTTTCACTTCAAAATCCAAACAATAACACGTGTTCTCTGTCCGGCGGCTCGTTGTATCATCATTCTCCCAAAAGTGAAAATGAAATGGAGGCATATTTACTCTTCTTCCCCAAAAGCTTTCACAGCTCAAGTGCTTGTTTTTAATGGGCTGTTATTATTTTTCAATTGGTGGATCGAGCAGTGTCGGGTCTGGAACGCCACGGCCCAGCTGTCTGACTGTTGTTTCTGGCCTGGATATACACCCAAGTCTACTGGATATACACCCAAGTCTACTGGATATACACCCAAGTCTACTGGATATACACCCAAGTCTACTGGATATACACCCAAGTCTACTGGATATACACCCAAGTCTACTGGATATACACCCAAGTCTACTGGATATACACCCAAGTCTACTGGATATACACCCAAGTCTACTGGATATACACCCAAGTCTACTGGATATACACCCAAGTCTACTGGATATACACCCAAGTCTACTGGATATACACCCAAGTCTACTGGATATACACCCAAGTCTGAGCAGAACCACCGAGGCTGAGACTCTAGCGGAGGCACAGGGAGACCGAGAGAGGAAGAGGCGCTCGCATCGTGGGAGAGAGAGAGAGAGGGGGGGGGGAGCATGAGAGAGAGAGAGAGAGAGAGAGACAGCGGGAGAGAGAGAGAGAGAGAGTGGGACGGACGGGACGGAGAGATGAGAGAGAGAGAGAGAGAGCATGAGAGAGAGAGGGGGTGGGCATGAGAGAGAGAGAGAGAGGGGGGGGTGGAGCATGAGAGACAGAGAGAGGGGGGGGAGAGAGAGAGAGAGAGAGAGAGAGAGAGAGAGAGATGAGAGAGAGAGCGAGATGAGAGAGAGGGGGGGGGGAGAGGGAGAGGGAGAGGGACGGAGAGCATGAGAGAGGAATGGAAGGGGGAGATAGAGCATGAAAGAGAGAGAAGGGAGTAGAGGGGAAAGGGGTAGATGGGTGAGAGGAAGAGAGAGACACTCCAGTTCAGTGTGAGGTTTGGAAGCATTAAATGAACCCTGTCCCTGTATAAGACCAAATACTGAACAGTGCTTTGAAGTTGTGGCAGAATCTCCAGTTTCATACTACATTGTTGCTCTGTCCAATGACTCCCATAGCGTTAAACCCAACTGAGATTTCTATTCATTTTATTCATATTATTTCAATCTAGAAACTAACGTTGGAAAGTGTAACACAAGGGATATATATAAACCATTTTTGAAGTGGATAGCAGTTACCATTTTTATTGCCTCGAACTTCTTACACACCTGCATTGTTCAGGAACAGTGTGTGAAACTTTGTATTTATACATATAAATATGGTGGACTATCCTCTTGGCACACTATGTTAATGCATACAATTGTACTGCAATTTAAAGTTACTTAACACAGTTTCTAGGTGCTATTTGAGGCCAACAGAAGCGTTACATGCCGGGTACTGAGACCCCCGCCGCTTCCATCGTCATTCTTGTGTCGTCATTTGCTCCGCGGCTTATAAAGCTGTCCACGCCACTTACACCTGGGCAGAGGAACGGTGCTTTGATGACAGGGCTAGTACACTGATTTGTTAAGGGAGGGAATTGATACAATCCCTAAATAGCGCTTGTCACGTCAAGGTGCCTGCAAATATCCAGGTGCCATTCAATATATATATAACTTTTTTTTAAGCATAGTTAACACGGTATTTTTTTTATGAATCTTGCAAATTATTCTTACTTCTCGGGCATGTGTAACATGACGGCAGAGTCTCAGCTCTCACCGGCCGAGGCGGCCAGTCCTGTTGTCATGTCTCCCAATGTGAGTTTGGACTCTCCCTTACCTCCACCTCCGTTGATGCTACAGCCCCGGACAAAAGACGGGGTTTTGATCAAGTCCGAGCCTCGGGGGAGCAGTCCGAACACGGACAGGGACGAGGGGGCCGCTCTGGGTCAAACGGAGGAGCACCTGCCTACGGGAAGCCGACGGAGAAAGAGGCCTGTCCAGAGAGGGAAACCGCCGTACAGCTATATCGCTCTCATTGCCATGGCAATTGCTAACTCGCCCGAAAGAAAGTTGACGCTCGGTGGTATTTATAAGTTCATCATGGAACGTTTTCCATTTTACCGAGAAAATTCCAAGAAATGGCAAAATTCAATACGCCACAACCTTACACTAAACGACTGTTTCGTCAAGATTCCCAGGGAGCCCGGAAGGCCTGGTAAGGGCAATTATTGGACACTGGACCCAGCTGCTGAAGACATGTTCGATAACGGCAGTTTCCTGCGAAGAAGAAAACGATTCAAGCGCACTGATGTGAGCACCTACCCCGGGTACATGCAGAGCTCCAGTGCTTTTACCCCGACCCCAATGGGCAGGCCTTCATACCCCAACACGCTGTATCCTGGAATAGGATCAAGCTACGGCTCCCAGCTGGCTGGGTCTCCTCACCCCGCCATGCTGCATCACTACCAGACCTCAGCCGGGGTCGGGCAAGGACAGCCACGGATGTTCAGCATTGATAACATTATCAGCCAGCAGTCGGTGATGCAAGGCGGCCCTGGTGGCGAGCTCAATCCGCAGGCTATGGGGTTGGGAAGCGGAGACTTGGGAGGAATGTCTGCAAGCTGCTCGGTCAACGGTACCGACCCGTCTGCTTGCTTCCAGACGCAGATGAATCCCTCAGCAAATGTACTAAGCCGGGGCGGTGGGTCTCTTCCCTCGAATCTCACCTCTGGATATCCGTACCCCTCCTCGGGCTCCCCTCCCCACCTCCCCTCTATGGCGCAGTCCAGTTTTTCTCCAGGTAACTCTCAGGTGTACTGTGCAGGAAACCGGTTGCCTCTGCCGGCTGTGCGCTCGGGGTCTTGCGCCGAACATTCGGACCAACTTCTGGGTCTTTCCAGTCCGATGAACTCGTACAATAACTCATACATGAGACAAGCCAACTTTGCGTCAGGACTAGAGCGGTACATGTGAAAAACCAAACACGAATAGTCTCAAATCCATTTGAAGCCCGTTTCACTGTTTAATACATTCCATTATCTATGTGCTTTGGTTGGTTTTGTTTGGTCAGTTACAAGTTTTAGTTGTTTTAATTCAGCCTATATTACCTGTGTTAATTTGTGTTCCAGGATTCCGTCACTAAAAACAACTTTAATTTGTAGCCTGGCTAATATCATACTACAGCTTTCCAACACTATAGGCCAACATATACTGTGCAATGTAAATATTTCGTTTGTTGCTGTTGTTTTTGAATTAATTATGCATAGCCTACATGCATAATTAAATATTGTAGGCAACTTTTTACAGGCCCAATAAATACATTTTGAATAAACATTGTGTGTTCATTACAGTCTAAAGTCCTTCATCCGCCTGCTATAGATATGGACTATACGGATTCCACCGGCCTACATTTTACTATGTGACAGTGATGGAAGAATGTTATTCAGAAGCATTTCAATCTAATCATCACAATAAAGTCATGTTTGTATTTAGTTTTGAAAGTTGTGAAGTATTCAATTCTGAGATTCCATTTTTTAAGAAGCCAAACATCACATTCCCTGGTGAAAATAAAAATCAATTGCCGATACAATTTGCAGACCATGCTTGATCTCGTATGCATGCAACAGACTGGCCTTATACTTTAACTCCATAGTCGTACCACATTTTGTTCACTATGAAACACACCATTCCCTTTTCCCTGCCTTTTCAAAGCAGGCCTGACATGTATTGTCCCTACATGTCGACAGCACGTGCAACACAGCTTTCTGCTCACTTGATGACCCTTCTGTCCTTCTGAATCTGACCAAAGACGCGCACCTGCCAGACTCCTCCCACAGGCTCGAGGCCCTGTGTGTCACATGACTATCTCAGAATCGAACGAATTCAATCAAGACAGATAGACTTTGAAACTTTGAAATGGGAACGAAAACAAACGGTTAATGAGAATAATAGGCCTACATGATCACATTGGCAGAAGAAACGTATTATTTCGAGTGATGCTGTTTTTGTGGGTTCTTTTTTCTTCTTTTGTCTGAGTCACATGACCTCCCCTGTTCCGCTGTCATTAGGCTACACGGCTCCGCTAGGTGGAGGTGTGGATCATGTAGGCGCGTGGAAACATATCCTTCTATTACAGCATACGATTAAATAACCATAAATAGCCAGTCATTTGTCTGTCTTTCTTCAGGGAAATTAACTGTCAAATAGCGGTATTGAGTATTAATTTCACGACTGATTGATATTGGGTTTAGTTGTCAATGTTAGTATTACGAATAACGACTTCCATTAGTAGTTTGGGGGGTTTTGAGAATCAGTCTATTGCCTCCTCCTAATACAGTCATCCTGTCTGATGTTTCTCCACCATCCAGTAGAGGGCGCTATAACACCGACAACCGCAGGTGGGAGGTGGGCGAGGCGCTCAAACCACTAAGTCAGCTATATATGTCAACCTCTATCCGTTAGCGACTGACCTCGTGGTCATATTAGTTGCATCCTCTGGCTAGATTCGATTAATGAGCAAATGTACAAGAACATGTTTGGAAAGGATAATGCTGATGTATAATGATTAGATTAGTTATCATTAGATGTTCACTACAGGTTTGTATTGATGTAGCAGTCTTGTAGTTTACACTAAAATTCCATGTCATGGTTTGGTTCGTTAAATGTCCAATCTTTAAGCAACGAAAAACAGGCCTAGTTCTCTATACCCTAATTAGATAGACGAAACGGAAAACCGCAAATGGCGTAGGCCTACTTACTTAATTATAGGATTGATAAATGACTAATATCATCAACTCAAGGCATGCCATTCAATTAGTTCACATCTCAATTATCGTTTCATGGTTCATTTACGCCTCAGCTGGTAAACTTACTGACGCTTGACCCTGTCTGCAAGCAAGAGTGTTTGTTAAGACTGCGCCACGTTTTCTCCAGTATGACATTTCAAACATTTCGACCTGAGAAAATGTGGATGGAGAATGTAAGTGAGGGAGCCACTCTCTCCCCTCGCAGCTGCTGTGAACAGTGATGTGAGTAATGTCGCCGCTGCAGCTGACGGTTGGACCCGGGGATGAAGGCACGGGGCAGAGGTCTGACTCAGGCCAGACAGTGGCTTGGTCATATCGAATTAACCCAAGCATCGACTCACAACACTTTGTCAACTGCCAGCCTATGGCCCACTTTTTAAAATTAACTTTAAGAACCCGCGTGAGCATCATACTGTCACACACAACGTCCGTTAGAGTAAAGATGCTATTTATTATTCGACCATTTGGAGATCATCTTGACAAGAGCAATCAGACATGATCAGTGAATGAAGAATAATTATATTACGTTATATATTAATTATACTAATTATAAACACATAACTGGTCTTCTAGAACAGTATAGTTTTAGGAAGTAAGGATATTACATATTATTAAAATAAAAACAAATTAATATTACAAGAAAAACAAAGACAATATAAATTGACCCCAACCCTTAGAAAATAGATGACAAAAAGACGTTGTTTGCGTTGTGTGTGTTTGGAGAGTGAATTTTGCAGGCCTGTAGGTATTTCCTTGTTTACATGAGCGTATTCGTAATTTTGAGGGTAAGGCAGAACTGTGGATTGGAAGATGGTTCTTCAGTACAGAGACGAATGAGGTGATGATGTAGATGTATTGCAATAACGCCATCTTTCCTCTGTATAATGAAAAGGAATGCAAATACTGCTCCCCGCCTGTCGTGTCACATTCTCCCGTGAACATTACATGTCATCCGCTACTGACTAAGATTAATTAGAGCAGGTTGCAGCGGAATGCATGTGTGTTTTTCTACATGCGAATTATGTAAAAAATGTAGGTGGATAATGTTTTGAATTATTAACTGGTAAAACATGAACCCCGTGAGAAGTGATATGCAACTTCTGTCAATGGGAATTCCTATTGGTGCTATCTCATTCTGTTTCGAAGCATAAAATATTTGGAAAATGCTTGTAATGTACATCCGAGTGGTCTGTCCTTTTTGTAATAAAATCGCACTGTGCTTTTAGGGTCATTCTTTATATTTTCATTTTAATATGTTAACCAAAACAACACCATAACACTTACGGTAATACATTGTATTATCATTGTAGTTATTATTGTTATCATTATTATAATTAGATATTAGTAGTTATAGCCTTTATTTATGTTGTTTAGTTACATTCGTTTATCTAACAAATCGTCAACTTTTTTTGTATGAAACTGTTTTTGTTTTTATTGTATAACATCTAGTCATTAATTACACTAATAAACAAAAGAGTGGATACAAAAATAATCTTATGTTTTAAAATTGATTATGATTCCGTTTATGGAATATTTATGCATTTTAATTTAAAACGCTCCAGGCCTTAAAATTAATTTCCTCAGCACGGCTCTGCTTACATGCATTTATCGGTACACACATGTAATCAATAAAGTCTGTGTTGTAACCTTAAGATGAGTAATCAGATTTATACCATATTTCTAACCTGCATCCAAAAATGCACTAATCACATTATTGGACAGTGACATAAAGGACAAGGTATGGCAGACTTACCATCTCCAATCCTCGTTTACCTTTACTTCCCCTATACAGCTCTTCCCTCACCTCCGACAGTTCCTGGTTACAGTGACACGGAGACCACGTGATATCCACGTCTGAATAAATAGCTTTTGAGAGCAATGAAGGGGGGTAGTATGAGTCTCTCAGAGGATACTTGCGCCGTGCCCGTGCGTAAAGATGTTCATAAAGATATTCTGAAGTATGTGGGTGACCTTAAACACGAATACATAATGGAAAAGAGAGCAGAGTAGAGAGGCGAGAGTTAGTGGTGTTGTGGGAAAGATTTATAACTGACCGCTCGAAATTATTTCTGCGCTTGAATTCAGAAGAATTTCTTTCCTCGTTGAGAGTCTTCAGCCCATACCAGCTTTGGAGCCTTCAACAGGTCAAAGCGTTTTTTCTTCTCTTTTAATAATAGACAATAATGTTTCCATGCTGCATTTGGAGGTAAACAAAAGTCTGGTGTGGTGTTCGAAGGAGCTGGAGAGTGCTTTGGGCACTCACTGCGTTCACTATAGGCGTAGGAGCTAAGGCTGACTCGACACGGAACGTGAGAGGGGACGAGAAAACGTCTCTCCAAGGATGACACTTGGGACGGATATGTCCGACAGCTCTGCTTTGTCCGATGATGTGGACATAGATGTGGTCGGGGGGAGACCTCTCCGTCGGCAAAGACGGGAAATATCTTCATCACGAGTTCAACTTGGACAATGACTCGGACGATAATTTGTCTCAGAATGCGGGCGAGAGGGTTTCTTCTCCCGGGCTTAGCAGCTCCGACCAGGCTGGAGGAGAGGCAGGGAGTATAGGAGACAAGCCCAGCAAAAACGCACTCGTAAAACCCCCTTACTCCTACATAGCTCTGATAACTATGGCGATTCTTCAGAGTCCCAAGAAACGCCTCACTCTGAGTGAGATCTGCGAGTTTATCAGCAACAGGTTCCCGTACTACAGAGAGAAATTTCCCGCGTGGCAAAATTCAATTCGCCACAATCTGTCTTTGAATGACTGCTTTGTCAAAATACCACGTGAGCCTGGAAACCCTGGAAAAGGCAACTATTGGACCCTCGACCCAGAGTCCGCCGACATGTTCGACAATGGGAGTTTTTTACGCAGGAGGAAGCGCTTTAAGAGACATCAAACCAACGAGATCCTCAGGGACGCTGGAGGATTTCTGCCCTGGTTTCGGATACGGCCCTTATGGGTACAACTACGGCCTCCAACTGCAGAACTTTCACGCACATAACCCTTATCATCCGCATCACCCGGGAGGCGCGTTCCCCTTTCAAAACACACCTTGTACACTTCCGTCACCAGCCTCCATATTCCCCACACCGCACCCCCTGCCCACTCTTCTAGGGGCAGATTTGAGAAAGCCATTTTATCCTCAACTAAGCCCGACCTTGCCTGGCCTGGCACCTATGAAGACGGACACCAGCACTTCAAATCGGCCTTCTTTCTCCATAGACAATATAATTGGTGCAGCCAATTCCACGGCCTCGCCGTACAGTCATGCAGGAAACCAGGCTCAGATTCTAGCCATGTTGACCCCTGCACTCGCCTCCGCCTCCAACCACTTGAGCCTCTCGCAGGAAAGCATGATACCTGGGGTGCAGACATTCTCTAGCAAACCTGCCAATATTACCAGCTGCCATTTCTAAACTGGCAAGAAAAAAACAATGTCAAAAACAAAATCTTTTAAAAACCGTTACGATTCTGTCGTCTTATGTGAAGGTAGGCGAAGTATATTCTTTGTGAAAGAAGATCTTGTGTTGCTTTTCTCTCTGCTTCTTCTGGTCGAGAAAGGACATGTATATTTATGACTTGTAAATATGTATACAATAAATGAAAAAGACGTGAAGTAATACAGAAAGATTCTAATCCAATGCTGCGTGTATATTTGTCGGCCTGCATTGACTCGTGGCCTACCGCCGTTTGAGCAAAAGATACACGTGTATTCACATAGCCTAAGTTAATTATCACCTTGTTGGGACGATTTTTTCATTTTTTCTTAACAATTGAGATTTTATTATGATTAATAATGTTTTATATTTTTGTGCGTTGTGAGATAAAGCACTGTTTATAGGCTACCGAGACCGCAAACTCAGGTTTTAATATTAGCAAGCACATGAAGACAAAGAAGGGGTAATAACCTTTCTACTAGGCTTCGATCCTGCGGTATCGTGATGAATTTGTGATTAAATAATTTCATGTTGTTAGTGGACAAGTAGCCTATGTGGTTTTGGTGTAAAGTTCAGTACCTCTCTCACTCTGTTTAACTGTCGTGCTCACGTTTCCTATCTATTTCACTGAGGTACATCTGTGAAACGTATGTTATGTGTTTAGACAGAGACACTTAAATGTCCATAGGTCATTTTGTTGTAATGGCAAGAATAATAAATGTTTGTGAAATTGAAAATACTTTTCGTTAACTTGTTTATTTTTTTCATGACCCCTTAGGCCTACCTTAGATTTGACATCTATACAAATATTAAGCCATGGCAGCTTGTAAAAATGTACAATCACCACTTTAAAACGTGTGGCTTCTTTGAACGTCTATTTATTTAATTCATCTTGCGTTGACCTATAGGTCAAACTGCAGTCTTTGGCCATGTGTAGGTCAAGCTTGAACTTACACAGCTTCCTTTGAAGTTGATTCTCTGAAGCACTTTCTTAAACGGCTAGGGACACTATTTTTGTCATGGGAATTCATCCTTGTCAAGTCTGGCATAGGTTTTATAATACGAGCCTATTTATATCGTGTAATGGGTATGTTACCGATTTTAGTTGATATCTTGTTAGAGAAGTGTACAAAATATTTAACATTTTACGTCTGCAGAAATATCTGATCGGGGCACTAAAGACCTGTGCTCTCTCCATGTGTGGCACATGTTTTTTTTTCAAGGGCTATTTTCCGGCAGATTACAAAGGCCCAGAATGAATGGGAACATCCCTGTTTTGAGGCCTTTAATTGAATGTGAGCGTTCTACATGGATACCCAGCATCTCTTGGGGTTTCGTTGCTAATTTGTAGCAGCATTTTTCATCGGGGTCCTAATCCACTATAATGCGGCTTCGTGCCCGTTTGTTGATGTTGTCACCGAGGACCCTATGCCCACGATCTGAATGCGCACACAGCAAGTCGTCCCCTGTGAGACATGACACACATATTTGCCTCTCAAAAGAAATCTTCTCAAAAGGCGCTCGTTTTGTCCGCTTTCATGTCGTTTGTGTTGTACCGGGACGCATACAAAGGGACAGCGGGGTGCATCACATAGCGCAGAGAACAGACCCGTTTCAGGGTTGCCCAAGCACATGTTCCGAGCAGACGGGGTGTAAAGCCTCTTTTATTTACTAGATGTGAGCAGATAGTTCAATTACTTCGCGGGGTGTTTTGACAGATGATTATTAAGGATACAGGGTGGGAGGCCTGACTCGGCTCCACTTTCCCCTCTCCACTTTCTCAGACCCTGTGAGGCGAATCATGTTTATACATTTCAACAAGTCCCTTATCTGTTTGTTAAATGATGTAATTACGTGGAAGTTTGTCAAATCTTCGTGATAGGGTGCATGTGTCTGTCCACGGTAGAAGGCCCCATCTTTTATGGTAAAATGCAGACATTTTTACTTACAATCATTGCCCTTTTTATTTGGGAATAGTCTATTCCAACATTTCCTTAAGCAAATGCTCATGAACATTCACGAATGCAAGGCTTGATCATCTTCAATTGCGTTATGGATGAAGTGAGTATCCCCCACTTTTTAAAATGTGTCTCATTATTTTGCAGAGTAGTAGGGCCTAATTGAACATTAAGTTTTGAGAAGCACCAACATGTAACCTACACGGAGAAAAGGCTATAAACTTGAATTTCGCGTAAAATGTGTGAATGCGTGCAGCTTTGAATGGGGTGTGTGTTTAATAAGGCAATATTCAACAAGTATACGGGACCGCCTCAATCTGGTCTTGTGAGATCTCGCATGTAATATTCTTACTTTTGAATATCAAATGTAGAAGATGAAAGAATATGCTACCATATAAATTATACAACAAACAGCATATTAAATCATGAATATCCCACATTTGATTGGTTTTAGAGACAGCCCGTTTAAAAAAAAAGTCTGGCTTTGAAAATCAGTCCAAACCATATTCGAAACAGCCGACATACAAAGATAATTAGAGGTCGTTGTATGTTACAAATCTTTCAAACACCCTTTAATTTGTAATGCAGTACTTATCGGGTTATCATAGCTTGGGGTTTATAATGGTACGTTCGTTCCTCTAGCATTTCTTTCTACATGCAGTGTGGTTCTCACACAAGGACCACCCATACTCTGGTCCAAAGTGACTGGATATGCCTCGGCGCTTTTTGTCGTCAGTTTTTCACAGTTCACAGCAATACGTTGAAAATATTTTGAGTCTAAGTAACTTAATAACAAGACGACAAAATAATCAAAACATGACTTCACATGAGCGTCATTTAATAACAAGGGGCCGAAGGGTCGGATTAATTTAGGCCTCTTCAAAGTTAGTTTAGACCAGTTGTTTGGGAGCATTTGATACATTAGTGGAATAGCCTTAATCGCCTTAAATGTCACGAGGCACACTCTAAATAAGACTACCAATTTGAAGTTAATAGCTTTAATTTTAAGCGTCTCAGAAAAATTTGGAGAAAACTATGCTTTTCTTTTTTAACCTCTTAAATCAGTCATCTTTCACATTGTGCGCGTGTCACCTTGTTACAAATCAACACGACCTCAACTTGGCTCAGTGTGTGATCAGGGATTACATGAAATCGTTCAGATTTAAACCGCATCCAACTTCCAACGATATGCTAATTGTATCACCAATCAATGTGTCCCTAGTTGTGACTTGAAGGACACTAACGACTTCTTAATCAGGATCCCGAGGATGCCCACTGCAAGATCCGATATCTTGAGAGAGAGAGAGAGAGAGAGAGAGAGGGAGAGAGGAAGAGAGCGAGAGAGCTTAAAGACGTGCCCTGCTATTTGAGACGGCCAATTAGGTTCTCACCGCACTGAAAAAAAATCCTAACTTAATGTAAATGTTATTTTTTTGACCGTCCCACTGTAATGAGCTATATTTCATGGAGTCTGAGCACGTGCATGGGCACATCACAAAAGCGCGCACTGGACTGCATGGGTTCTGTTAGTCTTTTGGTTTGTTGACCACCAAGCTTGCAACGTAAATATCCATATTTCAAATAATAATACAAATTGAAACAAAACAAGAAAACACTACTAACGATAACAATACTAATAAATAATAATTATCATAATTAGTAGTATAGATTTTATTAGCCTATGTTATTGTTAATCTTAGCAGAATCACGAGCACAATATGCTATTATTAAATTATTGCAAATTGCCATTACACTTTATATTGAACTTATAGTCGCCCTACCAATGTTTAAAGCTGTATTATAAACTATTAGGCTCGAGGTTTAGCCCATCTCCTCTGTATGAGACTGTTCACCAGGTCAGGAGGTCCTTCAACGGAACTTAATCACAGCTCGTTTTTTGTTTTTCATAATCAAGTGTGAGACAGTAGGACGAGCAGTGAGAGGTTCTCGCGCCCACGTAGTGTTGGAATGCGTTTCCTTGGTCCCTTGGAACCTTGGCGTGGAGGAGACATTGGCCTGTACTGACTCAGTAGCTTAAATCAAGACCCCTATACTTCAAATCGCTCGCCCCTTGTTTTTGCAGCGGGCAGAGGAATCCTCGGCTTAATTAATTTAGAATGTGTAAATACAGCGGAGACAGTGAACTCCCCTCATCTCTGGAAGCAAAATATTAACTTTGGAAGTGCTCGCCTCATCGACTTTGACAAAGTGTGACACACTAACTGACACCTGGTGCCGTGGCGGCATCCCACACACAGAGAACACATGCACGGGTATTAATTACAGTGGATATTAAACTTCGCATTGATTACCGGACAAAACAAGTGATGTGCATCAGTCGTGTAGGCCTATGTGGGCCCGCTGAAAATCTCTGAGAGCGCAAGGTGTAATAAATTATAGGCTTGTGTTTCTAATAAGGTCTCTCAACCACTTCGCTCATCCAAATAGGCTTCTCGAAATAGTTGCGTCTCGATAACGTAGCCTATAGGCCGCCGGTTTAACACGTGACGGTCCCGCCATGGTCTTTGATTGAGAGGCACGTCTGGACACTAGCAGTTAGCGGGCCCATCTTGGCCTCACGGGTTGACTTGAGATTCTAGATCCTTCTTTGGAAGACTGTTTATCACACGCCCCAGCAGACATGGGTGAAGATGGCTAAATTAACGTTGAGCCTACTGTATTAGGCACCCTCTTAACGCATGATTTTAGCAAAGAAATAATATTACGACTGATGTACATTTTTGTGTTCTGGGGATCAATTTAATTTTCAATGCCATTGTAATATGGTATCAATTAATTGCGGCTACAGTGTGGTTCCTGTAGGCTACTGGATCTAGTCTATTCTACGGCAAAGGGGTAACCCCTATATTTTTTCACAATAAAGCGAAATATTGTCTTATAGGCTATAATATTTACCCCAAAATGATAGCACTATCTTAACCAATTGTGTATTTTTCTGCACAGTAGGCACATCTGCCATATCTGTTTCAACCTTTTGAAGTGCAATTTTATTTAAAATCATAGTCAATATATTATTTTTTATTATACAAATATTTAACTATAATGAAAACTCACTTTAAGAGTTTATATTTAGTATGCATGTTCAACATACGTAACATAAGTAGCTTATATGTGTGAATTCATATATTTTTGAACAGTATGTTTTCGGAAAGAAGAGATAGGCTAAACCTTACGATAAAATTGAAGTTTACTATCCAGAGTGAAATGCGATCATGCTGAGGTCGAGGGGCCAAACTTTTTAAGACTAATGTTTATTTAGAGAAGTGAGCGCTGTCTATGCTACTCCCCGTTCCCTAGCATGCTGCTCTAATCGCTTTACCAGAGCTGACCAGACCTATAGGCTACCTCCTGCTTGAAGCTTACTGTGTCGCAGTTGCCCGTGCCGTTGCAAAATGTTAAAACAAACACAAGTTTTTCAATCAACTTTACGATAAAATGATTGACTATAGTTTTCATGCAAATAAGGTCTTTCGGATCGTTCGGGCGCATTCCATGTGAGAAACGCGTCGAGCGCGCCACTGCATTCAGCCCTGCGTGTTTATTTATATATTCATTTTTGATACAGTTTGTGAAATTGAATTTGATACGGTGGGGAATCTGACCTCTCACGAGACCCGCACATTTTCCACACCCTCAGATTTGTGGTGTTCATGGTATTTTTGTTTTCTCAGCTGGAATCGCGATCGGACACAGTGTCCAAGTGGTCCATGTCTATCTCAGAGACCCTGTCCTAGTAGTACAGCTCCGTGTCTATCTCAGAGACCCTGTCCCAGTACGGCTCCGTCTCCGTCTCCACGTATGCTTTCCCCCCTTTCCTTCAGCGCCCTCGACCCCACACCTCGCCACCGACATGGACCTGAGCCTGGAAGAAAGCGCAAGGGCGTAGGTTTGGTCTGAGCTTTGGTAGGGACACTTGTTTGTTCAGATTTTTTACTTTTTTATATGTAGGTAATTTGTTCAGGTTTGTACTAGCTGTACTAGGCCTATATCATTTGTACTGGACTTCTGAGCAATGAAATCATAGGCTATATGATGCATACATTTGGGCATCCCAATTTATAGCACCTTTTTACTGAGTGTGAATGATAACATTCACGCTATAACATTGTCTAAACATCCCTTAAAAAACTGCAATTTAATGCAATCTTTACCAAATTGGACAATTCAACTTCTCACCTGAACCCCTGATGCTGATTCATCACCAACCTGCTCTACATCTGTAGCTTCAGGGTGCTGTTTTTCCTGCAAAGTAATTCATCAATTTAATACAGACACTAACCATGCTTAGTTGACTGCTGATATTGGTCGAGATTACAGGGATAGGCATATTACTTTCCAAGGGATTATATAGGCCTATTTATTACCAGTTAATATCACCTTTGAGTTGCTGGCCTGCTGGTACTAGGCTAAACTAGCACGGTCCCATTATGTGGGTAGGTTAGCTTTATCCTTCTGGCTTCAACAAGACCAGCTGCAGCTAACACACTGGTCGAAAGATTGCAGACGCTAGGGATAGATTTAATACAAGTAAAAGTTACATGCTCTACTACACTAACAACTTTCAAAACATGTTTAACGCTACATTGTAGAATGGGTGGCGATGTAGCAGGTTTGCACTGTGTGTGTAGTTTTCCTTCTAGTTAGCTAACGCTAGTTTAGGCCTATTAACAACGACCCGTGATAGCTACTTACTCGGGTGGTGAAAAAACTTCTGATATCTCTCTTCTTTTTGGGTGACATTTTCCTATCTAGGCCTATAAAGAACAAAAGGGTCAAAAATATCAATTCTAAAACCAAACGAAATACTAATATGATGAGGCTTTATTAATTCCTGGCGTACTGCCAGCTCTCTTTCTGCAAGTCACGAGTCAGCCAATTAACTTAAATGACATCATTTTGTCTCGCAGGCTCGAGGGCGCATTGGTTAACTTGGAAATGTGTTTTTCACTTTTCTGGGCGACGAACATAATATACATAATAATACGAATGAGTTTTGCAAATATATTGTGCAAATTATTTTTTTCGAAAATTATCAAAATATTGTTGGGGACGATTGTGTCTTTCCCAAACTTTGGTCGTGACTAGTCCCTATCGACCCTATGCAAACCTACGCCCTTTAGATAGCACACACTACCTACTTTAATTTACAGTGTGCCCTCTCTCCATGTGAAATATAATATTTGGATTAAAAAATAAATAAATACCAGTGTTGAACTTCATGTAATAATGTTTGGGAGGGAGGTTCGGTTGGAGCTGCAGTACAATACTATGATTCTGATTCATTGTTTAAATTCAACATTCTGCTTAAATTTGTGATTACTGTGGTTGAGGCCAATACCATTTGCAACACGTTAGCCATCCTTTGTGACAGACTTAACTTGTACCTCCCACGGCCTCTGAAAGATGGCCGCCGTGCACCGCTGTCAGCACTTCCTGAAAGTGCCTCTACGTCACGTGACCCCCATGTCACGTGACAGCAAGGGACAAGCTCAGCAGCAGGCCCAGACAGCCTCTGCCTCTCGTGTGAAGAGAGGACCATGGTGCCCTGCTGGAGAGGGCCGTGCTCAGAGTCCCTCCCTCCCTCCCTCCCTCCCTCCCTCCCTCCCTCCCTCCCTCCCTCCCTCCCTCCCTCCCTCCCTGCCTCCCCCCCAGCCCCATGTTCTCATAGCAGCCTGGCCAGGGTGCACATGCTCACCCTGAACCTCCGCACACAGCACAAAGGGAAGTTGAGTTCTCCGGAGCGACTCAAGACTCTTAATGTTCCACCGCGCTCGAGAACCTTTCCCCTTCCCAATGAACCCCTCTAGCACGGTTCAATGGGAGGCGTTTGGGTGAGGTAATGAGAGGAGAGACAAGGGGAGAGGGGAGAGGAGGGGGTGGGGGCCGGCCAAAAACAGAGAGACACTCATTAATAACTCAATAACCCAGAATCCTCTTGTGATGAGATCTGATGTGCTTGGGGGGAAAAACTTGCAGATCCACATCGCACTCTATCTTCAGTGTTGTCTTGCTTTCCCCGCTGTTATGCGTCTCAACACCTGGGAGGAATACCAAATAAAATACATTCAGACATAACGCCTCTAACAGCTTATGAAATGGTATTCTTGTGGAATTTTCATACAACTCTGCTCAACTTATTATACTCCTGTGTGAGTTATTGTACTACTACAGGCCACCCTTACACACACACTCACGTATCAATATCTGATGTTTTTGTATGTCTGATCGAACTATATTCTTGTCGACTGTTTGTCTTGCAGTCGGAGGACATCGAGGTGGGAGGGGCTTCTTCTGTGGTATTATCTCTAAAGCAACTACAGACAAAATAGCCTGGTATTGATCTTGCACTGATATATATATATATATGGCACACAATGATAACTGCTATGTAATATGAAAAACCATTATTTGTGTGTGTGTGTGAGAGTTTCATGATACATCTAAGGAGTTCTTTTCTATTTGTAAGGAAGAATATATGGAGTTGGGGAGGGTAAATTATGTGCGTGTGTGTGTGTGTGTGTGTGTGAGAGCATTACACCTGGTAAATGAGGGTTGCGATGCTACGATCCGCAAGTTCAAAGCTAAAACAGAGTGAAAAAGAGCCAATGATGATAAGACCTCTTAATAAGACCCCCTTAATGCTACTTAACTAGAGAGAAATGTTACAGATAAAGAAATGGAGGCCGGGGAGAAACAATGGCTTGAGCTGTGAGTGGCTGATGCAAGGTGAAGTGGCCTGAGATTGCAGCAAGAGTAGCTTTGTGGAGGAGCCTCTGACAGGGGCGTGAGGGGTGAGGCGGGGCGGGGGGGGGGCGAAGGGGTCATAATGTTTTTCATTATTGATGCCCAGTCATTTCATAGGCAGGGATGAATGGATGGGTGGATAGACTGAACGAGTGAGGGAGGGGAGGGTAAGTAGGGAAAGTGAGGTTAAGAGGACGTGTTTAGATGCTGCGGATGCTGAGTGGTGACACACACACACACACACACACCACACACACACACACACACACACACACACACACACACACACACACACTGATCACATCACACAGAGCTGAATGATTGATCTTTTGAATGTTAGGGGAACAATGATGACTTAAATTAAGGATGTGGAGTCTGGGGGGTAGATAATGGAGTCCGGGGCTGCTGTGACGGTCCTAGTTCTCTGGCCACTGTGTGTGTGTGTGTGTGTGTTTGTGTGTGTTCCAACTCTTTCTCTCAGTGATTGACAACACACACTCTGCCCACCCAAGGTGGTCCCCCCTTCCACTGCTTCTCTCTCTCCTATCTTCCTCCAACACACTCTGCTCCCTCTGTCTCTCCAAAGCAGGCCTGGTGTTTGGGGTTCGGGACAGGAAGTTTGTCCATGGGATGTGTGCGTGGGAGAGGAAGTGGAGAGAGGGGGGAGAGAGGGGGGGGGCTAGCGCGATGGTTGACGTGATGGCTGGACAGGGGAGGTGTGTGTGTTTGTGTTTGGTTGTGTGTTTGTGTGTTTGGGTGGGTGGGTGGGTGGGGGGGGGGCCTGGCTGCGTGTCTGTGGCTGTTTGTCCAGCGAACCCTGTCTGGCTGGCGTGGCCATGGCGACGGTCTTGTCACAGACCATTGTGGCGGAGCAGGATTGATGAGGCGTTGGAACAGGAAGTCCAAGGGGCTTAAAACAGGAACAGGAAGAGGAAGTGAGCTCTCCTGGGCAGGTGGAGAAGGGAGGGGCCCCCGTCCTCCTCCTCTCTCTGACCACTCGTATACCAGAAACCCCAGACCAAACATAAGGGGAGAAAATATGGGTTTTTCTGGCTCAGTTTGGACGAACATATGGAGAGAAGCTTGCTTACTCACTGTTCAGTCGGCTCTTGGGTTGAGGTGGGAAGTTCATGACTACAACATTGGCTTGGGAATATTTGAAAGTCATCATCCCTTTTTCCATAAAGTCTCTCTCTCTCTCTTGAGGAGGAGGAACACACTCTCTCTCTTCTCCAACCATCCAGATCCTTCCATCCAGCCGGTAACACCCCAACCTCTCTCTCTCTCTCTCTCTCTCTCTATCGCTGCCCCCCCCCCTCTCTCTGCCCTCTATCCTCTCTCTCTCATTCTCTCCCCCCCCCCTCTAACAGATTGAACTCACTCAGGGGATGTAACGGGTGATGTGGAGAAGGTAATGGTCCCCCTCTTCCTCCTCACACCGCTCCCTTCCTCTCTCTCCCCTAATTCAATTCAACATGCTTTTCTTGGCATGTCCAGTCCCAGAGTCCTTCTCCTTGTAAACTCTTTCTTTCCAGTCTCTCTCGGTCCTTTCTTCCTTTTCTTCTCCGAGTTCCTACCTCGCTCCGCCGCTCTCCACAACTCCCTCTCTTTCTTTCTTTCTTTCTTTCTTTCTTTCTCACCCCTCTTCTTCTCTCTCCCTCTGTCTCCTCTCCCCCTCTTCTATCTCTCTCTCCATCTCTCCGTGGTTGTTTTAGTGCTGCCTCTGATTTGCAGCCCCTGGATGTTCTCCCTCTCTCTCCCTCTCTCTCTCTGCTGCCTCTGAGGGAGCTGCTCTTTGCGGCCGAGAAGGGTCACTCCTGGGTGAGTGATATCTCCATCCCTCCCTCCCTCTCCCTCCCTCTCCCGCTCTCGGCCTCAGCCTCCCTCGATCTCTCCTCTCTTGATCTCTCTCTGTCGACTATCTCACCCCTCTTTCTTTACCTCTCGACTCTCTCTCTCTCTCTCTCTCTCTCTCTCTCTAACCCCTTCCTCCTCCAGACTGCCCAGTGTGCAGCTTACCTGTGAAAAACAACAAACAACGCCATCAGACCAGGATCGGCTCGCGCCAACCAGACGGCGAGCCTCGCACCGCGGCCCACTCGGCAACGTTCAACACGCATGACAAATGCGTGTGTGCGTCGTCCGTGTGTGCATGCACACGCGCATGTGTGTGTTGGCCTTTTGTGTCGACGCCGGGCCCTGATTTAGGGAGAAAGGCCCGTAAGTGAATGAATGAGTGAGTGTGTGTACGTGCGGCAGGGATCCTGCAGAGAGGGGTTTGTGTACACAGATGCAGTTGCAGGGAGAGACTGGCCAGAGTGTTAGTGTGGGGGGCAATTGAGGGGATCGTCTTCCCCCCTCGACCCCTCCCTGGCCCCAGCCAGGAGCCCCCAGGGGTCCCCGGGTTCCTTAGGAAAAACAGCTCAGCCCTCCGTCACCCCTGAACCTAGCACTGGGCTGTTTACCTTGGCTGGGCCGGCTGACAGCTTTACTGATGTTACATACAGGCACGCTGGGACGAGGAGAGAAGCCGAGGAGAAGGAGGAGAGGGAGAGAGAGAGGGAGAGAGAGGGAGGTAGAGGGTGACTGTCTGTCTTATCTGCTGATTTCTGTCTCTCTCTCTCGCTCTCTTCTTCTCTCTCTTCTCTCTCTCTCTCTCTCGTCTCTCTCTCTTTCTTCTCTTTCTCTCTCTTTTTTTCTCCTTCTTCTCTCTCTCTCTCTCGCTCTCTCTCTCTCTCCT
Organism: Mallotus villosus; assembly: GCA_903064625.1. Taxonomy (NCBI): domain Eukaryota; kingdom Metazoa; phylum Chordata; class Actinopteri; order Osmeriformes; family Salangidae; genus Mallotus; species Mallotus villosus. Next base: position 90,590 of record CAEFZP010000357.1, read on the forward strand.
CTCTCGTCTCTTTGCTCCTCTCCTCTCTCTCTATCTCTCTTCGCTCCGCTCTCTCTCTTTCTCTCTCTCTCTCTCTTTCTCCTCTTTCTTGTGTCGCTTCTTTGCTTTCTCTCTCGCGCTCCCCTCTCTCTTCTCTCTCCTCCGTCCTGTATAGCCCCCTGTTGTTTCTGGGATTGCGTACGATCTATGCGTAGCGAGAGAGAGAAAGTAACCGAAAATGGGGAAGAGGTGGAGAGGGGAAAAAAATGTGCTTTTTTTTCAGATGATAATTTCCATGTTTGGATTCGTATGAGGGGGGAAGCGTAAGGAGGTCTCGCTGGTGTAACTGCTGGGAGTGGGGATGTGAGTGTGGCTGTGTGTGCAGTCGAGCACAGCCCACTTCCTGTCCTCATCCTCCTCCTCACCTCTGCGTGTGTGGCACAGGCACTCTGGGGGCGCGAGCCGCTTTGGAAGTGGGACCAAAAGACCATTTCAAACAGACGTTTAGCACAAAACGCCAAAAGATGAAATCTGCTACGATTTGATGCAAACACCCTTTCCCCTTGCTTTTTTCGAAACCGACACTTGTTTCTCTCTCTCCGTGTGTGTGTGTGTGTTTCCTGGCCAGCTGCTAAGGGGCTGTCCAGGGTCTCTCTCTCTCTGGGTCTGGGGGATATTTTGGTGTGCTGGGGGGTCCGAGGGGCTTGTTTTGTCTGCTCTGGGCAGCTGAGCAAGCTGTAACAACACAAACAGATCCTTTGAACAGAGGAGCGTGTTGTGCGGCGACGGCTCCGGTTACGCCCGCCAGCGAGCACGCTCTGGCCAGGGGGACGCCGCGGCGGACCTCTCATCCCCTATCCGCTCCCTCCCTCCCTCCCGCCCCCCTCTCTCTCCCCTGCGTCCAATCGCCGATCACTCTCCCCCCGGTCCTACGCTGATTGATCACTGCCTTTCCAGCCGCGCCCCAGCTGAATAAGCTGTCTGTTTGCTTGACTGACTGGCTGACGGACTGGCTAACCGACTGTCTGTTTGTTTGTTTGTTTGTTTGTTTGTGTGTTTGTTTGGCGGACGGCTTCCTCATTGTTGACTTTGTCCCGATCATCCGTCACGATGAATCGTTTTCCCCGAAGGCCCAGACCACGAGATGGATTTGATCCCCTCGAGATGATTTAGGATGATGGGTAAACACCAACTAACTTCCCTGTCGGCCTCGCTAACTTGAGCTATCATCCAGAGGGGTCAGAGTTCAGCACCAACCCAGAGAAAGGCCTTGATGGATGTCTTCCTCTCCTCCTCAGGCCCTCACCTGCCAGCCCCCCAGAGCCCAGCCAGCCCCCACCCCCAGACCCCCACCCCCGACCCCATGCCCCAGCCTCCAGCCCCAGGCCCCAGCCCCCAGGCCCCCAGGCCCCAACCTCCACGCAGAAAACGACTGCTCAGGGAATACGGCTGCTGGCTCTGCCTTGCACCAGTGTCCACTCTCCACCCCTCGAGCTCCGTCGCCCCCTATCTGCAGGGCATGGAACAGCAGGTGGCCCACACACACTCGTGTGGGAGGTGGAGGTGCCAGGGAGGGGGGAGCCAGGGGAAATGCTGGCTGAGGGAACCTGTCTGGATTAGCGGGACTGTGGGTTACAGAGAGTTGAACATCTGGGGAGGACCCAGGGAGATGGAGTTATTCAAGCCAGAAATATGGGGAGGATGGGTTTTGAAAGCCCAAACGTGACCCCGCTATCTCAACCCCCCCAACCCCCCCACACACACCCTTCACCCTCCATCTCACCTACCTGCCATAACCACCCACATGGCATCTTGAGATCAGACCCTCCGACTCGGTGGAGTATTAGGTGCTGGAAGTCTATTACGATACACAGATGACTTTGGGATCACGCTGTTCCTGAGTACACATAAAAAGTGTCCCGGCAGCTGTTGGATCCGTCTCGTCGCCGTGCCGACGCCTCCCTCTGGTCCGCGTCCGAGTCGTGGTTTTCGGATCTCCGGGTGCCTCAGCGGGAAGTCGTTCTGCGAGGATTCGTGTGTGTGTGAGTGTGTGTTTGTGTCTCGGCACAAGCGTCGCGACCGTGTGTGTGTGGAGAGCGTGCGGTTCGTGCACGGGCGGCTGCTTCTGCCTCACACACCACACTTCCTCGGTTTTCGTTTGACCAGCACATAGTTGTTCAGCGTGTGTGAGTGTTGATGTTTGCGTGCGTTTCCCTCCTACAAAGCCCCCTCGTTAGTTCATTAGATGACGAACTTCTTAGACGGGGGACGTATTTGTCCAGAGGACCTGGTCAGAAGCGCCCGTGTTTGGCGTGGTGCTCGCCTGGCCGCTCAGGCCCCCTGGTGAGTCAGCAAGGTCAGAGCTCCTCGCTGACTCAACGTGGAGGCGGACGCTACGCTGCTTCGTGGCCCCCGTGTGAAGACTTGCGGACGTGTTTCCTCCTCCGCTGAGCTCGTGTGCTTGGGACCGCAGCAGCGTTTGGAAGCCTGTGGTTGACAGAGCTTTATCTGTGCTGTTGTGCTTCTGTATGAAACTATGCCGGGTTTTTTGCGAGGGTGGGCTTTCCTGTGCTCTGCTCACTTTCCCCCTGGGGCTCATAATAACCCAGAGAGCCTCCTCTTCCTGCCCCCCTGGCCCCCAGCCCCCTCTACCCACCCCCAGCCCCCCCAGCCTCCCAGGCCGGTCCCCTCTGCCCCCAGCCCCCCTGCCCCCCCGCCTCCCAGGCCAGCCCCCCTCTGCCCCCCAGCCCCCCCCAGCCTCCCAGGCCAGCCCCCTCTGCCCCCAGCCTCCCCAGCCTCCCAGGCCAGCCCCCTCTGCCCCCCAGCCTCCCCAGCCTCCCAGGCCAGCCCCCTCTGCCCCCGCCCCCCTGGCCCCCCAGCCCCCCCCCTGCCTCCAGCCTCCCCAGACTCCCAGGCCAGGCCGGCCACCTGCGCTGTTTGTTTAGTGTTTGTCAAGTTTATGATAGCCGTGTCTAATGCCCAATAATAACATGTGTGTTCACATTACAGCCGTGGCGGGGCCCCGAGAGACAGAACTGGTGAAGATGGGGAGGAGTTGGTGGGGAGTAGGCAGAGAGAGAGAGCGAGCAGCTAGATAGAGCGAGAGCGAGAGGGATTGCGATACGACGGAGCGCTGAGCGAGAGTAGATGAGAGACTAGTTCTCTCGCTCTCGCTTTCTCACTCTGCGTATCGCTCGCTATCTCTCTCATCGCTCCTCGACGATCTCTCTCTACTCGCGCGCGCGCGCGCGAGAGCGAAAAAAGAGGGTGCGAAATACACATGGGAGACATACTGCTAAAGAGCGAGAACGAGTGTAGCGTGTCCAGTGCACCTATCGATCGAGATGCATCAGCGCTAGAGCGCGTCTCTTACGCTAGCGAGAGTACGCTCTCAGCTCTCGATCTCTGCGCATCGTCCCTGTCGTCGCTACTCGCGATAGCAGACATACCTCGTCTCACTCTGATATCCTCTCGCTCTCTCTCTCTACTCCCTCTCTCTCTCTCGCTCTCTCTCCTCTCTCTCAGCGCGCTAGCAGAGTCGAGAGAGAGAGAGAGAGAAAGAAATGAGAGAGAGAGAGAGAGTGTGTTTCCTCTCCTCACTCCATAGGTATGTTCTGCAGAAACCCGACTCCCGCCTCCCAGACAACGGAGTGCCTACGGGAGCGACCGAGAGATATGAAGCCGGATTAATGAGATTAAGAACAGGGGAGGGCGAAGGAGTAGGGAGAAACTAAACTGCGAGAGGATCCGAAACACCGGAGAGAGGAGGGGGAGGAGGGCACGATGTAGCATAGGACGGGAGGGAGTCTTTCGTCGACTCCTTTTCGAGCACGACCTGCACCACCACAAAAGAAAGAGGGATGACAAATTTGATAAAGCCCAGTTGAATGCGCGGTCGGGAGAGCTGGACTATCAGAACCACACATCTGCAGAAGCCATTAAGGCCGCGCGCGCGTCTGTGTGTCGCCCTCGCTGGTCGGACCCTGTCTTCGCCATGCTGTGATCAGTTCCTCCGCGTGCAGTGGGGGGTCGTCTCATCGACCCAACCATGATGATGTAGTCAGTGTGTAGCGTGCACTTGCTTCCAATTTGGGGGAAATACTAGAAGTGATATGAGGCCTGTGTCCTGGGCCTCTCCGCACTTCTGCCTCCCTCTGCTGCGCGCTGTCAGCCCAACTGATATTGTTTTATAAAGACTCACTTTTGGACGCGGCCCATTCACCCTTTAACACACACCACACACACACCTGTCTCTCTCTTTCTCTCTCTCCCATTCTGGGCTCTCTCTCTCTCTCTCGCG
>CAEFZP010000358.1:0-120000 GCA_903064625.1 Mallotus villosus
GCGGTTAAAAGCCAAACATGAATTGACAGTTGGGTTTGGAATGCCAAGTCAGTTGTCCACAGACATCTAATGTTTCCAAAACAAGATTTACAAAAATACAGACAATTCTGCCAAATTTCTGTTGAAGCGAGACCCTCTCCGAGATTTTATAAACATCGCTCGAAGTTTGGCTGGTCAAAAAGAGATGGCTTTAACGTTCACGTGCACCTTCAGGACTGTAGACATGTGCGGCTCCACTCAGCCCCTGCCTCGTGGTCGGGGTCTGCGCACACAAACCATCGAGCTCTCCATCAAGCCGGTCGGGCTTGCTGACAAGTCCTGCATTCTTTACGTCCAGCATAATCCCCCATGTGTCACACCGCGGGGCTTACCTTGTCTGTGCGTGTCTGCACAGAGTGGACCCCTCCGCGCGTCCGGACGAACGCACACGTGGCTCCACGCCGACGGAAATGTCACTTTCTAGATGTCGCCTCTGCCCCGTTCTCCCCCTCGGCTCCCTCGCTCTAGCGTCGGTCACTCTCACTCCTCAGTCGCCTCGTTCTCGTTCCGAGTTCTCATTGGGCGGAAACGGGGTCGAGCGTTTGGCCCGTTGGCTTTGAAGCCTAGTGTTTTGGGGGGGGTTCCTACGCTTTGCCACACACTGATTTGGAGGGGTCTTACTTTCAGAGTCTTGAGAATCTCATTCAATCAGGGGTATCACATTACAATACAGACAGAAAGACCATCGTTGCTGACAGTGTTTCCACAGTAAAGCACAGACCAGCTGAAGGTTTAGCTTGGAAACATCAAAGACGTCTTCGAAAGGGAAGACGTTTCCCGACGCCGCTCTCCCGAGCGCCATGTTCCCCAAATCTCATCACTACTCCGATAAAGCTTTGGGCTCCTCTCGCTTCACTAGTGAGGAAACGCATCCACCTGCTGCTATCCCCCAAACGCCATCCCTCTGGTTCGGGCTCTGCCTCCATCTGTCTGATGAGCTGTAAGCGTGCAGGTGTGCTGCGAATGGCAAGACAAGGGCTTTCCCCTTTGGTTTCTCCACAGACAGAACACAGACATCGATCAGTGTGTGGGGGCACCCTGGGAGAGGAGAGCCTGCGGGGGAGGAGGCCCGAGAACACCCAGGCAGGGCCGGAGGACGAAGTGCAGAAGACGCTCTTCTTCTGTTGGGGAGGTGCTTTCGCAGAAGATCTCCAGAGCTCTCGGTTGCCTCGTTGAGGGAATACAGAGACAGATTCGGTAGCCGAGCCTTTCCAGCGAGTGAGCGTGTGACTCGCTGATCAGACGGGGGAGCGTTTGCCTGCGCGAGAGAGAGAGACGCGCCGAGGGACGGGCTGAGGAGGGAGAATGTCTTTCCCAGACGCGGCACCACGGCTTGTTGCTGACAGGCTGTCTGTTGCGTGGGACAGGGCTGACAGGAAAGGCTGCGCCCCGGCCATTTAGGAGCACAAACATTCTCCCGTCTGCCCGCCTGCACACCGAGTGTGCAGGGCGAGCGCACCGACACCGACCGCGTGCTGGGCTAAAACCAACAGCGACGTCCCAGGCAATTTAGCCTGCGAGGCCTGAGGGGCTATTTGCAGAGACACGGCTATCCACTGTAAGTGTTCCACAAGACAAAGTGGATGATCAAAGTGGACGTCAGGCGCCTTCCTTTTTTTTGGGATCCCTTCTCTCCCTCTTTTCATTTGGTTTCCTTCACCTCACTCAGTGTTGCAACCTATCCCCTTCCACCACCCTAAACCCCACACACACACACCTTTATCGCTCCGTTTCAGTTTCTTTTGTGCGCTCTTTCCCCCTTTTTTCTCTCATCTTCTGGCATCTGGGCTTGTCCCCTGCGGTCCTCCTGGAGTTAAGCCAAGAGGTTATTTGTTGCAGGGGGTCTCTGTGGCTACGCCTGCAGATCACTGCAAACTGTAGCCCCCAGGGCCTCAGGGCCTCAGAGGCTGGGGGAGGAGGACACACGCAGCCCCCTGGAGACCCACCGAGACTGTTGTGTCTGCACGACTCCACTAATAGCCCCAGACACCGTCTCTTCCCCGGGAAACGGAGACCTTCGCCTCCGAGTCAGCAGGTTCGTTGAAAAAATATTGACGCAGGTCGACGAATACCAGCCCGGGAAGTCTAGCACCTGATCATAACATTCTCATCCCCTGCCAACGCAATGCATAGCACACCTGGAGGGTGTCAGGGAATACGCCATATCGGGTGCATAACCATAAATACACATTATGAAAAGGGAAGCAATATATTTCAACCCCCTCCACGGCAATACACATCGAGCCACAAGGCTCGACTCTATTCATCGGCTGGGACTTTTTGTACACTGCTACTGTGAGATAATACGTCTTCTCATGGCAAGACCCTTCAGTGGTTGAGACTTTAAACGGGAAGCTAGATAGCAGGTATTCAGCCATTCGGTTTAGTCTTCGTACCAGCCGTCCACTCGCGCCCCTCCGTCCGAGCCTCTTGTTTCTGCAGCTACTGAGGGATCCTCCCGTGGATGACACGGTGTATCGCCTCCCTCCGTCATCTCATGCGCTCTCCTTCCCACTCTCTCTGTCTTTATCTGAAATTGCCCTCGGAAAATGAGGCTAATAATTCATTTTCGACAGCGCCGCGCAGCAGGCAATGCTTAAGTCTTTATGCCATTATCGCTGGGGCTGCAATTTGAACAAATCCAATTGCTGCCCAACTACGGGCTCCACATTCTCCACGAGCTTCAGCCTTACAGCAGATGTGTCTTGCTGCGTGTTTTCTCCGTGTGTCTCGACGCGTGTGTGTGTGTGTGCCTACAAGGAACAATTGCCACCTTTTTATCCATTCAAATAGAAGAATTGAAGCACAAAGAAAGTATGTAATATGCAGAGGAGAATCGAACTGGAATCACCCAGGTGGTCACCTGACAGCCAGCTCATCGACCAACACCACTTTTTAGGTTTGATCCTTTCTTTGCTGTGAGCATCACTCACTTTCAAAATCAATGATCAATGATCAATGGTTTCCTCATTTTGTTACAATGGGTTCACTGGTATTTTGAACGCCACACATACTTGGGCATAGGACCTGTGCAACCAGTAACCACGTCTCCCCGTGGTGTGGTCGGGGTGAGGTTGGGATGAGGGGTGGGGGGGGAGTGGGAAGCGGGGTACAGTGTTGCGCAGAAATCGCCCCTGGCTCCTGTAATGTGAGAAATGGGGCGCCGCGCCCAAAGCCCATGCTAGAATAATGACAGGCTGACCTAACTACAGCGGGCGCTACCGTGTCAGTTTGGCAGTGATTAATGTGCGGCGGCCATCAATCCCCGGCCCTGAAATAACAAACAGCGCCGGCGTAATTGGCTGAGTAGAACCCTGCTGACACAAGCTGGTGTCCTGAGGTCTGGGGCAGACCGAGAAAGAAGAGAGAGAGAGACAGAGAGAGAGTGAGGGAGGAGGAGGGAGAAAGAAAGATGCTTTCAACCTGTAGTGGAACTATGAAAAAAACCTGGCTCAGCTCTCTCACCTCCTTGTGCCGGGGTGAGCTTAGGAATCTTAATACCGGGCTAATGACACTTTTACTTTGGAATAAAATAAATTCAACAATAAAAAGACCATCTGATTTGTGAAGTCAAAACCATTGACTTTGAAAGAGTCAAAACGTTAGCCCCGCAGTCCGATGGCTGGCAAGGTAGGACAGCTCCAGACTCCACAAAATCATCACTTCGTAACCACAAGCAGCCTTCGTGCTGAGTCCTGCATGAAATGACTTTTACACTTTACAATGTACCATGGCGACCGCAGACAGTCTGGTCTTTTCCTGGAGTCCACTCACCGTGGATGGGGTTGTGTCCCACCGTCAGGGGGATGGGCCGGTCGGGCTGCTGCTGGACGTGGGTCTGGGTGTGCGTGGTGTGGGTGTGGTAGTACTTGGGCTTCAGGATGAACTGCTGGCTCTGTCCTGGGAGCACTGGTATGGGTCTGATCCTGGAGGGGGAGATGGAGCCCAATTATTGGACATGGCGATATATTGACACAGTTTATAACGCCAAGTGACACCATGTGTGTGTGTCTGCCAAAACAAATGACAAAGGTTGTCACAGAGGCTGTCCTCATGCCACATGACAAGGAGTGTGTGTGTGTGTGTGTGTGTGTGTACACGTGTGTGTCTGTGTGATGTGTGTTCGAATGTGGGAGGAAATCAACTTTGAATGAAACTGAGCACAATCACCCTAAATAAATCTTTGCAAAGTCTTTGTATCCCTCTCCCTCTAAGCTCTCTATCTCTCTCCCTACCTCTAAGCTCCCTCTCTCTCTTTCTGTCTCTCTCTCTCTGTGTCTCTGTCTGTCTCTCTCTCTCTCTGTCTCTCTCTCTCTGTGTCTCTCACTGTCTCTCTTCCACAGCGTCTCTCTGCTCAGTGTCTCTCAGTCTAAACGACATCAGACTTGTTTAGACGGGAGGAAGAGAACTCATCTGCTCATCTGGTACTGGGCCCCTGAGCTATATTGACTGAGACAGCGCTAGTGGACTTTTTCATACAGCAGCATAACCGGATCAAATTGTCAGCCGCCACAGTAAAACCACTACGACAGGTCTGGGTCTCGGCAAAGGAGGACAAAGGACAAAAACACACTTTTCTTTTTCTAAGGAAAGGATAGAAATGTGGACAACAATATGTCTGTCGGTTGAAAGCCGTCACTAAATGGTTTATAGTGTGTGTGTGTGTGTGTGTGTGTGGGTGGTGTGTATCACTATAGACGTACATGCTTATTGGAGCTCTGTATAGGATAATCACAGAATTTGTCTGGAGGGAGATTGGGGTAGGTCAGCCAAGGAATAGCTTTTCATAGCTGAGGTACCAGCCAAGAATGGCTTTTCCATTTCAAAATAATAAATCTAATTTCAATCTATGTAAAAAAAAAGGTAAGCTGACAGACCTTTTGCCCCACTGTGTTCACACACTGAGTTGTGTGTGCATATTTGAACTGAAGACAAATATACAGACACTTGCAAAAACATGCACCGTGATGATGCCCTAAGTCTACCACATGCTCGTATAACCTTCATCATCCCAGCCGTTCAACCATCATGATTACCTTGCGTGCACACGTACACACACACACACACACACACATTCCTCCCTCAAACCCACCCCCACAAATCCTGAACCTCTCAAAGAAGTTGTCACTCCTTGCCTCAATTCTGACCTTGCATATATCTCTCTCCCCTCATCTCTCTCCCCTCATCTCTCTCAAGTCTCTCAATGTGTCACAACAGAGCCTGCTCTGCTCTCGTCATCTCCGTGCGCTAATGCTAATCCAAGCTGGCTCTGCCACCGTAACTGCCATGTCATTTAGACCCTCACCACAACAGCCTCCAGTCACTTCTTGTAGAGGACAATGGACAAGGTGGCGGAGAACGGCTTAAAATGGCTGCCGAAAACGCAGGATGTCCAAGCAGTCAACCATTCTCTCCATCTTCCTCTCCTCGACCTTTTCCCTCTTATTCAAGCCCGACACAAACATTTGAACTTCAAAGAGCTGGTGACTGTCTTTCATCCAGAGAGACGTACAGTACAGGGCTGCGGTGAGCTAATCCGTGTGCCCCCGCCACTGATACCTACTACTACTTTGATCCTTTACCTCACACACACACACCTCGGTTTGTCTTTATCAGAGTTGTTAATCAGGGCCTGAACGAAATTAGATGTCATTTCTGGGAGAATGAAACCTTGAAGGAGAATACTGAAGGAAGAGGGGGAGGGGGGGGGGCTGAATGGCACACTGCCAACTGAAGTGAAATACAAAAAGGAGAAATAGATAGGACTAGAGAGAAAGAAAGAGAGAGAGAGGGACTGGATGGAGAAAAAGAGAGAGAGAGAGGGACTGGATAGAGAAAGAGAGAGATAGAGAGAGGAGATGAGAGAGGGACTGGATGGAGAAAGAGAGAGAGAGAGAGGGACTGGATAGAGAAAGAGAGAGAGAGAGGGACTGGATGGAGAAAGAGAGAGAGTGTGTGTGTGTGTGTGTGCATATCTCACAAGCGTCCTCAGTTGTCTCCGCCTCGCTCTCTCTCTCTCTCTCTCTTTCCAGATGCCCTGCGGTGATCTAATCTGCAGCGTCTGCCGTGCTGAAGCGGCCGCCTGATGTCATGCGTTAGAACACAGAGGAAACGCACACCGGCCCCGCCGACACATCTCAGCTCCCTCTGGGGGAGCAGGATCAGAAAGTGACAGCAGAACCCAGAGTCTTTATTGAGGGGGAACCCGCGGCCAAACCGCCCTGCAGACGACCAGAACCAAGGCTTTCTGTTCGCTCTCAGCCAACTGCTCCACAGAGAGATGGTTCTCTCCGTGAAGGCCGGGCACACGATACCTGTTGTGTTTCGAGAGAGTCGACACTCACAATTCGACTGCACGTCCGGAGACCAGAGAGAAGGAGGCGATGAGAAGTCTGTGGACGTACTTGATTGGTTGGCTTCTTTTTCAAGGTTGTTGACAGGGTGCTTGGTCAAACGGATTAGTACAGTAGTGCAACTTCAGAGCCCATAGGGTCAGGCAAGACTTTCAACTGCTTGACACGCACACAAAAAAAACATGAAATCTTCAAAAAAGGTTATTTCTCCACCTATAAAACCAGGTCGCTTTTCCCCCTTGACTTAGATTGGATGGGAACACTTGCACTAAGTACTGAGAGCTATGTGTTAAGCTCTTCCACATGCTCCTATGAGGCCCATTGACTTTGGCAAAGAAGTGCAGCTCTTACCCGAATCGTTCACAACATGTCAATTAGCTCTACTGAGACACGGAGCATGGATTAGGACAATTAATTAAGAAATGAAAAAACAAATATGTCACGCTTGTGCCATGTGCAAGGTTGCCACAGCTCATTTGAACTCAAGCGACTTGATAAACATTTTTTATATTGATAAATGACACTTTTTATTGAGCTTGATAAAATAAGTCTTCCTGTAAAGGACTTCTTTAAAACGCTTAAAAAAAAAGGCATTGGAGAATGTCCAGTGACATTAGTTAACTGCTGCTTCAGGCTACTGTAACAGATAATGTCGAATTGAGCTTACAGTGCCACCCACAAACTCTCTCTGCTCGAGCCCAGGTGTAAAGGTTCTGTTGCATAATTCCTCCTTTACGAGACGATAACTCAGGGCCAAGCGTCAGTTGGGCTTACGCACAAGAACAACAACTGTGAAATTATACAGAACATAATAAAAAAGCAGTTACATTCTTCCAATCAAGATTTGAACAGACCCCCTTTGTATAAAATGGCTACTGCGTCGGAAGAAGAGCTACTGTACTTGTAAAAGTTACCAATGGACTCGCTAACTTCACCAATACCAGGGAGCATCGACTGACCCGCACGCCTTGAGACATTATCAAAACCCGAAGGGGGGGGGGTTGAAAAGATACTAATCACAGTTTCTCAACAATTTGCAGGACAAATTATTTCCTTGTAGGTGGAATAAAGGGAACTAATGTGCGGCTGCCATTTTCTTCTCCCTCCTAGCGATGTGGTTTTCCTGCACATAAAGACTGTGAGGCGTGAGGAATGCTAGCGGTGGAATCGTCTCCTGAGCCAGTTGGCATGAGGTGGCCAGCGGCTCGCAGACGACATCCATCACAGCAGAGATGTGTCATGTAAGCCTTCTGTGTGAGGACCTCTCTGTCTCTCTCTGTCTCTCTCTCCGTCTCTTTCTCTCTGTCTGTCTCTCTCTCTCTCTGACACCCATCTCCTCATCATCCCTCTCATCACATCCTGTCCACCTTCCTTTGTAGAATGGCTGGCACAGCACCTCAGAGGCCCCCCTCTTTCTCTCTCCAGACCTTTGACAGGAGTTTGGATATGAACACCCTCCCGAATCGAAGCTCAGTGCCTCTGCATTTCTACAGCTATAAGCTACTGTATTAATGAGTAAACACCTACGTGAGTTGTATTTCTAGATAAAAGCACCTGTGCAATTTATATATATATATATATTATAATCAAATGTTGAACAAAACAGTTGCATAGCAACACTTAGAAACTGAAATGCTATTGGGGTTTTGATGCAAATCACTTGAGTCCATCTCCTTGTCAAGTTGTTTACCAACGTGAACTTGCTCCACTTCACTGGTGGCATTAACACTGTACCTGTGGGGCATTAACACTGTACCTGTGTAGTATTAACACTGTACCTGTGGGGCATTAACACTGTACCTGTGTAGTATTAACACTGTATCTGTGGGGCATTAACACTGTACCTGTGTAGTATTAACACTGTACCTGTGGGGCATTAACACTGTACCTGTGGGGCATTAACACTGTACCTGTGGGGCATTAACACTGTACCTGTGGGGTATTAACACTGTACCTGTGGGGCATTAACACTGTACCTGTGTAGTATTAACACTGTACCTGTGGGGCATTAACACTGTACCTGTGTAGTATTAACACTGTATCTGTGGGGCATTAACACTGTACCTGTGTTGTATTAACACTGTACCTGTGTAGTATTAACACTGTACCTGTGGGGCATTAACACTGTACTTGTGTAGTATTAACACTGTACCTGTGGGGCATTAACACTGTATCTGTGGGGCATTAACACTGTACCTGTGGGGCATTAACACTGTACCTGTGTAGTATTAACACTGTATCTGTGGGGCATTAACACTGTACCTGTGTTGTATTAACACTGTACCTGTGTAGTATTAACACTGTACCTGTGGGGCATTAACACTGTACCTGTGTAGTATTAACACTGTATCTGTGGGACATTAACACTGTACCTGTGTAGTATTAACACTGTACCTGTGGGGCATTAACACTGTACCTGTGTAGTATTAACACTGTATCTGTGGGGCATTAACACTGTACCTGTGGGGCATTAACACTGTACCTGTGGGGCATTAACACTGTACCTGTGTAGTATTAACACTGTATCTGTGGGGCATTAACACTGTACCTGTGTTGTATTAACACTGTACCTGTGTAGTATTAACACTGTACCTGTGGGGCATTAACACTGTACTTGTGTAGAATTAACACTGTATCTGTGGGACATTAACACTGTACCTGTGTAGTATTAACACTGTACCTGTGGGGCATTAACACTGTACCTGTGTAGTATTAACACTGTATCTGTGGGGCATTAACACTGTACCTGTGGGGCATTAACACTGTACCTCCACTGTATGAGAAGTAGTCCCAGAGTTGTTAATATGATCACACTGCTAAGGGCATCACCTAGTGTCTAAACTACAACTGTTAATGATGCTATTCCCCATGGCGTCCCATCACATTGCACAACAACCTGAAGACTTCAAATGACTTCAATCGTATCGTGCCTTAAAGGGACACGATATAATGCACGTTCACATGCTACTAAATGACCTTAAGGCAAACACCAAAAGGACGTTTAAAGCATCATCTTGAAAACCAAAACCGTCTAAGACAGTCTAACAATGGCTCAACTCTTCTGCAGAAAAAAACGACGACTAATTACAGAGACGGGTGTTTCTTTTTAAACGTTTTCTTTTACAGCCAATGCATAGCTCAACATTCCGCTGCGGAGTAGATCTTTTTTTCACCCACGTCCCCCTGGGCCCAGTGCCAGCAGGTAAAAAGGGGACCACTGTGAAATAGGCTCACTGTGAGGTCTGAATTTAATGGCTCATTAAATACCACAATAAAGCGACTGCAGCATCGCTCAGCGGCCCCAGACACACCGGGGATATTATTAATCGCAGTCACATTCAGAAATGGGGAGGTCGGAGGGAGGCACAGAGGTAAGACTGCTATCCAAATAGCTTTCAGACCAAGTTCGTTTTTTTTGTCCAGACTCCAGACTTCTTTTTTTTTGTTTTGTTTTTTGCAACGTCGTGACCCTCTTACAAGCTTGGGTCCCTTTGCATCAAGGTACGGTGGAAGTAGGCAGTAAATCTATTTGTGTACGCACTTTTGGAGGATGGGGGGGGTATTGCTGTGGTAAAAATAAAAGTAAACTTGAATTGATCTATCTATATTCTGTTTGGCCAGCTGTCAGATGAGCTGTTGGGGGAGGGGCCAGCACATTTCCCTTCTCTAATATTTGAACTCTAAACAGGGGGGGGGCGGGATGTGAAGGCCTTAGGGCTGCTTGGAGGCATATTTATGATCATTAATCTCTTCAAATAGGCCAGTTAAATACAGTAGGGCCGTCGACTGAGTGAGCAAATGCCAGAGATTTGCCTGCAGTCACATGGGGCTTGTTCTCTGAATTCTGATCATGCAGTATGACTTTATCACAGATAAGCAGCTTATCTCTGCTTAGTTACTGGGATGGAACACACACTGACAGACACCAGGGGAGATTGTTGAAATGAATCCACTGGATTCTCTAGGGTGTTAGTGATATAGCCGACATAATGACTTATGATCACTGCTCGTTTCATAAACACTGAAATTCAACACTGAATGAAAAGCACCAGTAAATGAGCAAGACAGTCTTTAAAGGAGGTTGGTTGAGGCACCACATAAAACACAAAAGCAACAGGAAAAGATGACTAACTAAAATCAAATTACGTTCTTTGGGTTTAGATTCACATTGACAATAAACTCCCCCAATAATTAATGTCAGCCTTGACCACAATAATGCAAATTCCATTCGTTTCCACCACCAAAAGCAACTCATCTTGGCAAATGAGAGAGACTTTAACCATCTTCACAAGACATGACTGGTTTCAAAGGCGAGAGAGAAAAACAGGCCTTGTTCAAAGAACAGCAGGAGAGATTAAACAGCTTCCAACCATCGTGTGCTGGCGAACTAGAGAGAGCACAAGTCCCTTTACTCTTACCGAAGGAAGTGAACTCCACATGACTAAACTAGGAGGGTCAGGTAATGGTGGAGCTCACATGCTATTGTGAATCCAAAGGAATACCTGTGTGAGTTTAAGGGAGTCAGACTAACCAGGACAGTTAACCCCCATTACCCGAAAGAACAAATAGTAGCACTGGTCTCTAATGAAACACAAGACACTGAACTCAGAATGACCTTGGAAGGGCCAGATCATTAGAAGTGCACATTTCTACTGAGTAGGGATGTGCTTCTAAAAATGTTTTGCCGTTTGAATACTCATTCATATTTTTGGGAATATTCAAAAGTCTCCCATTATACAGAAGTTATGTGACAACAGCACTGCACAGCAGTTATACTCAGGCACGGCTAAACTCATCAATACTGGTCTTGTTTCTGACAAATCTTTAAAAACTAATGACATTTAATGAATATATTCAAATACTCTAGTGGTTAAAACCTTTGAAAAAATAAGTGACGCAATGAATGCATTTCCGAGACACTCAGGGGTATCACTGGGAGGGCTTGTGGATGATGATTGGCTGTGTTCAAGTATCACTTCAAACCTTTCAGGAAGCCCCACAATGAATATTCACTCCACCCAACATCCACAACGTTCTCACAAGAAGGGGAGGGGGGCTGAGGCTAAACTTGGTGTAAGTTGTTAAGGGTTGAGTCTTCTAAGGGGAGGGTCAAGCTGAATGACATAAGAGGGCTTACTTAGGTTGAGTTGTATAAGGGTTCTGGGGTGAAGGGAAAGGTCATGACTCCTTCCCCCTGACTGACAGCTAATCCTTTGGGATCCCAGAGGCCTCAGAGAGGGCAACGCGTGGGAACAGAGTGAGGATGCGTGGGTGTCAGACATACAGGAAACAGGCAGACAGACAGACAGACAGGCAGGCGAGAAGGAAGACAGGCCGATGGCAGGCACATGGGCCTAGTGGCGCTGGGGCAGTGGGTTGGACGAACAGACAGACTAGAGCTAGCGGCTCATTTCATAGCTCATCCACAGTCCCCTTGGCGCAGTATAAATAAACAGAATGTGATAGCCTTGTAAATAGCCACAACCTTCCACCACATCCACTGAAATAGACATGCTGTTTCTGTATGAAAGTCTGGAGCTGATGTGTGTGTTGTGTATTATGGTCGGTTTAGATTTGCATTAGCGTGTGTATTTGCTTTGATTCAGTTCTGTTCAATTTGGCTTGAGCGTTATAAACTGTAGTCTGTGTGCCTCTGTGTGTATAGTATATACATTCACATAGAGTACATGCTCGCGTATGTGTGGGTAAAGACATGACTATGTCTATGTGCATGTGCCAGATTCTGTGTGTGTGTGCTGAAGTAAGTGTGAATTCCTAGAATAGAATAAGGGGCATCTTAACGGCCTCTCCACAAAGGAGACGTGAGATCACTAGGCTGCTCAGTTTCCTTGCCTAGCTTCCTTCTTCCCTTCCTTCCTACCTCACCTTTCCAGGTCTTTCTGAACTACCTCACACACCAGCCATAGAGCTGGTGTGTGAGGTAATACTACCTGTATCATGAAGACAAAAGCCTTTTGGATTATTATACCCACCTCTACTGCAAATCCAGCACACACAATTAAGGACAGCGATGAGAGTGTAAGAGAGACAGTGTTTACGTGTGTGTAAGACCGAAATAATGAGAAGAGAGAAATAATGGTAGCAAATTAGTGAAGGAGAGAGAGAGAGAGTGAGTGAGGACCTGCTTAGATACAGTGTCAATGGCAACCTGTGGACATTCTGAGTTGGCCCGTATTTTCTCCGCTCCAGAGACACTCATGTAAACATTAGACCAGCTGGTTTCTATCTCTCCAGCAGCAGGTCCCAGTGCCAGACAACTGATCTACTCTCTGTCTCTCTCTCTGTCTGTCTGTCCCTCTCTCTCTCCGTCAGTCTCTCTGTCTCTCTATCTGTCTCTCTCTCTATCTGTCTGTCTCTCTGTCTCTTTCTCTCTCTCTCTCTCTCTCTCTCTCTGTCTATCTGTTTCTATCTCTCTCTTTCTATCTCTCTCTCACGGGTGCCTGGTCTGTTCATTGTTGCCTTTATCTCTTTGAATGGATCTACTTAGCTCTGTCTTGTAAGACATCAAAAGATCCTTTCATACGCACGGTAAATTGTCAGACCAAACACAGGTACGCACATACAGGTATGTTATGACTTTACAAAGAAATTGGGATTTTCCATCATCCAGTGTCCATCAATGCAAGGTATACGGGTATTTTGACTGGAGTGATTAGATATAAAGTCTCTGGTTCAGTTTCTACACGGTCTAAGAGAATCTGAGCACTGAGTGACTCCAACCAGTGTGACAAATCTACTGTATATCAAATATTGGAAGCCCAACAAAGAAATACAACAGTGTCTATTCGCACTAATCTCTGAAGGTGCCAGCGAGAACTGAGAGTCTGGCTGGTGAAGGAGGGCAGCCAAGAGAGTGTGTTTGTGTCTGTGGGAGGAGAGAGAGAGACAGAGACAGGGGAAAGTGTGCGAGCAGTGAGCAAAAGAAAGAAGATATAAACACAATCTCTTATTTCCAGTCACCAAATATCTGGTGAGACCGGGTGTCCGTCATTAAAAAAGCATTCTTTTTTGATTCCCTGTATTCAAGGAATGGTTACAGGAGCCTGGTCGGTCTAAAACATCAGACGTGAGATCTTGCTCTACATAAACAGATCACTGACGTGGGGCGAGCCTGACCTTCAGCACTCGGGACATGCTCGCAGTCAGGCAGACCGCTGCACTTGTACACATCCTCCTGTAGATGAAAACACTTCACCAAAAGCAACCTGCAAAGCCTTCCATTCTCTCCCCGCGAGAACAGATACACTTCGCTTTATCACAACAACGAACCCGGTGAACTTAAACACAGCATCTGCTTTGAGCCCGGACAACATCACTATGTGAGATGGCGGACGTGGACGGGTGTCTGCGTCGATGCTTTGGCTGTGGGGAATTGATTCTGACGGGTGAGCAACAAGTGACTAAAATAAACACATTTCTCTCTGTTACACACACACACACACACCTCATAATAGGACGAGGACATCTCACAGCAAACTCGCAGTGAGTCATTTCAGAAGACATGGAGGAGAGGGGAGGGGTTTCAGGAGAAAGTGTCTCATCATCCCCCCCCTCCCCTATCGTCTACTTTGAGTCAGCAGTTACTATGCGTTACGAGGTGAGGTCATTTCCCCCGCCCACTCCTTGCCCTGAGCCTGAGCCGCTGAATGGGAAAATGAGTGTAAGTTATGACGGGTAGGGGATCTACCAGCTAGTAGCTACAAACAATTAAGGACGGCAGTCGTGTTTTAAACGGGGAGCATTACCTCTAGACATGCGTGGGAGGGTGACACACACGTTACTCATTACCCCCGACTGAGAACGTGAAAAAGAAGAGAGACCAACTAAAAGCCACGAGTCATCGAATATCTGCATAAATGAACCACTCTGCTGGTCATACCAGGCTATGCTGGCATGCTGCACTCAAGATGCTTTACTGGCTCTGTCGAAGGGTCAGGACACCCAACCACAGGGCTGCCAGTCCACACAGACCACCGGGAAGGGTATCCTAAGGATCAAGCGTCCTGGACATTAGCATCTGTCACAGAATACCACAGCATCGATCATTTAAACTCCCATTACATGGGCAGGAGCGCGAACATTAGGAGCGTAATTGTCCCGACAATTCATCGTACGAGGGTCAGTGCATGTCCTGAAACCTTGCTGCCGTGGATGTAGGTTCGAGAGGGAGGCAGGCCGCCGGCTCTTGTCGATGTGTTAAAGCCAGCGGCTCCTGGAATGAAAGGGCTACAGAGCCACTTGTGCCGCCAGCCCCTGCGTCCAATCGGCCGCGATCCTCTCATTTAAACTTTGTTCACTTCTCCAGTAGATCGAGTGAAAACAAAAACGCACGTAACTTCCTTCCATACAGCACAGAGGGGCTTGTCTTGGCCCTTCATGCATGACCAGTGGCGCTGCTAAACAGTTTGCCCGCCTGAATTCTGTTCGCAGGGTCAGACACAAGCGCACCCGCCACCTACCCCCCACACACACACCCCCTCTCTGTTCCCCAAATACAGGAGTCAAGTCTAGCTAGAGCTTCCACCTCTAGTTATGCCAGACCCAGCTTCCAGTACCCTTTGATCTCTTCAGGAGAATCAGCAGTCAGCCTACAAATCACCCTCTGTTTACCCCCCCGCTTCTGAGCAGCAGGTCTGGGGCTTCTCCGGGATCAAACCGCTCTTCTTCTACAACATATAGCGGAATAAACCTGAAATGATCCTCCAGTGACAATGCCAAATTGAAATCCTTTGGCAACTTCAAGCCTTTTACCAGATAGCTGGCTCCTGTTGTGTTTTAACACCCTGACATGGGGAGTTCTGTTTGCTAAACCAAAGTGACGCCATGATGGTAACATGAGCCTGCCTGTCGTGATTTATGTGTCGGGGTACTTAGACGCTGGAGAGAGACTCTTAAGTAAAGCTTATATTTGTGAATAGTGTTATGTGGCTAACCTTATGACCATGCACTTCAACACCATACAGACGGCCCCTGTGTTTAAAGTGGGATTGCTGAAGTATACCCATACCTCAACATAACATCATACACTCTCAAGAGTATTCAGTGTTTGGTTTGTGGTCACGTTTTTTTGCTCAAACCGGGAGTTTAATGGGATATAAACTAGCGATACAAAATGATTAATGGCCCGAGGTATGGATCTTAAAGAATACGGTTTAAACATAAAGATGTGGAAACATTTCATTGCCTTTGTTAACAGTCTTTGTTAAACGGTTTAATGATGGAAACTGGTTTACCCATTATATGACATCACAGAGATCTCAGACCAATGACATGCCATGAAAGACCAGCGGTCACAAGGTCTGTGTGTTTGATAGGGGTGAGAGGTCACTGTGAGTCTGGATGCAGACAGACAGTGCTGGGCTAGACATGTAAAGACTAGGTTTCATATTGCAATATTTTTGAGACCCTACCTAAAATTGGAATTCTGCTTTGGGCCTAAACAGTTTAAATCCATTTACCAATACCGTCAAATTAAACCTTTCCCTCTCCATTCGGCGTTTGGAAATGTAACTGATCTGATTATGAGTGATTGACCTGTAAATTAAAGGAAAAAATACAAGGCTCCCTATATATCAGATGACATATTCCACTGCAGTTGTGAGTGATAGGAGAACAGTTTCCAGTGCCAAATAAATCTCCCCTGAAAAATTGAGAGCAGCTTTGGAGGACACAGATCTGGTAACAATTACACTTGCTTGAGAAATGCATGAAAACCTGCAATATTTTATACATTTTTTTTACAGTGAAAGCACATGAAACACAGTCCTTAAAATGTGTATTAATTCACATTTTAACACAATGAATAAACATAATGAATCAATCAGAGCGAGACACTGCTAGTGATTTTGAAACCAGACACATACCTCACAATGAACAATTCTGCATTCACTCGTCTCCAATTAATATTGTCAAGGCACTGGGCCTATCCATGTCATGATTGCAATCTTTCCTGACTTCTGCTACAGTGACAGGCAAAACAAACCAACAGCTAACCACGAGAGGAGACAGCTATATGTCAATACCAGCTTATTAAAAAGCTGAGTAATGTGGAGTAAAGGGACAAACGTATTATACTAATACTCCATAATGAAACTCTTGTTAAACTTTACCGTGACTGTCAACAGTACAGCACTTTCACAGAGATATCGTCTGTTCTGTTCAAATTTGGCTTGCTGTATATGTATTACTGCCTAAGTGGTCCATATCATTATCTCAGGCATAGAGTACCTGGATGATTGTCTACAGATGAACCTTCAGACCAACTTAGAAGTTGTTTGACAGAGAACTCCATTGTGACTCCACAACCAATAAACTGTTAAAGGTGTAAACCAAAACCAGATGGGTAGAAAGCGATGTATGAACCCAGACTTTACAAGCATTATCATAATGTCAACAGAAAAACAGCACCTCGAGTGACCACATGCAGAGAAGAACGGGGGTGGGGAGGGGGGTGGAGGTGTAAAACTCACTGTTGCTGGACGGTCTGGGGTCGGACGATGTGGGGCGACTGCTTGACAGTCAGTCGCATCTGGGGCATGTTGCTGACCGGGGCGGGAGCGTACCCCTGCTGAGGTATGGGCCGCTGGGGCACCAGATTGTGTCCGTTGGTGTGTCCGTTTGTATGTCCGTTGGTGGGGCCGTTGGTGTGGCCGTTCCCAGGCAGGCCTGGGTAGGAGGAGGTGGGCACAGTCTTCTGCTCACATACCTTGCCCTTTGAGCCTGCCTTGCAGACGCAGAGCTGAGGCCGGAGGCACATTCCTCCGTTCTGGCACTGAGGCATGCAGTTGGCTGCGGAAAAAGGGAGAGAAACAGAAAGGGAGGATGTGATGAAAGATGATGTGAATGTACTGTATTCATGTACAAATATACAGACGGGGTAGCACACACACACACACACACGCGCAGACACACACACACACACGTGGACATACAGAAACTAATCCAATAAGATACAAAGAACACAAACTACACACACACATGAAATTCCACTGATATGAAGTCATCTTTGGGAGACCCATGGTGGCTAATTTTAATCTTTAATTGAGGAAACACATTTGCATCAGTTATTTGCGGTCCTACAGTCATAAGAATGCCTTGCACTGTCATCACAGCGAGAAGATCTGTGTGAATTATGTGTGAAGTTGTGTGAAGTTTGAACGTGTGTGTGTGTTCTAAGTGTCGATGCCCCCTACAGTGTCTCTTGTGCTGCTGATACACCGTTCTTCTTCTTCTGAATGGACACGTCTCGAACAATCATGGTCTAAAACATCTAAGCAGTCCATGTAAACACCAACTCCATGGCTCCCTAGCGTGTGAAATGTATCCCCACTCATCCCAACTCCATTCAGTGACATCATATGGTGAGTTGTGGCATATATTGGGAGTAGAGAGAATTTCGGAGAAAAAAATTTTAAGAAAATGAGTGTGTGCGTGCGTGTGTGTATCTTTGCCTTTGTGCAGGAGGCTGGCAGGTAGCCTGTAATTACACTGGGCTCCATTCTCTAAAGGCACAGGACTGAGACTGTCATTTCTCAACTACAAAGCGTGCCTCACGGCGGCCACAGCGGCCTGAGCTCGCACACACGCACCCAAACGGTCCTCAGACACACTACACCAACTCCAGATATGCTAAGGCGCTTACCAAAGGATACAGGTCAGTGTATGTAGTATGTGCGTGTGTGTGTGTGTAGTGTGTAGTCAAGGAGAGGAAATGAGAGCCTTGCCCCTCCCAGATTCCAGTGGGGTCCCTGCGGGTGTGCCTCGCTATGCTCGTCTCACACTCTACTCGTTAGCCTAATTAGCGCCTTTTGATTTGTGAAAGTGATTAATGAGGGAGCGTCCAAAGTGCTTCAAAAGGCAAGTCATGCACCACCCAGAAGAAAGATCACTTGTCTCCCCAGCAGTCACACCGGTGGCACAAGGGGCCTAATGAGCACATGCTAAACAACAAGAATATCCCTGCCCTATCCTGCATCTCGGGGCGATTACATCAAAGGTGACATCATACTTGTCGTTTTTTCCCCCCACTTTGCTGAGTTATGTTTGTGTTTCAACATGCCCTCAACCTATCATTTTCCACTCAGGGCACAGTTTCGTTTTTTTGTTGCTTTCTTTTCCGACAAGCATACATATTTCTGGCTCCCCCTTGCCTCTGCCTTGCACCTTTGCTGGACCTGAGAGAGGCTGCCATCTGTTTTGTGAATAGGTCCCTCTCTCTGAGACTTAGGTAAGCTACACAAGAGCACTGTTCTATGACAAGGCCAAAGGAGTGAGTGATGCAGATTTAACTGTTAGCTAGGGAAGGAAAGTAAATCAAACAAGGTGACTTTCTGCTGTTTGATGAAACGACACCATGACCCCCCTCAAAAGATCATTTCCATTTGGTAGTTTAGAAAGGAGCAAAAGCATGCACAAACACACACGTCTAAGCTTGTAGCACACAATTTAAAAAATGCTGTGCTATTTCTCTCAAATATTTTGACAATGATTCAGTTTATTCATATGGATATCTGGTATCTCACTGGTTCTTCTTGGCTAGGGATGGCATTATCTATCCCCTGGCTTGACTTGTGTCTCCATAGCACTAGAAGCAACAGAAAGGACATCTCTAAGGGTGTACAAAGGAAAATATTTCCTACACAGGCCATGGGCAGTTTAAATGTGAAATAAACAGTTTTCATGACCCGCGTCATTCCCATGCACTGACATCTTGGTATATTCAAGAAAAGAAAACCATTTTCCTAACGTCTTTTCCCACTTTCATACTTTTTTCAAAAATCTGTCCATCCGAAGACAACATTTAGGACAGAGACAGCACCACCTGGCTACACGCCGACTCAAGCAGTTTCAACCTCAAAGCCCGACGGCCATTTCTATTAGAGTTTATTATTGCATCGTTGCTTGCGTTGAAATGGGGGGTGAATTCAGTAGCAGCGAAATCAATAGGAGAGACCGCGAGGTTTTGAAAAGAGCCGGACAATACAGTTCACTAGGCATGCGGAGAAAGCCAAGTCGATTAAGACATTCCTATTGCCGGGTATTGTGTTCCAATGTATTCTTCACCCCACTTAACTCTTGAATGAGTTCCCCACAATGGAAGAGGACTCCAGTGACTGTGGAAGTTGCCCTCAATCAAGACGAGCACTAAAAACCAAGTGCTTGGATGAGGGGGAACACGGGTACAATTCCTCGCAATTATCGCCTGTTTTCCATAATCTATCAGACAGATTGACTGGTTTGGTTCGTAAGACTGACACTCCACCTTCTCTCCTTCTCTTCCCTTAATCCATCACATTTTCTCGCTCTCTCGGGGTAGAAAAGGCAAAAGGGGGCGGGCGAGCTTGCCTGAGCTTGGCAAGCCTCCATGTTCGCAGAGAAATGCAAGGTATGCATACGGTACGCAGATAGGAGACGGAGAGACTAAACACATACCTGGAGGCTCTAAGTAACCAAAGGAACCCAGGAAGAAGTCAAGTAATCAGGAGCAGAAAGCCTGGACAGGACGTCTGAGAGAAAGAGTCCTTGCCAGGCAATAAGGAGAGACCAAGACACCCCGATTATTTGGAACAAGGAGTACGCACGAACCACTGGCCCCATTGCAGTAGATATTAAGTGGGCTTACCTACAAGGTCATGAAAATACTCTCATTTAAAAGGGATTTTTTTTTAAAGCAAGCTTAAACTAAGCAGTTTTACTGTCGCACTTGACTTTCAGGAGGACGTTTTGACCCGTTCGGACTCATCGTATCATGGGTCTCCCTACAGAAGAGCGTCTACAGCTTAGAAAAGAGTCTTAGCTTTGAGAGGACGAGAAGCATTCTGGAGGGACAAAGACCCTTTTGTGAGTCTATCCCATCTACATAACAATCTGGCGTCTTCTCCACATGCTATGCCGTCTTCTCAACACACGTGAGGAAAAACTATAGAAGCATGACAGCTTAAACAGAGAAAAAAGTCTAACTCATATCGGGAAGTTCCAGGACGCCCACGGGTTGTGTTTTTTCAAAGAGAACCTTCATGAAAAACCAAGACGGTCTCTCCACCGTGCCGTGCAGCAAAAGCCCAAAGTGAAATATTTTCATGTTCTGTTTTGTCTGGCCCGCTCTGCTGACTTTCTGGTTGCGCTCGGTGAAGGGAGAAATGGGTTGGGCAGGTTTTCAAAGCTAGCAATTACCATGCAGGTCCAACAATGTGCACGGCCCCGACAGAGTCCAATGAAAGCATATAGGGATTGATTGGCCATGGGGAAGGCGGCGGTAGAAGTCCCCATTGCAGTGATCAAGGGACACCAAAGACGATTTCTTTGAAAACAAACCAAATGCCAAGTAATCTGTGCATATTGTGTTACTACACTATATGGAACTTTTTAACTCTAGTGATGCTGATGTCTCGTGTGGAAGACGCCTGGGGGTCATTGTCATTTGTTTGGGGAAATTGTTCAGACACAGGGTAGTGCCTGAAGGCATCCAGCTGAAAGTAATTAGCTTATTCTCAATTAAAAAGCAACTGACTGTAGTGGCAATGACACTATTCTACTTACTGCGTTTGAAGATAAATGTTCTGACTGCCACTCGTCTGAGACAGTCCTTAGTTCAGTTGAAACAGAGCACTGACTGTGCTCTTCCACAATTAAATCATCACAAGCCATTTGACAGTATACCTCCTGAGTGTCTGGAATAGACTGGATAAATACTTGGAATATTTCCCCATCAATACAATTGAATTACAGCCCTTTAAATGAACTGAGGAGTTTGTGTATCTGAATCACATGCCGTCTGAGGATACAATAAAACAGACCAAGAAGAACACTGGAACATGAAAAATAGCTCATCCGACATAGCGTTATAGTCTGTAAGTAATGTTCATGAGAGCTTAATGGTTATAAATATTGCTGTTGCCTCATTGCTGGCCATGGAGAAATTGACTCAAGTTATAACACAGAGACGGTTTGATGCTTTTGTGGAGCTCTAATGATGCTTTAAGTGCTGGATTAACGTTGTCCTTAAGACTTAATGTGTGTGGCTTAACATAGAAACTTAACAGAATTTAAAATAGGTTACAAGTTGGGTATGGTCTGATTTTCCCCCAGTTTCTGCAAGCTACCCACAAGATGAAGAAAAAAAACGTGGCTTGGTGGGAGGTGGGAGGCTTCGGCGTGACTGACAAGCTGAAAGAACACTTTATGCACAGTGGCTACCAAGCCACGTGTCAAGTGTTGCCAGAACAAACAAAATTCATTTCTATTAAGAAACTCTTTTGTTAGCACTTTCAGGGGTGGTTGTAAAGGGAGGGGGGCGTCTCGAAATCAAGCTCCATTAAACATTTTGCGCGGTGAATTTACAACCTAGTCTGTCTTCCATGACAGGAGAGGTGGGGAAAAGAAAAGAGCTGATGCTGAAAAACTAATTGAGCTAAAAGATATATAGGGATATGGAGAGCGCTCCATAAAAGACATGACTGACTATGGCCCAGGAATGAATTATTATCATATTTTTCCATATTCCAAAAAACAAGCTCATATTAGAGAAGTATTGGTCACCTACACTGATTCATCAATCATAGAAGTATCATTCATCATATTCATTACTATTTTCTACAGCAGTCCATAGTTGCAGATTAATAGTGTAAAGTGACTAAAAACCTCTCCACACAGTGCCTCCCTCTTGTACGACACTTGAAATATTATCGCTGTGAGTAGTGGAAACTCATTCAAAAGGAGCAATGACCAATGTATGACCCGTGTGCAAGTTCAAGTTTGAAGGACGTGTGGTCATTTTTTTCTGAAAAGGTTCCTCTCCCATCATGTAAATCTACCAAAACAAAAGACCCTCGGAACACTTTTACTATTATAACGTACAGCAGTCTGAGCTTCTGCAACATTTCATCTCTGATCCCAGTCCTATCCTCCCATTAACTCCTGCATCTGGCTTGGGAGCGTGGAACTCTGGTCCTAACATCAAAGGAACCCATGAAAGCAGTGGGCACTGCAGGAATGTCCACTATTGGTTCTCCTCCAGGAAGCCTTGCGCTGCACTTCCTGTGCCCATGTAAACAAGAGCATTCCCCAGGGCAGGCCTGCCCTCCTCTCCCACCCTGCCACTGAACCGCTGCTCAGGACACCAATGACGGAGGCAACAGCTACACAGTCGAGTGGTGGGAAATCCAAGCGAGAAACACGAACCCCCATAGGAATACCATGTATGTTATCAACAGACCAGCACAGAACTGACAATGAATTATGGCCTGCTAAACAAAGGACAAATAAACACAAAACTGAATAGACCAAAACACAGAAATACACTCACTCATATACAGACATACAGACATAGACGCAGGCAGACATACAGAAAGAGACAGGCAGACATACAGACACAGGCAGACACAGGCAGACACATACATACAGACACAGGCAGACATACAGACACATACAGACACAGACAGACATACAGGCTGACAGACACAGGCAGACATACAGACACAGGCAAACATACAGACACAGGCAGACACAGACATATAGACACAGACAGACACAGACACATACAGACACATGCAGACACATACAGACACAGGCAGACACAGACATACAGACACAGACAGACAGACACTACGACAATACAGACACAGACAGACACAGGCACAGGCAGACATACAGACACAGCGCTCCCCTTGGCTCCCTCATATGTAACGAGCTGGCAACGGCCTCACCATCGAATAAGAAAGCAATCTGCAGCCGGCGAGGCCTGTGCCAAGAGGTATAACACACTCCAAAACATGTTTCATTTTTTCTCCTCAAGGCCCTAAACTCCACTCCCCATCCAGCCTCACGCCCAGTCATTCCCATGCAATAACAGTGTTCTCATGACTCTGCAGTGGCAGGGCCAGAACACTGACAGTCTAGTCATTGTCTCCCAGGTGGGCAGTCACAGCCACAGCAATGCCAGTTATTTATATAGAGCACAGCATAGAACACCGCTGTTCTCCTATCTGTCACTACGAATCATGCGAAGGCGCCTTCAGAACATGGCTAATTATATTTATATATGATGTGTAGGCTTGGATGAGGTGCCAAGAAGTGTAGAGGGAGTTAGGGACAGTATAGCGGATAGACTTGACTTGGTATGATGCTGGGACTTTGGCCAGGCGCTAGCACATGAACAAGGGTAGTAAAGACTATTCTGCACTTCTTTTTTCCAATGAAGAAGCAGCAAGGTGCCAGATCAAGAAACATTTTGAGAAGAATTCAATGAATTCAAGGCTGCTGTCAAGAACTGGAAAGCAAAATGTTGGGGCGGCTGAAGCGGTTGGCTGGTGTTCAGGGGTGGCTGTGGCACTGTGGTTGTGCGAGTGTGTGTATGTGTTTACAGTATACTCACGCTTGGTGCAGCGTTGTGATCCAGGGGCCTTAGTCCATCCGTGACAGCACTGCCCTCCACAGACATTCACCCTGCAAATACACCCAGAGAGAGAGAGAGAGAGAGAGAGACACTGTCATAAACACAACCCCACTTGGGTTTAGACATCCACACACCCCAGTAACAATAACAGATGCTAAGTCTCACTCAATAATAGCCACTCAAAGACCTAGTGTTTGATACTAACTATCATATAACCATGCAGGCCCACCTGCAGCTCACTGGTATGTTTTAGCTGGCTAACAACCTGTCCCCTCTAGCCTAAGGTGAGCCAGTAATACATGGAGTTACATTAGTTGTGGTATTAGGAGTTCAAAGCCCCTGGCTACAGTTCAAAGTGAGAGAGCGTGCTGACTAGTGACACATTTGAGGACCCAGATGGAGGCCAAGAAAAATTAGGTCATAGTACTGAACATCGATTTACACTTCTAATGACAAGAATATATATTGTTGTGTGTCTCTTCACGTGATTGATTTACTTAAATGGGAAACTATACGTAGGAATTGAGTTCAGTTAAGTGCGGTGCCCCTATATCAAGTCGTCAAGAAAACCAAGTCAATAACTGCCATCAGCACTTAGTGTTGCATATGAGAAAAATAACTTTTCAGTTTGACGACTTGTTTTCGACACTGGTTGTAGCGTTCTTCAAAGTTGGAGTGCAGTGGAGGTAACCTTCTCAGAGCAATTATCTCACAAAAGTCAGTCATGTAAAATTAAATCATATAGGTGTCCACTCTTTTCCCTTACCCTGACAGTTTCATTTGGTGATTCTGATGAACGTTGTGGCTGGTGTGCCGAATGACTTGCTGATGCTGCGTAAACTGGGTGTCCTGCCGAAGCGGGATTGGATTCGCTTGGTTTCCCATCCTGCGGGTTCGGACCTGACCACCGAAACTGGACGTGAGCTCCACATTGTATGAGTGGGGCTGTCCCGTGGCACCGGAGCGCGATGAAATGGAACTCACATGCACCCTGTCCGTACCGCTCGGTCCTGGCTGCAACACGTAAAACCTCCTAAAACCACTCTGATCCGTGGAAATAAATGCCGGGGAAACGAATAAACCTATTGAAAATATGAGGTCCCATCTAATCCAAGCCATATCAACTCCGTATCCGTTTAAAAGAGATGACCTAAAACTTTGTTAGAATTTCCTCGGGGAGGGTCTGATATAGCTTCAACTGCGCGCAGTCCGTTTATGAAAAATACAACTCCTGTGACTTTATCGCAAGTGAAATTCTATGTCCCTGAGCATATTCGTCTAGCCTGCGATATCCAGCCCGAAGGAGAAAAAAAATCTAACAACGTAGGCTTAATGAATAAAAGTCCAAACTTAAATATGACATGTAAAACGTTAGAAAGGGTGTAAAATAAAGCCCTGCTTTATTCCTGCGCGGGACAGGGGGGAGCTGGGCAGCAGATGTTACGGCTGCTATGGCTACGTCTGTGCGATACTTTACCCCGTAGATGAGATTGAAAACTCTTTAAAAAGTTTCACTGTGTAAGGGCAGGAGTTAGTGTCAGAACTGAACAGCCAATCTCCGACAGACATGACGTCAGGAGGAGTGGGACGCGAACGAAGGGGCTGAACCCTAAAAGTTTTGGAGCATATATCCTACAATTGCCCTAATAGTCTCATGGAATCTCTATTCTTGAAACAGTCTCAGGTGCGCCTCCGGTAAACGGACACATCAAAACTCCAACGTAGTAAAGTATTTGCTTAGAAAAATACATGTGCATACCCCTCTCTCCTTCAATCTTTGAGCTGATAACCTAGTCAGCCCCTACAGCCATAACGTTTCAGCCGGTTCTGATTATTCAAAACCTCCTTCAATATGAAATGATAACATTCTTATGTTGGTTACAGTCCTGCAAATGCAAATAGACAACCAATCTTCATAAATTGGAGCGACGTATTTCTAAAGCCACGTGCGCACCATCATTCATCTAAATTCCCACGTGAAGTTGCATACTTGTCCAGTTTATCAAAGGGGCGTTCCTCCATGCGCTTCAACTTTTTCACGCTTGTCCCGCCGAGTGCTCTCCTCCTACACCGCTAGGTCAGCATACCAGCATCCAGTTTAAATTGCTTTGCGGTGAGTCATTATTTTGGAGACGACAGAGGATTATTTGACTGCGATGAGCTCTTTATCGAATACATTTTCATCAATTCCAGAGAAAGCGGTGACGGTAGCCCTATTGTCCGTCTCCACCCATATGAGTGAACTCTAGATCTCCGTAGTTTGCCAGTGGGTGCAGTGATACAAACAGTGCTCTTTGCAATAAGAGTGATCACACATTTAAAGAAGAAATGCCCCCCCACCCACACACACACCCACCCACACAGGGGTCTGATGGTCGCTGGAGATGAGGTGTCATGTTCTTATTTATAGATAAAAATAACGAGAAAACCGTCAGCTCTCCAAAAAGTGCAAGACAAGATGGAATGAGAACTGTTGCTTTGAATTTGACCCCCACAGGGTGATGGTAACCAGAGCTCTGTCTGGTGGAGGCGCATCCGCTTTGAGGGGGACCCGATATGGAGAACACAGGGTGAGGCTCCAAAGAGATTACACACACAATGTGTAATCACCCAATGATGCAATTTCAAATAGCTGGAAGAGAACGCAATCGCCCAAGTGGCTGTTATAAATCTGGGTCAGGATTCATGGTCTAGAACTGTCTGCTTGCCTGCCCAGAGGCCATCAGCAGTTGTGGAACATGTCAAAATTAGTCTGGACTGAGGAGGTTTTTAAGAGTGTTTGAATGCAAAAGATGCCTACTTTTCCACCTTTGATATTTCACTTGTCAGATGACTGGATCAGTTACAGCTGTGTACAGGAGCACCTATTCTATCATGTTAGTCCAGGTTACCTCACAGCTTGTTTCCAGAGCACATAAGCCTAAACTTTAACAGTCCCTGGACTTCTGGAAAGGAAAGTCATTACACCTGTGAATTCCTGTGATTGAAAAAGTCAAGGCCTACAATTGTACCAGTCATACCATTGTTCTGTTTTTTCAACTACACCTTTATGCAAGGGCGTAGGTTTGGTCTGAGCTTTGGTAGGGACACTTTGTAATTTTTTATATGTTAGGTCATGGGTCAGGTTTTATGTAGCTGTACTAGGCCTATATCATTTGTACTGGACTTCTGAGCAATTAAATCATATATGATGCATACATTTGTGCATCGCAATTTATAGCACCTTTTTACTCTACAATGATAACATTCACACTATAACATTGTCTAAACATCCCTTAAAAAACTGCAATTTAATGCAATCTTTACCAAATTGGACAATTCAACTTCTCACCTGAAACCCTGATGCTGTTTCATCACCAACCTGCTCTACATCTGTAGCTTCAGGGTGCTGTTTTTCCTGCACAGTAATTCATCAATTTAATACAGGCACTAACCATGCTTAGTTGACTTATGACATTGGTCGAGATTGCAGGGATAGGCATATTAACTATCCAAGGGATTATATAGGCCACTTATTACCAGTTAATATCACTTTTGAGTTGCTAGCCTGCTGGTACTAGGCTAAACTAGCACGGTCCCATTATGTGGGTAGGTTAGCTTTATCCTTCTAGCTTCAACAAGACCAGCTGCTGCTAACACACTGGTCGAAAGATTGCAGACGCTAGGGATAGATTTAATACAAGTAAAAGTCACATGCTCTACTACACTACCAACTTTCAAAACATGTTTACTTTGTAGAATGGGTGACGATGTACGGTTTGCAGGTTTGCACTGTGTGTAGTTTTCCTACTGGTTAGTTTACGCTAGTTTACTAACAACGACATTCTTGATAGCTACTTACTCGGGTGGTGAAAACACTTCTGATATCTCTCTTCTTTTTGGGTGACATTTTCCTATCTATAAATCACAACAGGGTCAAAAATATAAATGCTGAGACCAAACGAAATACTAATATGAGGCTATATTATTTCCTGGCGTAGCCTACTGCCAGATTATCTTTCTGCAAATCACGATTCACGAAGTGTTTCTGCTGCCACTTCAGCCACTTAATTTAAATGACATAATTTTGTCTCGCAGGCTCGAGGGCGCATTGGTTAACTTGGAAATGTAGACATTTTTTCACTTTTCTGGGCGACGAACATAGTATAGATAATCATACGAATGAGTTTTGCAAATATATTGTGCAAATTATTTTTTCGAAAATTAATTAAATATTGGTGGGGACGATTGTGTCTTTTCCCAACTTTGGGCGTGACTAGTCCCTACCGACCATATGCAAACCTACGCCCTTGCCTTTATGACAGGTACACCTTTTGGACTTTTAAACCCTTAAGGCCTGAAGTCACACACATCCTAAATGACAAATGTCAAACAAGCTGCAATACATTGTGAATCCTCTCCAGTTGGGATTGTCACTAAGAAACAGCAGGAATGCTGGGTGCAAGAACGGGAGGTTCAGGCCAAACAAGGGAAGTTTGTTTACCCACATCAGAGAGGCCCCTTGGAGGGTCAGAGGTAACAGCAGAGGTAGTGCAGTGATTTGTTGGATCTGGATCTATGCCCACACCTGTAGAGTTACATTAGTGCTCAAACCCATAAATGACAACAGCCCTGAGTGGTTGCAGTTCCTCATTTTCTCTTTAATGACGGACATGGGTGGTAATTAATCTGGGTTGATATGGAAACAGTTATTTTACAATGTGTGCCATACAGTATACAGGCCAAGCAGAGCTGCAAATATATATTGGATCCTTTAAAAAAACTGAAACAGTTTAGTGCATTAATCCAACAGTCCTTGGAATATTATGCCCTGTCCACACTGTGTAAAGCTTTGGAAGAATAAAGCTTTTTTTGTTTTTGCCACGACATCTTTAGTTTGATAACTTGAGAACCTGAACAGCGGCAAGCAGCCTTCCCTATCAGGTCTTACAAAAGTCCCATTTCTCTGTCAGCTCCGATAGGCCCACCCTTCAAAGCGTGGCTGAGCCACGAGGCACCATTCTCTACTCCTCAGTCGACTGACAAAACAGTACAACAGGCAAAGGCAAACATCATCTTCTATGATAGCTATAAAAAAAGACACTGGAGATAAAACAAAAAGCAATGTCAAGGTCATTTTCCGTTGGGAGGAAAAACACATCTGTCCTGAAGATTCTTGAAATAGTTTCCCCCGTCGCCCCAGGGCATGTTGATGAGGAGCTAGTGTGTGTCCGTGTGTGTGTGTGTGTGCACATGTGTAAGAGGGAGAGCCTGTGTGTATGTGTGTCTGCCTACACAACAGTTGGCGTTTGAGCAGAGTGAGTGTGTGTGGATGTGGGGGAGGGATGACACTTTCACGGCCCGCTGGCTCTGAGGTGATGAACAGTCCACACGGTGCTGGCTGCTCCCTCCGTTCTCCCTCCCGACACCTCCTCATCTCTCCTGGCCCGGGCCACCGAGCTTCCCCACCTCACTGGGGGCTCTCAGCTCTCAGAGCGGGCGGGCGGGTGGAGGGGCAGGCAAGTAAGGCAACTTTAGAGAAAAGGCATGAGCAATTTCGATACAATTCCGGAAAGTTCTTTTTGGGTTTGTTCAACTGGAGATGTGTGGCTCAAGTTATATTGACTGTATTTATTATTATCATCATGATTTTTAACAGAGTGAGGAGAGGACTGTCCATTCAATAATAGGCTGGCTCGAGTTAAAAAAAGGGGTGTGTAGGGGAATAATCACGCCGATTGGCCACGCAGTTGTCCGCCAAGGTCCTGCAGCTCAGCGATGAGCTTCTCCAGCTCTTCAACGTCGCCCTTCAGTTCGTCATGGAGATCTCCCGTAGTGACGTCAGTGTGTAGTTGCTGTTGAGATTACAGGTAAAAAAAAATAATAATACAATGAAACACTAAACAATTCACAAACGATGAACATCATATGAAGGCAGGAGGCTCTCCCACTGCCAACTTCACTTGGATACCAGCCCCAAGAGCACCCATCTAACTGACAGTCCTATCCCAGTAGAAGGCAGGCGCCCTGCTGCCATCGAGGGCCGATGTCCTCGGGTGGGTACCCGTGCTGGACTGAGAGGTGAGCGTAAGGGAGCAGGCACAGTACCCTCGGGTGGGTACCCGTGCTGGACTGAGAGGTGAGCGTACTGTGGGACGTGACGAGGGAGCAGGCACACAGTACCTTGGCTTTGGTGGCGAGGCTCCTCAGGCTGAGGCGAGAAGACGACAGCATCTGCAGCGCCTCCTGGGGGCGGCTCTTCATCCTGCTGCAGCTGACGCACACTGGGGAGGGAGAGACACGGAGAGGACTCGTCAGCGCTTCCGGTGAGCGTGTGCGTGAGTGCAAAGCCGTCGTCCCCCTGGTGTCTTTAGGACTGCCGGGACACACACGGGGGCATGGAGAGTGTTCGTGCTGCGGTCAGGAGAAGCCCGAGTCATGTGCTTCAAAGGGAAGGATGATGATTGGCTTAGGGTCAGGGTGAGGGTTTAAGAGGTTGGGGGGGTCTCTTCAGGGGCCCATGCTGGGGACCCTGTGAACCCCTGGGCATGTGCATGACTAACACATCCAGCATGGACAGAGTGGGAGAATCAAACCACAGAGGGGGGAGTGAGCGAGAGTCATTTCTCCTGGAAGGAGTTAATGAGCACTAGCGGCGGTGTGCCTCATGGCACTGTCATTTCTCAGGCTGTGTGTGTGTGTGTGGACTGGACATTGGGGCCTGGGGGGCTTGAAACGTATTAATTGGACCGCAACCTTTCCTCAATAGTCGTTTAATCACTCCCAGGATCACCGTCCCTGACAACACGATCAAAATGTCTTCGGTAAAAGCGCCACTTCACTTTCAGACAGCCCCTTAAGCAGCTCTCCATTCAGCTTGATTAGACACTATGAATATGCTATTAGACGATTGTAGTATCCAATCCATTATTATTGTGAAGCGCAGCTTGCCAGTTGCACCTTGATGTGTATTGTACACCAGGTCTATTGAGCCGTATCCTTCAGTGGCTCCACAGGGCCACATCCCCGTTCCTAGACACCAGCTTCTCTGTGAGGACCTGCTCCAAGCCCGGCCGTGTTCTGGGGCTGTGGAGGTGTGGGGATATTGATAGGGCTGTTTCCCAGCCACGCCGGTTCTTTTGTCCTGCCGTTTATCCTCCAGCTTTTATCTTCCTTTTGCACACGAGGAAAGAAAAACAAAACGTCCGAAGCGCCCCCGCCCCCCTCCTCTCTCCCCTGTCTCTGGAAGCCCCTGGATGCCTCTTCACCACCAGAAAAGGTCAAAACACTGATTTATGGTAGTGGTGCTCTCTCTCTCTGTCTCTCCTCCCCCCCCCTCCTCCTCCTCCATCATTCCATCTCTTCCTGGCTCGGTGGCTGCGGGGGCCCGGGTCCGTCAGAGGGATTCTAAGGCTGAGTGATGGCGTTGGGGAGAAGTAGGGAGGTGGGGGTAGGGTTCCGATACATTAGCCAAGCCCCGCCCCCCTCTTTATAAATCATTAATATAAACCGTTCTCCGGTGCCTTGGTGAAGGACACAGGGTGGTGGGTGGGAGAAGGTGTAGTAGATTCATACTGGTGTGTGTGTGTGTGCGCGGTGTGTGTGTGTGTGTGTGCATGTGCGGTGTGTGTGAGATCAGGGGTGCGAAGAGGGACGGATTGTGTGACCTGAGTGAAGATGAGCGTCGGTTGCCGGGAGAGAACAGCTTCATCCACATTGCTATTCCTTCCATGTTGTCTCCCTCCCCGTCGTCTCTGTCTGCCCCTGATGTTTAATTCAACACAGTGTCCAGCGGTAATGAAAATCCTGGGGATCCAGGAGATTAACAACTTTACTGCACAGGTGCTCTATAGGACACTCTCCCGCATCTGCCTTCTGTCCCGAGCCCCCCCTCCCCAGCCCCCCCCCAGGCACCGCCGTGGGGGCCTAATTGTTTAGATGGGGCGAGGGGGGCTGCTTTGGTGGAGGGCAGTAGGGTAAGCGGCTTGTTTGTCTTCTTTTTACTCGTTCAGGTGTCTGCCATCCATCATCCCTCCTCCTCCTCCCCCTTCCCCCTGTCACCCGGCGGCCGACGCCAAGGCCCCCGGGGGGAGACGTGACATTAAGCCCGATGGAGCGCAGGCTCCGCGTGGGCTCTGTGCACACGCCACGCTCGCGGGGACCGGGAGGTTCAGGGCGAGCGAGTGGGTTTGTGTGTGAGCGGAGAGGTGCGGAGGTGGATCCTCACCGGTGCCCATGTCTATGGCCCTCCTGATCACCTCCTTGAAGGTCCCCGTGTCCTTCTCCCAGCCGCTGGCTTGCATCTCACACCGGTGGGCCTTGGAGAGGAACTGCAACGCCTGGTTCACACAGACACACACACACACACACACCAGTGAGGGAGGGTAGGGGGTTGGGGAGAAGGGATGGGAGATATGATAGATGCCACACCAGGGCCAAAGAACACAAGGTCAAGAAAAGGGCTCCTGTTCGTGATTAAGGAACAGCTTCATCAACACTCCGTTGCGTGTGACATTTCCACATGGGACGCATCCATCACGGCGCAGGCGACGTGCCATAGCGTGAAATTAATATGCCCGACGTGCGTGGTTGATATCGCCTATCAGTTATAAATGAGCCTATAAATAGCTTATTAACTGGTGCAGAGTTCATTAACGGAATCACTTTTTCAGTGTCCGGAAGTGCACACGGCACATTCCATCTGATCCGCGTTGACAGAGAACACGGGGGACGTGGTGGGAGCAGGATAAAGGCCCAGATAAGGGGGTCATTAAGAGTGTCCGTTGTCGGGCGTCGTCGGGTGAGTGATGGCTGGAAGGCCGACTGACCTTCTCGTTGTCGTCTGCGCTGGTGCCGCGTCCCTCGCCGTAGATCTTGGCGTACTGCATCCATATTTGGGCGTCGGTGGGGTGGCGAGAGCTGGCGCGGCCCAGGAGCTCCTGGACTTTGGAGCGCAGGGAGGAGCTCGTCTCCCCGTGGCTGTCTCGGAGGTTCTCCACGACCGCTCGCACCAGGATCTCCAAGACCTGCACACAGACATTTACCATTTAGTCATTTAGCAGACACTCTTATCCAGTGCAACTTACAGTAAGTACAAGTAGAGTGAAGTGCCTTGCCCAAGGACACAACTTTATTTTTCACGGCCGGGAATCGAACCGGCAACCTACGGATTACTAGCCCGATTCCCTAACTGCTCAGCCACCTGACTCGTACAGACGGGGTAGGAGATGAACCGGCCTGCTGCCGGGGTCCCGTGAGGCGGTGTGGTTTGCGCGGCTAAAACTCCCATGTTTGCTCCGGTTAAACTCAAATACGATACGCTTGAATCACAGTATGTTTCATTTCATCAAGTACATTGAAATGCAGATCCTGAGGCCTAGAGCTGGGCTTGAGTTAAAGTCTGTACACACGGTTCCACTCAGCCTGCCCCATGCACTCCCATGCTGTGAATTAAAGAGTGGCTCCATATGGTTCTATTAAATGAGTGTGTGTGTGGGGAGGTGGGGTGAGGGACGATGGAGGACACTGGAGGAGGGGGGTCGTTAATAAGTGGTTGACTAGTGACCACCCTGGCTTACACCACGCATCCTACCCTCCCTCCCAACATATGTCTGGGTGGCATCAATTTCAATCGGCCTGTTGGTGTCAACATTGGGACCGCTTCCACTTCTGTGACCGCCATCATCGCCGGGTGCCATTTCACACAGATGCTCGGTTTCAGTTCCCCTCCCACCCCGCCCCCTCCTGCAGAGCGGGTGGCATTTGCCCCCGGTCCGGTGCCATACTTTTGGCAGCGGGAGTTGAATATCGAAACTGCCAGAAATTGTTGGCTTGGTCGCTACTGGAAAAGACAGTGATGTATGCAGAGTCGTGAGCAGCGTGCAGTACAATTAAAACGGTTTGGGTAAACAGCCAGCAGGGCAGATCAACAGCAAAACAGGATCCCCGCCCCCCCCCGTTGTTTACATGTAGGAATTAAATCATCTCCCAGAGGACGAACAGAGGAGGATTCATCACCGCACTAAAACCCAGTTTCAAATGAAAAGCCAGAGCCAAACCCCATGCGCCCGCGAGCGACCTGACACATGCCTTGTATAAAGCGGCGCGGCGAGCCGAGGGAAACGCGAGGGGATGATATCAGAGGGAGACATCTCGCCGGGTCGCTCCGTGGGCAACACTAAAACCCCAGGAAGTGCTGTGGCGTTCAGGGCCTCATCCCGTCTGTCCGGGGGGAATGTTATTTATGAAGACCCCGTCGCACTCCCTATACCGGGACGCTCTGCAATCACCATGCCGCCCTCTCGGTGGAGGGGAGATGAGGGGAGAGTGACGCCTCGTGTGTGTGTGTGTGTGTTTATGGTGTGTGTGTGTATTTATGGTGTGTGTGTGTGTATTTATGGTGTGTATGTGTGTATGGTGTGTGTAGTCTGTGATTGGCTCTCGGTGGAGGGAGAGGGGAGATGAGTGTAGAGTGTCGCCTCGTTTGTGTTGTGTGTGTTTATGATGTGTATGTGTGTATGTATGGTGTGTGTAGTCTATGATTGGCTCTCGGTGGAGGAGGAGATGAGTGGAGGGTAGGTGGGAACAGAAGTCTGGTGACGCCTCAAGCGTGCATGTGTGTATTGTGTGTTTATGGTGCGTGTTTATGGTGTGTGTAGTCTGTGATTTGTCGCACAGTGTGTATTGTGTGACGCTGTGCGCATCCCTGTCAACCCACTGTTCTGAAGGGCCACCATTAGCTGCACAGCCCAGAGACACGGCCCAGCGACACGGCCCAGAGACACGGCCTAGAGACACGGCCCAGAGACACGGCCTAGAGACACCCAGAGACACGGCCCAGAGACACGGCCCAGAGACACCCAGAGACACGGTCCAGAGACACGGCCCAGAGACACGGCCCAGAGACACGGCCCAGAGACACGGCCCAGAGACACGGCCCAGAGACACGGCCCAGAGACACGGCCCAGAGACACGGCCCAGAGACACGGCCCAGAGACACGGCCCAGAGACACGGCCCAGAGACACCCAGAGACACGGCCCAGAGACACGGCCCAGAGACACGGCCCAGAGACACGGCCCAGAGACACGGCCCAGAGACACGGCAGAGACACGGCCCTCACCGTGTGAAGATGAGGGTGGACGAGGAAGAGAATCCACCCGGGTTTCCAACCACACTCGACACACTACAGGCTGAGATGCTCCATAGACACATGCACTGGTGTCTCTGGGAGACCCAGATAATAACACATTGGTGCTAGAAATGCTAGTGTAGCATACGACCAAATGGTTAAATACAAACTCAGTGTGTCAGGTAGGAACCGGTAAAAAATAGGCCTAGGGAAAAATCGGACTGTGTGTGAGAGAGAGAGTGTGTGTGGACTCCTGTGGTCGGAGAGGGTACGGTAAGTAGAGGGTGACTTCACCCATCTGTCTTAGCCTGCTGTCACAGCCTTTAAAATAACACCTCCTCCCCCAGGGAGTCTGGGATTGTCTCTCTACCTCTCCTCTCTCCTCTCCCCCCCCAGCAAGCTGAGTTCTACAGGAGGATCTGATCTCTCGGCCTCCGCTCCTCACAGTAACCATACGAGCAGGCCATTCTCGGGGCGTGCCTTAGATAAACACACATCCTCACAGACAAGTGGATAAATCCACTCGGTGTCTTGGGTGGTGACTCTTAAACCAGACGCTATTACGGCGCCGGAGCGATCTTTCGACCCTGCCAGCCACTTATGGATGTGGGTTTGGAATCCGTGCTCTCGGCGAGCTTTTTCGGGCTGAATTCCATTCCCGCGAAAAAGAGTCCAGTATCTAACACCACACGTATGCACACTGTGTGTGGTCTTAGAAACGGGCCCTTTTTTATCATATCTTCCAAATCATAACACTTCCTCTGTTTGTGTAATGAGAGTTCTATAGTAAGCAGCTGGCGTGCACTGTACATCCTGGTACCAGGGATGAGGAGGTGCCATGTCTGATAAACAGGGTTTCCTTCTCCAATTCAGGTTCGAGCAGGGGCTGATGTGCCTAATCGGGCAGCTGTCACCCTAGCTGGTGGAAGTCACAGTGTGTGTGTGTGTGGGAGGGTGTTGAGCTTTAATGTTGATTGACAGCTCTCTTCTACCACTGGGCCACCATACCACCCTGAAGGTAATTTTAGCTGGGAAGGACTGCCATTGATCCATCTGATCTCTCTGTCCGTGGTGATGAAATCTGTAACAAATTAAACCCTTAAATGGGACTTTTTTTGTGTCGGGTCAATGCAGAGAAAAGCGACACCTCGAAGGGGAAAGTATGGATTGTTCCGGCAGATTCCTGCTGTATCCGGTTATAGTGTGAAATGAAGAGGGAGAGTATTGTGCTCCTCTAGACAGACAGAAGGAGGGAAGAGGAAACGCTGGATGTGTGTTGAGTAACGAGAGCAGATGAGGGAGAGAGAAAAAGCAGGGCATTTTCGTTCGTTGGCGGTTTTGTCTTCTTTTGGAAGGGGCAAATTGAAAATAAAAACCACATTCCTCCGTGTCAAAAAAGAGAATCTGGGGTGCAACATTGTGTGCAACTTTAAAGAAGTGTGTGCCTGTAGGTCTGTTCCTAAATCCAGTATGAGCAGAGGGGTGCGTGTCCAGTCCAGAACTTCAGTGCTGAGAGGACAGTCTCTCTCTTGCCCTCTCGGAGCATGGAGGGTCCCCCTCTGAGATGTGTGAGCACACGAGACACAGAGGTCCCCAGGCCCTTCAGCTAGCTCCACAGTGACCCTCCCCCCCTCCATTTCAATCTGCAGCTTCCAAGGGATAAGAATCCACCGGAACCAATTCCCTTCTTCAGTGATTCGGTATTGTACATTTTACCATCCGAGCGTGTGTGTGGGGATCTTCAGTTTAACTGAGGAGATAAACAGAGAGATCTAGGCCGGGGGGGGAGGGATGGGATCGTCAGAGATGTTGGCTGACAAACAAGCGCCTCGAAGAAAAGAATCTGGGAGCGGCGGCGGGAGGTACGGCGCTAATCGCTTCACCTCCTGTTTGGAGCCACAATCAAAAGACAGTGAGTCAGGCGTTCCTCAAAATACCCACGCCAAATATACACGCGGCTCTGAATGTGCACGGTTTGAGTGAAACCGCGTTAAAGTGCGGCGGGTAGAGGTGGCACCGCTCAGAACGAGGGGACGTCACAGTAACTCAAACTCAGATAGAACCGGTGAACTGAGCACGCAGTGCTGGTGGCAGGAGAAGTTACGCTAGCAGACTGCTCCTTTAAGCAACTCGTAAACCAAACGGAAACATTTGAATGCGCTGCTCCGAAGGCCACACGACCTGGGACCCAGGAGACTGGCTTCCCTCCTCACTGACGCAACAGATAAAAAGGAAAAGGCCAAGAAGAGAGAAGGTCCTCCCCCTCCCCCCCCCCTTCTTTTTACAAGAGCAACGCGTGTTGTGAAGAATGCAAATTAAAAATCCCAATGACAGCGTTGAGATCTTTCACCAGGCTGCAGGGGGGGCTGCTCTGACCTTTCAAACTTGGGCTTTTGTTTCTTCTTTCTTCTCTCTTCTCCTAATTAATGAGGCGGAGGCATCTCTCCAAACAGAAATAAATCCATTGAGACTGGGAGTGACCCCCAAAAAATGAAAAGAACGAAACAGCCACAAAAAAACAACAAAAAGAGTTGGAGGATGAGAGCGAGACAGAGAGAGAGAGTGGGCTGAGAGGGAATGTCATGAGAAAAACAAACTCATTTTGGAAAGTGAGTAAGAAAATGAAGTGATTCCAAAGCCAGGTGGGGTGTCTGTGTCACGGAGAGGTGAGAGCAGAACGAGATTGGATCGGAGCACCACAGCCTCAAGAACACACATCCCAGAGAAGATCCACACTTGCTGTCACTCATAAGTGCCTTGTTTGGTAGTTTGTTCACATCCAGGTAGCCAAACAGACATTTCCTCTTTAAAGTTAATTGCTCTAAACCAAAGCTACAAGAACTGCATATATTTTCGGAATGAAATTGGAGGGGTGAAATAATATGGTCTCTTTGCTTGTTTATTTCGAGGATGTTGCACATTTTTCTATTTAGCATGCTTGCTGAATAACATCCTGTAGGTTTGTTTGGAAAAAGAAATCATCTGAAAGTGATTAATACGCCTTGGAGGAAAACAGAACGCGGTTTATAATACAACAGGGAAATTAAAGAGGGGAATATACACGGTTCTCGTGGTTAAGACTCCGATTGCAATATGCCGACTTCCTTGTTCATCGCGGCGCTCGCGGAGATGAGTTTAAAGGAACGTCAGATGAAGTCGAGTAGTTTGTGCAGATTGAAACCAGCCAGCTCCCTGACCCCCTGCTCCCCCCAACCCCAGAGCAGCCTGGGGAGAAGAGGCCCTAGGAGGCCTGTTTGCCTGGAGCTCTTCTCCAACAGCCAGCTTGGAGCCTCGAACTACCCTCATATTTTTCAATCCATGAAGAGGATTCTCTTGATCTCCCCCCCCACCTACATCCCTTCTATCCCAGCCCCTCATCCTTACGCTCCCTCTTCTCTCCCCCCAGGTCTCTCTCTCTCTCTCTCAGGGTTAAGAACTGGCACTGAAATGGAGGCGGAGGGGAGTACAGTGTGCGTGTGATGTTGAGCACCCTCCTGTGCCATGAGACACAAAGTCAGGTGCCAGGCGTGGCGGCAGGAGCGGAGGGAGCGAGCAGAGGGAAACGCACATGGCTGGCATCGAAGACAACGCCGTCAAACGCAGACGGGGGTGCGACGACGTCCTGTCCTGTCACCTAGGGCGGGGCGGAGCCTCAACTTGGTTTTAACAGATTAACAGGTACGGGTGAGCGGGACGTTATTGAAGGTTCTAGTAACTCCCTTGTTAAAATAATCTTATTAGACTATAGATCTCAGTTCAGTGTTCTAGCTTAGTCAATTTCCCTCAAAGGGAAATTTAAGGGAGGCACTCGACTGATGTCTGCCAAATGTGGTTCTCCTATACTGATTTGATATTTGGGGAGGGAGGCCATCAAAGTGGTCTGTCCATGTGTTCCATGACTTGACAGGCAGCTTGAAGCACAAGCAGAGCAGTGCATGTTGAAGGCCCCCCGGGTGTAAACCCAGCTACCTGTACGTCTTTGTATTTGTCCCTGATGTCCATGAGGCGGTGGTAGGCCTTGATGCCCTCGGAGAACTCGCCCACGTCGATGCACACGGGGAGGAAGTTCTCCCAGATCTGCCAGTGCTCGTAGTTACACTTGAGAGCCTCTTGCAGCGTTCGGAAGGCCTTTTTCCTGTCAGAGAGACAGAGAGAGAGACAGAGAGAGACACAGAGAGACAGAGGGAGAGAGACACAGAGAGAGAGAGACAGAGAGACAGACATAGAGAGAGAGAGAGAGAGAGAGAGAGAGAGAGAGAGAGAGAGAAATATAAAGAGGTGATTAATTGTCTGACTAATTCATGTGGCGATGCTTCAAACCTGCTTCACGGTATCAAATACCTGGTGAGGAGTGTTATTACAAATGACCAAACCTCTCATTTTCTTGTGGGCCATTAAAACACTTGGCTAGATCCATTATTTAAGGTAATATGCATATACCTCTGTGATCATGACAGCTTGCCAGGTAGAACAAAGGTAAGTCAGAGCGAAAGCTGCCCATGGGGTCTCCTCCCCATTTAGAGACTCCAGACACCATACCGAATCCCAATCCTCCCACTCACTCTGATCTACCTCAAGACACACACATCACACAGGTGTACGCAGAGACACACACACACACACACACACACCTCCAGGCTCTTCAGCGGAGAGAGGGTTTGGCTGAATTA
Organism: Mallotus villosus; assembly: GCA_903064625.1. NCBI lineage: Eukaryota > Metazoa > Chordata > Actinopteri > Osmeriformes > Salangidae > Mallotus > Mallotus villosus. The sequence goes on from CAEFZP010000358.1 coordinate 39,584, forward strand.
TCAGCAGCGCTAACCAGGTTTTAATAGAAGCTTCCTCGCTTTTTAATTTCAGGCCTGAAAGCACAGGGCTGATTTGAACAAGGGCTGAGAGAGACAGAGAGAGAGGGAGTGAGAGAGAGAGAGAGAGAGAGAGAGAGAGAGAGAGAGAGAGAGAGAGAGAAAGAGATAGAGAGAGAGGAGAGAGAGAGAGGGTGTGAGAGAGAGAGAGAGAGAGAGAGGGAGGGAGACAGAGGTGAGAGAGAGAGAGAGGGAGTGAGAAAGTGTTTCCCCCAAGACACCCTTCCAGATCCATCAGAACACCTCTGTCAAGAATCGTGTGGCTTCTCAGGTGAAATAAGAGAGAGTCTGTGTGTCCTTGGCAGGAATGTGCTAATTGACTTAAGCCTGACAAAGCGGGTTAGCGACAGTGTTTTGGGGTCAGGTTCGAGGTATTTGGCACAAGCGGGGAAAATCATAATGACGGTGTGAATTTACCTGAAGCTGTATAATGACCGTGTCATTTGACCTCTCTGTTTGTAACCACCCTTTGGGTGTTTGGAGTCACCGCAAAGCAAGGGGATCCAGCTTATGTGTGGGGGGAAAAAGAAGGCTTCAGTATCCTCCCTGACTTGTGAGAGAGTCAGTGCTATCAGTGTCGTCGGTGCAAGCTGGCGATGTGGTGTTTGATAAGTGTAGTAATGTCCTTCCTGAGACAACATCTCCTCCGTAGTCCCTGGCTTCCTCCACTCTCCCTGACAGAGTGGCTGTTGCCCCTGGCTCAAAATCAATACTGTCAAGCTGAGAGGGGCTCTGGTGTCTGAATCCTTTATACGTGTGTGTGTGTGTGTGTGTGTGTTTGTGCGCGCACGCGTGCGTGGAAGGGGCGGTGATTGAAGAGTAAAAGGAATGGCGGAGAGAGTGTGTGCGGGTGTGCGTCCGTCCACACACGCACATAACTCTGTCTAGTGTGTGACACGGACTGTTTGGAGGAAGGTGGCTCGCTTGGGGACCTCATGGGAGACTGGTGCAGGGAGAGAACATTGGGGTCTCAGGCGTCAGTCTTCTGAAGCGCTGCGTAGTGACCTCATCGGCTGCTTCCTTCCTATCATTTCCCCTGAACTGAGCCTCAACCCATACCTGAGGCATGGATCTACAGAACTATGCTAATCACATTCCAGGGACCGACTTCTTTGTTCCCATAATACTGACTGAAATATTATACAACTTCAACGATTTTTATTAGCTGCCATTTTAGTATGGCAAACACGACAACTTATCGTCCTGATACTTGAATTAGTCATGCTCGAGTCATGTATTCTAAACACGGGTCCTACTCTCATGACTTACAAGTAGGCAGTAAAAGGAGCCGTCTTGGCAGCCAACAGTAATCAAATGCCCCCATATTTATGCGTGTTTCGTCAGAACCGCCACTATGGAAGGTAGACGATAATAACGGGGTGCTTATCCTCACGTGTCCAAGCAGCACACCCACAGCACACACACCACCCACACACACACAGCACACCCACCCACCCACCCACAGCACACCCACAGCACACCCACAGCACACACACACACACACACCCACCCACAGCACACCCACACCACCCACCCACACACAGCACACCCACCCACAGCACAACCATCCCACCCATCCACAGCACACCCACACACAGCACACCCACAGCACACCCACCCACAGCACACCCACCCACAGCACACCCACCCACAGCACACCCACCCACAGCACACCCACACACACCCACAGCACACCCACACCACAGCACACCCACCCACAGCACACCCACACCCACCCACCCACACACGCACACCCACCCACAGCACAACCATCCCACCCATCCACAGCACACCCACCCACACACACCCACAGCACACCCACCCACCACACACACCCACCCACACACACCCACCCACCCACAGCACACCCACCCACCTACCCATCCCACAGCACACCCACCCATCCACAGCACACCCACCCACACCCCACCCCCAGCACACCCACCCACCCACCTACCCATCCACAGCACACCCACCCCATCCACAGCACACCCACCCACCCACACCACCCACCCACCTACCCATCCACAGCACACCCACCCATCCCACACACCCACCCATCCACAGCACACCCACCCATCCACAGCACACCCACCCCCCACCCATCCACAGCACCCCCACCCATCCACAGCACACCCACCCACCCATCCACAGCACACCCACCCTTTCACCACACGCACCCACAGCACACCCACAACCAGCCCAGGTTCACACTCACTTCTGGTGCAGGCGAATGTAGGCTGTGGAGAGATTGTTCCACGCCTCTGCATTCTAAAGGAGGGGGGAGAACAAGTGAATGAGAGGGAGGAAGGAGGCGGAGAAAACACAATTTATACGTTCACACACACGCAAGCACGGGGGGGGGGCTGTTTAGGAGGCAGCAGAGAGCCCCACCCACGCAGACCAAATGTTCTTCTGCTGGGTGCTCGTGGAGAACATTGGCTCGGAAGGCAATGGGGAGAAAACAGATAAACACACACACTCTCACACACACATACAAATCTCACGGATCATTAAGCTGAATTGGAAAGACGGGCTGGGGACAACTGGTATTATAGCTGGGATGTAGGCAGGGAGTGTACCTGAGTTTAAGTGTGTGAAGTGTGTGTGAAGCGTGTGTGTGCGTGCGCACACCACTAAAGATAATAGAAACAGGAGAGTACAGGGAGTGAGAGTGAAATGGCATTGTCCCCCCAAAGCATTCGAGTGATTGAGCTCGTCCTCCTGTAATGCACGTGTGTGTGTGTGTGTGCGAGCCCACGTGGGAGACACACCGCGGTGGTGCGGTACTTACATCTGGCTCCAGTCCCACACACCTCCTAAAGGCCTTGGCAGCTCCCTCGTAGCCCTCCAGGGCAAAGTAGGCACAGCCCAGGGAGAACCACACACCGAGCTGCAGACACACAGGCGGAGGTTCGAGTTCAGAAAAACATCAAATCACGGAACCGTTTCATTCGGTAGACGCTGATTCGGTTGGAGAATATGGGGCGAAACCCGGGTTTCGTGTTTACCTTACCTGGGAGTCTAAACCAGCATCAAATATGAATTCACGCCTTGACCCGGATAAAATAACACCCAGCTCGACATGGGGGTGTATGTTTTAGACATGTCCTGCTATGAATCCATCACTTCCATGCTGACAAGTGCCACACAGGGGAGACGGTGTGTGTGTGTAGGAGAGGGGAGGGAGGGGGGGAGAAACCCTCCTGTGGTGGCGTTCAGAGGTGTTGACTTTGGGCTTCAGCCCACCTGTCAGATGGGGAGAGTGGCAGGACGACGGGGGCCCCCCTCAGGTCTGTGACTGACAGCCCCCCCACCCCCACCCCTCCCATCCCCATGTAGATGGGTGGAGGTGTCAGGTCTTTAGAATTCCATCTCTCTCAAGATTTCGTTCTCCCTCTCTACCCACCTAGACAGCGCCATTGTACGTCTGCTCTTACCCAAACACTCGAAAGCTTCGGATGAACTAGGATATGTGTGTGGTGTGTGTGTGTCATTAGACCTCGAAAATGCACGATTGCTTAAGAGAGCGGTTCAAAGAGTGTTTTCATAGCAGTATTTCAACAACTCCATTTACCAAAAGGTCAATGTGGCAAAACAACCTAAAGTAAAACATCCTTTTGCAGAATTACCCCCCCGTATTAAATATGAACAAACGACAAAAGAGTGGTGTTAAACAGGAAACCTTCCTGTACAGGATCATGTTCCTGTCTCCCCCGCCAGGAGCCTGAAGGGAAACTGACACGAGGTCCTTTCTCTCCGTCCATATCTCCTTCACTTCTCCCCTTCCCTCGCTCGACCAGTCCAACCACCTCCACTCCTTCACCAACTGCTGTTTCAATCCCCCCCCTCCAACCTCACCCTTCAGGTCCCATTCCTTCCCCTCATCTTAAACCTCACACTCGACCAGGGTCGAAAGGTGAACACCCCCCCCCCAAAGTACCTGCATGGGGTTGATGCGGAGCGATTGCTCGAAGCACTCGGCACACTGCTGGAACTCCTTGGCGCGCAGGTGGAGCAGGGCCTTGGAGCGCATGGCGCGGGCGCTCCTCTGGCCCGACAGCTCCCAGGCCCGGTCGTAGTGCTGGGGCTCCCGCAGGACGTCCCCCAGCAGGCAGTACAGGCTGGGGGTCTCCTTCTTCTCCAGCTCCCTCCGCAAGATCTCCTCCGCCTGGAGGAGGGAGAAGGGGATGTTGTGAAGGACAGTGAGAGGAAACCAGAGAGATGGAAAGGACTGAGGGGAGGCGGGAGAAGGGAGGTGAGGGCCACTGATGGGATACCCTGATAGCCCCCAAGACAGCAGTGTTGCTCATAGTATCCATAAAAAAAGCACACTTACAATTCCTTCCTAAGAATCAACTTGCTTTGATTTAGTCTCGGACCTCCGGCGAGCCGCCTCTCCACTGGCTCAATTAACATGCAGAAACTGGTGAGCGCACAGCTCGGATATCATACTTCTGTACAAACCCGAGCTTGGCCCAAACATTCACTGAATCTCCAACAGGGCTGAGGTTTGATTAGAAATGAGAGTGAAAACACGGGCGTCTGGCTAGAATAGCGATGGAGTCTCTTATCCTCTGTTATTCCCTTTGGTTTGACTGGTTATTTTGTTGTTGCTGCAGCGGGCCAATAGGTGAGGGCTTCTGGGCGAGAGGGGCTCTTGGTTTTCGCTGCGTTCCTTAGCTGGATCACGTTGTCTGAGGGTTGAGGCCCGGCCAAGTCCACGGGACCTGCTCTCCACTCTGCAGAGCACCTGGAACCATCCAACCACAGAGCCCCGGAGAGACACCATGCTAATCTTCAAATCCAGGACTATATCTTCATAGACACCTATCTAGAGACATGGTTATGATGCGGAGACAACAGCAACGGTGAACAAAGAAAGTGAAACGTTGATTTTTCTCAGATGTCTCTCCGATTATGTAAATTGTTTTCTGTGTCTGGATGGGCTCAGCACCCTTCTCTCGCATACCGGAAACTGGAAATCTGGAAATCGCTTTGGACTGAAGTCTGATCTTATCAACGGTCTGTCTCTTTCGCACAGATTTGAATTGCGAATCATCCAACCAGTCAAAACGGTTTTGTGGCTGCAATGTGACTAATATGGCCATTCCCGTTCTCTCATATTGCATCTATTCGCATTTACCCCCGATTCATACATACCATATATTACAAACCGTACTCGCCAATAACCCGTTGAGGAGAAAAAAGAAAAGATAATTTCAGAAAGAGGCTGCTAGCCATCAATTTGCGGTCGTATTTTCGAATACTTTCCTCTGCATTTGTTTCCTGATCTATATCCAGTCCTCTGGGGATCCCATCACGGGTTGGAGCGCTGCTGATCACAATCACATCCAAATCAGCTCTTCCAGGCTTTTTCCAGACCACACACTCACCGCGGACGGTCGCCATCCAAGGCCAGGCTTTTGACAAATCTCTGTGAGAGTTCCGATGCTGACAAAAGGGCCTAGCAGAATAGTTGTGGCCATTCGGGTATTTCATAGGATTTTTCAACATCCAAGAAAAGGCATGGAAAGACACGACGATTAAGACAAAAAGTATTTTGAATGGAGGGAAAAAAGGGTATGATTGAGACTTTCGTTTCGTAACCTAGGAGCCGGGTCACAGCTTGATACCCAGTGTGCTCTGTGGGGGAGAGGCAGAGACTGAGGGTGCTGTGAGTGAAGCAGGTGGGGATGGGTGGAGGATAACAACAAGAGAGATACCATTTCATTCATGAACACAGACTTGTTGTTCTCCACAAACTGTATTGTGGGCTTTGTTGGACAGAGATGTTTAGAGACAAGACTGGAAATGCGGGGAAGAGAAAGAGAGAGAGAGAGAGAGAGAGAGAGGGAGAGGGAGAGAGAGAGGGGAAGACACGCAGAAATGGCCCGAGACGGAATTGAACCCTGGCCGCTGCGTTAAAGCCTCATCTCAGATGGTACATGCTCTACCCGGTGAGCCGTCTGTCCACAGACCTTCTAAGGCGCTCCTTGAGACTGCTCACCCTGATGCTAAAGGCTAGAATTTGAATATATAAAGAATTCGCACCACATTTGCGCACTAGCAGGCCTATTGTGAATAGGAGGTCTCACTATCAACTGCAAGGGTCCGGGGGTAGTCATATATGAATGATCTGCGCAGTAAAAAGGCGCCTGGGACATTCGCCAAGATTGCTGTATATGTTCAAAACGAAGGTACATTCATCAATCTTAAGCTTTCAGCTATTAGCATCCTGGGAATGAAGCAGGGTTTACATGACAGGTTGGCATGGGCGATTCAACAGAGAGTGGAACATGGATCATAGCTCACTCTCCCCCCCCATTCTTCAATCTCTTTGTGCAGGTGCACCCAGTTCTGTCCTCGGCACTCAGAAAGGTAGAGCGAGAAAAGAACCGACGCGACCAGAATGTTGAACGGACAGTGAGAGTGAGATAGAACTTCCTGGAAGGGACCCAACGAACTCCAGACAAATGGATTGCCTGGCTTCCTTTTGCCTTTCTTTCCCTATCATGTTACATGGAGGGTTCAGGCCAAGGCAGTTTGGAAAGTGGAGGAGTTTTTGGGGGGAATTGATAGAGCAGAATGCAAGTGGATAATCAGATTGGAAGACAATGGTAGCTGTAATCTAATAAGGAGGCACTGAGGCCTGTAGGAATCCCATTCAGGGGCTGAGACTCTGAGGAATGCAAATTAGCCCCTCCTACCTAGAGAAAAGATAGGGTCATACGTTTGTGTGCGTGTGTGTCAATGTGCATGTTGGCAGTGTACAGTGTATGCGGGTGTGTCCTATCAGAAGCGAGCGCTCTTGTTTCACAAGCTGATATGTTGAAACCGGCCATTACAGAGCATTTACAAGAAGCATCCCACTTTCCTTGGGAGGGCACTTAGCCGGGTCGATGACTGGGAGAGCACAAGTGAGCGCGGCAGAGGCAAGGAGAGCACTGTGAGAATCTCACCCCCAATTAACCAGATGGCCATGACGTCATTCTCCCGGAGAGCATCCCAAAGTTGCCGGCGCCGTTTTCTGGCTTTCATCGCCACTCGAAAATCTCCAAAATGGCCGCCGTTTGTTATGTTGGGGTTTTTCCCCGCCCCTCCCCATGGCTGTCTGTTGTGTGCCACTTCCATGTTTTAGCCGTGGCTTGACAGAACCTCGTCTGACAGGTGCAGGGAGGCGAGAGGAAGAGGTTGTCGTAAGTACTTCCTTGTACCAGTCTCCCTCTTCGCTTCATTACCACGGCAACATCCAATTGTGAGGACTTTTAAGGTCGTGGAAGGACGGGAGGATACACCTGTGTAAACATCTAGACTTCACAAATGAGAAAAGATGGGAACTAGGAAATGCCATCAAAAGACTTGGACCACTGAAAACGGACCCATAAATCATGCATCAGTAAACAGCATCGTATCCCTTTGGCTTGCAGTTTGGTGATCGGTAAAACACTAAACCCAGTCTAAAACGTGCATTGTAAACCTATCACATCACAGCGAGAGTTGAGTCTTTCCTGTGGAACTCGACTGATAAAGAAAACCTCAAGTCTCCAAACTTGGCAGATGTTCAGTCGGCTCCTACTGAGATCATGTCATCAACCAAAGAACTGAAAGTCCTCTTTTCAGCAACCGATCCAAACCAAACATGCCATATTTCTGTTGTGTGCATGTGTGCGTCCCGGGGGGGGCATCAGGGTTAATAATAACGCCAAAGGAAACCCAGCCCCATCTCTCTGTGACTCGTGAGTCTGGCACCTGCTGCAGCCACACACATGGATAAACCGGTGTGTGTGTGTGTGTGTGTGTGTGAGATAGACTGACAGACAGACCGACCGACGGATGGAACGAAGCAAAGAAGGAACTCCATTAACCCAGTTCTGCCAGCGAGGGCCAGATTATCCTCTCTTTAGCTTCTCAGATAGTGTGTGTGTGTGTGTGTGTGTGTGTGTGTGTGTGTATGTTCACCTTGCCATGGTGGCCCATCCTCTCGTAGCAGATGACAGCATCCTCCCACATCTCCAGCTTCTCGTAGATGAGCAGAGCTGAGCTGGTGCAGCCCAGGTCGATCAACAGGCTGGCCAGCTGTTTCTGCGGGAGGGGAAAAGGACAGGAGATAAGTCGTGGCATACTGAGAGGCCGAGTCGTTCCTTCCAGCCCCCCTGGTCCACCAGCTCTGTATTTAGCTGAGGCCAGGGCATGCTGTGCCTGGATACATGTGGCGGCCAAAGCACACCCACACGCAGGCCCAGGTTTGTGCCTCGAGGCAGCTGGGGAAACACTTCGGCGTCCCACATAAACTCACACTCGTTGTCACACGCTGTTAGGTTGTGGGCTCAACCCCCCCCCCTAATGCACGCACACTTGCTGTTCATTCAAGATCAGAAAACCAATTAAATGAAAGAAACTCAGTTAAAGGTAAAGCTCTCTCCTAAAGATTTGTATTGGCATTTAATGAATTTGGTCTTTCAAAAACAAGGGAGGGAGATGTAAATAGTTTGATTTGAGATTGTTTACACGCACTGGCCGAGGAGTGGCTGAGGTAATTAATGAACCCTGAAATACCTCCAGGGAACAGGCAGAGGAGGATGATAAGTAGTAAGGGGGAGGAGGATGGGAATCCTTAAAGTGGAACTTGGCGAGACTATGGGTAAGTACAGACACACCAACGTGCACCCACGTACGCATACTGTACAAACACAGAAAGGCGCACTTGGAAGAACTGCCACGTACTTGGAAACACACTCGTTCACGGTACTGGATACTAGTGTGTTTCCAACGATGTGACAGTGAACAGAGCGTTAAGCTAAGGTAGCCTAGCTGAATCCCCCTCCCAGTCTCTATCTCAGCCATCAGTCAAGTCGGCATTAATGTCAAATAGGAGAGCCATATATGGATCAAAACCTTTCTTGTCAAAGATCCAATCCTGGAATACTTGGTTTTTATCCCCAGCTCCCCACCCCCTGGCACACCTGCACATACTAGAAGTGACATATCGTGCTCCACGAGAGGATGATAGACCCATAAATCAGGATTTACTCTCCTCCTCGTGAATGACCTGGGTCACATGATCAGGGAGACATGGGCGTCAGGACGTGACGCCAATGGGAATTGGGAACCGCAAAGGCTTCTTTGGATACGCGAGGTAGCGTTCATGTGCCACTAATGGCCCCTCCCTTTTCCCCAGAAACAGTCTTGAGATTCCCTGCCATTCCTGATTACTCATTAAAACAGGACTGGCCCAGAGACAGCATTTCATTACACGGGAAGGGGATTTATTCATTTCTGAAATCAAATCATTCCATATCAGCCAACCATACCGTCTTTCTGTCCCCCATCACACCCTCCCCCTCCCCCTCCCCACTCACACACCCAACCCATCAACTTCCCCTGCGCGCAGACACAGACTTTGTTACATGCTGGGCAGAGAAAATGCATCCCAGTGGCCTGCGAGTCTCTGCCTCGTCTGCACGTTCCATTCCCCAGGCGACAATAGGCTGCCTTCAATTCCGGCTTTATTGCTGCTCGACGTTATTACACGTCGCCCGGGCAACGTCTCCTCCTCCGCTGATCTCTCTCTTTTCCCCCCGCTCTCGCTCCCTCGTCTTCTCCCACTCGCTCACTCTCACCCCTTCTTTGCCCTCCCCTCCCCTCCTTCCATCCCTGAGGCTCTCTCTCTTTCCTTCACCTCTGGTCACAACTCTCTCTCGCCCACCTTGCCTCACTAATCTGTCCAAAGCCAGGTTTCCCAACTTCTCTCTCTCCTTTGTTTGTCTGTATCTCTACCGCCCAGTCGTCTCCCTTCTGCTGGCACGTGTGCGTCGATGACAAACCCTCGCAAACCTCAAGACAAGACGCAAGTCAGCGGTGAATGACAAATTCACTCATGCGGAGTGCAGGGCTGAATAACTCCACCAACACACACACACAATCCTGGGACTGTAGATGCGGGAGGAAACAGGTGCATTCACGTGGCAGTTCCAAGGACAAACTCACTCTCGCAAACGGTTCGAGGAAGGGGGACCATTTGGAAGCAGTCGAATGTGTGGCGTTTACAAAGCTACTGTAAATATTCCATAGAGCTGACAGTTCTACTGGGCCTGAGGACAGGGCGTGCAGGATAGAGGGGAACAGAGGTTCTGGAATAACACAAACACATCCACACTCCACTAACCGTGCTCCTGCCGGCTCCAAACACAGGCGAACGAAAGCACTAATGACTCAACACTCTTCTCTCTGGAACATGTGCCCAGACACAAACACACACACACACACTATTATAGAATGAAATGAGTTTGATGCAGGCGGTGCCCTGAGGGGCCCTAACTTAGCGCCCGGGGGCGGAGGACAAAGACGTAGTGTGTGTGAAAGCCTGGAGCCGTGAGGCCTTGAGGTGGCCTTGGGACAAGGCGGCGTGAACGAGAGGTGCGCCACGTGAGCGCCACGCTGTCCATATTAGACCGGCCCTCGGACGCCTAATCAGGAATGAGCAGAGAGCGCTGGTGATAGATGCCTCTCCTAGTGGGCGGGGATGGGGGGCTCAGGTGAAAGGGGACCCTGAGGTGAGAGGTTCAAAGAGCATTGTCTCGATGTTACAAAGGAACCGCTCGAGTCACTGGCCTGGGACTCCTGGGGCTACCTTGGGTGTGAGGGATCAAAGGAAATGGGTCCTGTTCTATAATTAACTGACTTGGGTGTTCACTCATAAGCCTGACCTAAATTATGATCTTATCACAGGCAGCCATGCCTTGGGTTATGCCGCCGATGTGAGTGCCATACGCTAACCACAGTTTATATTTCCTCAAGCTGACGATTGAGCGCGGCGATAATGAATAACGGGTGATCTGAAAGCTGAGCTCGAGATGAAGGGTATGTTTGAAGGACGTTACCTGGACGGCCCATCTGGGTGGGGCTTGACAGCAGTAGAAGGCTTTGAGACGCTCCATCACAGGGCAGGCCTTGGTCTCAAAGTGGTCCACTATAGTCTGAAAAAGAGGGGGAGGAAACCAAATCAAAAACACACAGACGGCAAACTCAGTCAAGTATTGGTTGTGTGGCTCACTGCTCCATAAGTAAATGTAGCTGTTGCTGGCATCGGGTTTAGTTCTTGTTTTTCGTCTCCATCCTGTTAGTATTGACAGGTTACACGGAGGCCGAGGGGGTCATTAGGCACTCAATGAGCGCTGTCCGGGGGCATCCAGGAAGACGAGGCGCACGCGGGTAAACACGACGCTGCGACTGCCACGACCTGCGACTGCCACGCCAAATGAGCCACAGCTGACCCTCATCCAATTGTTATCGTCTCGTTCTCCAGTCTCCCTCGGGCGAGACAGGTCATTCCATCACCCGCACGACGAGCCTACAGCCCACATTCTCCCCGCTACGGGGAGAAAGAGGTATTTGTTTTGCGCCGGGAATAATTGGTCCAGACTTTTTAAAACTTTTGTCACAACAATAAGAGTCTTTATTTCGAAATATATTTGAAACAGAAACAATCCCCATGGCTCGTGACATAGAAAGCCGGGACATATTTATGGTCCAGGCATGTGCTGGGTCATCATGTCTGGGTTGGTGGTCTAATCTCAGGGCCTGGTACAAAGACCAGACTCCACTGGAGAGATTTGGAGCCAGGCAGGCTATGACGGTGTGTAATTAATAATACGTTGATAAGAGTTGTAGCTGCAGAGGCTTCATTTGGCTCCATGTTTAAGGAATTGAGAGGAAATTGGGCGAGGGTTTAAGAGGATTACGGCTTTTTTTCTTCCTTATTCTTATTTGTATTTTTTTACGAGACAAAAGAAACCATCCAGACTGGTGAGTCATGCTGATTGCATTTTCTTGGGGACCACGAGTGCAGACACTATGACAGTGACACAACCGAAATGCAGACGGACAGAAAGACATCTTTGCCTGTAAATTGACGGCAGAAAAACAAGACATATGGAGATAAACAAAACAGACTCACTGCCGGCACACTCTGTGTCTGCTGAGGTCGTCTGTCATTAGTCTGTATAAACTGCATCTGGCCTCATCCAATTCCACAGCAAGTTGACAAACAGGGTCGACCAAGTCATTACCTCCCTTGCACAACTCAATATGAGACAGCAGCATACACAATAACCTTGTCTCAGAGTTTGAGCGTGGACGACCGATAAGAGTTTCATTTTAACCGCAGTACCTACAATACCTTCTGCAAAAATGCCGTTTTAAAACGGTTAGTTCACAGGGTGTCCTTGTTGCTGAGAATCTGCACGTAATGTTCTCTGTCTAACTTGTGTTGAATGAAAGGCAATATTGTAAATACACAAGTATTTCAAAAAGGTTCAAATGTTAGCATAAATCTGAGTTAGCATACATGGCTTATAGGGTATTGTACAGGAAAAGGTGTCATCTGTGATGACTCACTTCGTGTTATTTAGGCACATGCACAAAGAGGAGCCAAAATCAAAGGCGACAACAGTGATCTGCTTTCATGATTACAGCAGGGAGCTCTCGGCTATGAGCCTTTGATGTTCCCGAATCAGGATACAAATTTCCTCTGTCCCCCACCCCCAAAATATAATGTGTCAATCAGGAACCTGCTAATATCTTTCAGTATTTCACAAAAACTGACGAGAATAAACAGCTTAGTACCTTAAGCTGATAAGGGCAGAATAAATGTGCCTTTTGACAAGCCCCGTCTTGAGATGCACCGCATTCGATGCATGTCGATGCAATTTGCATTTGAATGCCCGATTCTGGGTCCAAGTCAGAAGAGAGGATGAGGGCTAGGACGATTTCTTTCCGGGATGAACATCAACATCATCCTGAAATTGGATTTCCAGTTGGCTTGGTGCAATCGTTTTTTCCATTAATGACGAACAAGGATTGTTGGAGGGCAGAACTCTGGATGACTGATACCTCATTTGGTCCCTGCATGGCCAGTGGACGTCTTCAAAACATACATGGGAGGATGGAGGAACATTCTGGAAGACCACAGGCAGAACATGGAGACCACCACAACATGTCTGCTTGTGTGTGGTAGGCGATTGAGAATGACTCAAAGACTAAAAAAGATTTCATGTTCACTTGAATTACTCGATTAATGAAATAATGGAAATCTATATAACTTCACAGCAGCAGAAATGTATGTGCATACAGGGATTACCTTCAGAACCATGATCAGATTGAATGTATGAGGAATGGAGAGGTATGAGTAGTTAATTCCCTAAATCTAGACAGTTTAAAAAAAGACACTTTTCAAAGAACGCCTTTAAGCTCCATATGCCAAACATAGCTCCTGGTGTTGGTCTGACAGTTCATTCCTCAGCACCTGTTGCCCCCTCAGTGTTCCACACAGTGACCTTTCTGCATACATATTCCTAATTATGACTTTGCAGGGAAATGGCATTTACTGACTGTATATTACAGCCCAACAATTACAGCAGAGAGGTGCATTCATAATAAATATGAGAGCTCCGTGGAGCAACTCAAGACAGAACTTGTGGAAATGCCTTCCAGCACGAGGCACCTGTTTCCTTCCCAGGCCTAATGCATCTCAGAACGTCTTTTTTTCTTTTGAGCACAAACTGCTGACTGCGGCACTGGGACTGAGGCACTGGGACTGAGGCACTGGGACTGAGGCACTGGGACTGAGGCACTGGGACTGAGGCACTGGGACTGAGGCACTGGGACTGAGGCACTGGGACTGCGGCACTGGGACTGAGGCACTGGGACTGAGGCACTGGGACGGAGGCACTGGGACTGAGGCACTGGGACTGAGGCACTGGGACTGAGGCACTGGGACTGCGGCACTGGGACTGAGGCACTGGGACTGAGGCACTGGGACTGAGGCACTGGGACTGCGGCACTGGGACTGAGGCACTGGGACTGAGGCACTGGGACTGAGGCACTGGGACTGAGGCACTGGGACTGAGGCACTGGGACTGAGGCACTGGGACTGAGGCACTGGGACTGCGGCACTGGGACTGAGGCACTGGGACTGAGGCACTGGGACGGAGGCACTGGGACTGAGGCACTGGGACTACATCTCAGGGGTATTATTGATTGGACTCACAAATGACATTTGAAGTATGAAGAAATTGAAATTGAAGTTTTCTGTGTACAGAGATTTAAGTGGAAAAACAAGGTCCCTTAATCAAAGACAGTACAGCACCAGTTTGGTTCAAAGCGACAGCATTATTTTGGGTTTATACTTTCATAAACAACACTACTCATAAGAGTAATATTATTTTGATAAAGGTAACAAAAGACAAAACAAAATAAGTTATACTGAGCCCTGATAGCCTCAAAGGACCAGAGTATCTCACTCTCATAGAAAGGGCGATTGGCCAAATAAAATAATCTATTAAATGGCAACTAACAAGACAATGTGCTCGTTTATAAATATGACCTTTATGATCGCAACCTCAGTTGCTCCAATGCAAAGCAGCCTTCAGCTTGGCAATGACGACACAAGGAGTTGACCAACATGAACAATTGGTCTGTGTTTCCCCATCTTGAACAGGAACTCAGAACATAGATAACAGAGTAAGAATAACAACCAGAAGAGTAGGCCAGCCCATAAACATCCTACAAATGAGGGGGAATACTTAAAAACACTGACATACTGCTGGTAACAAAGCCTCCAAACTCAATAAGTCATTCGCTCCAAAACAAGAAGACTGGATTCATGACATTTTACGGCCATGTCTCCCCCCCCCCACCACCACCACCTCTAACTTCCCCCCAAGCAGTGCAGGGTGTTAAAAGTTAAATCCCATCGCTGTGCAGGAGGGAGAACTAGGAAACGGAGAGGAGGGTAAAAACCCCGTCTTTCTGCTGTCCTCCCCAGGCAGCGGTGCGTGAAAGGCTGCCTGTCAATCCTGCTCTGTGCCCAGTTTTGCTGTTTGGGGACCGGGGTGGGGGGGTACAGTGATTGAGCGTGTCTGTCTCACGGGGGATTGGAGCAGGGTGGCTTCTCAGGGTGGATGGGTGGGGTATGGGGGGGGGTGGGGGTGGGGGGAGGTTGTCACAGGAGCACTTGATGTCTTTCTCCCGCAGTGATGGACGGGTGGCTTCCGTCTACCCATGATCCTCTTCTCCCATCCCTGTGTCTCCTGTGCGGCCCTGATCCCCCCCGTCCGTCCGTCTGTCTGTCAGACTCCTCCTCTGAGGTTTGCAACAGGACGGACTGCAGAGCTCTGTGCACAAACATTTCAAGAGGAAAGAGAGGGGGGGGAGAGGAGGGAGGGGTAATGGGAGGGGGGGGCCGGAGCAATTGAAACCAGACTTTTTTTTTCTTTCTTTTTTTTTCTCTTTGCTGTGGAGAAACACTGCAGCGTCTGGTGTGCTTTAAGACTCTCCTGTTCTGTACCCGCCGCCAGTCGCCACCGCCCGGGCCCCCAACCTGCTGCTTTATGATTGTGACCTTGTCTGTCTGGGTCTGATAGCCTGCTGAACACCTGCAGGACGAACGCCGAGGCTGGTGAGCAGCGCCGCACATACGCGCGCCATGATGTCATCCGAGCACAGCGTGCACAAAACCCATTCGAGCAACATAAATTCGGCCCCCGGTTCACGAATCGGCACATGGGACACATGCACTCGAATGTCTTTGCGCTGACGTAGGAATGCAAGTATGTGTGTGTCTGTGTGTGTGTGTCTGTGTGTGCGCAAAGTGTGGTGTGACGTGTGGGGCATGCGTCCAGTATGACACCATGCACCCTGGGTGGCACCCTGTGTGCGCCCACACATGTTCTAATTAGAGAGCCAGGTGGAGAGGGGGACTCGTTATCTTGTGAAAGGCACCGTCGCACGCCCGCCCGGCCGGCCAGGCTCCCCCGGCCCCCCAGCACACCGGGAGGAAGCTAGCTCCCCGCTTCCTCTGTTATCACAGAGACCAGAGGGGGGCCGTCTGTTCCCAGGTTGCCAGTCCCACACTAAATCAAACCATCCTCCCCATGTCAGGAGAGGGGGGGAGAGAGAGGGAAGGCAGGATGAGGAGAGGAGCGAGATCATTTGAAATGTGAGTGAGAGGCAGGGAGAGAGAGAACGAGAGAGAGAAATAGAGAGATCGAGGGAGAGAGATAGAGGGAGATAGAGAGGGAGAGAACGAATGAGAAGTGAGGGCCATGGATAGAGAGAAGGGAAAGAGAGGTGGGGAGGAGGATGGATGTTTTACAGACACACCAGTGACAAATATCCTGCCCCCCCTCTGCCGGGACAGGAACCCGGCAGAGAGAGGGGTGTCTGTTCTCCGCCGGCTTATTCACAAGTCCCCTCGGCTCTGGCAGACAACTCTCCGAGGGAATACTGATTTAAAGAGTCTGGCTGTCGTCTGGCTGGCTCCCATAGAGCGTGCTGTCGCGCTAACGAAACGGCGTGTGATTCAAACACGTGTTTAGACACTTGACCTTAGACCCGACTCCGCTGAAATGATGGATCGCGCACCACAGTCAAACTTGCGCTCGCATATTATGCCAAGCTTTTCAAGAACCGCGGTTCTACTCCTGCGTATTTTGAGACACATCTCGAACGCAAACCTTTTAATACATGCGAGAAAAGACACACTTGCATTCCACAACAACCCTTATGGCATTGCAAAAACGGGGTAACAGCAGATGGATGCAACTCAATAACGGGCCGCGGTATGGGAACTATATAGGGGTCAGATGGCTGAGCGGTTAGGGAATCGGGCTATTAATCAGAAGGTTGCCGGTTTGATTCTTCCCGGCCAGAAGACGTTGTGTCCTTGGGCAAGGCACTTCACCCTACTTGCCTCGGGGAGAATGTCCCTATACTTACTGTAAGTCGCTCTGGATAAGAGCGTCTGCTAAATGACTACATATATAGTGAGCCGATGGGAGGTTGGATGATCCCCTCACCTGTGTCTGCATCATGGCCCTCTCCACCCTCCTGCCACTGCCTCGCTCCAGCTTGGTCCTGAGGCACAGGGCCGTCACCTCCACGGCCCAGAACTTAGGCTGGGCCAGGATGCACTGTAGAAAGATGAGGATAGTTAGAACAAATGGATGAACGTTTCCTTTGCTGCCATTGGCACACACTGAACAATGACGAATGAGAACGACCCACCAAAGGATGAGTGGCAGGAAAATCACAAAATGAGTTTGAGGATATCGACATGGTTAGTGAAAAACATTCAATCCTGAACATGTTTGTCAGAAGGCTCCTTGACATCAGCAGATTATCACGTCGGGTGGATAAAGGGAAATCCTTCGTTAAATGTTTACACTTGATAAATCACCACAACTCAAATCAGAGGTGGGGACAGTCGGTTTCATGAGACCGTGGGTGTGTGTGTGTGTTGGCGTAGCACTCGGTGTGCGCGTGGACGAAAGAGAGGCGGATCCCACTTCCTGTCTGCGACAGGAAGCACATTACTCATTCCAGAGTGCCGGACCCCTCCCGGTGTGAACGGCTGTGCGTCTCGTCCCCCAGCACTGAGGTCATGTCTGCTGAAGGACAGACAGGCGGGGACGACATGGGAGGGGGCGTAGAGGCGTTTCCACACCACTGGACCTTTCGCACAGTAGGTCGCTCAACAGAGCTTTCCAATAAGCTGCAGCAACAGCAAGAGGATCGCCGTACGTTTCAGTTTCTTGGTTGCTTGCTTATCTACCTCCAAAATGGTGCGTCACAGACATTACAAGGCAACAGTGACATTCAATACCTCCGAGGCCAATAAGAACCAAAAGTACATCCAGAAGGCACTACTAAAGATTGACTTAATGTTGGCGCGGTAGGCAAGTTGATGGTGAAGATAAAGTGGATATATGAATCAATACATGTGAGGCCTTTCCAACATCTGTCTGCATTTACAAGTCTACCTAAGGTTCTTGTAGATTATTGGAAGAGACTTCCTCGTAAACATCAACAGATAACTGAAAAAGGTGCTACTGAGAGCTGGCAAGCGAGTAAAGTCACGCTATGTTGCCTGTGTGGTCTACTGGCTACATGGCTGGTAACGATTCCTCATCTGGGAAGCACATTGACAAAAAGGAATCAATTCAGTAAAGACATGGCCTGAAAACATCCCAGGACTGCTAGTCATTAACATCTGCCTCCTGGGGTGATGGGAGTCGAAAATGTGTCGTTCTCCTTTCCATCCCCTCGAATATCACCTTTCACTTTCAGTCAAGGAGCCTGAAGAGGAGAGTAAGTCAACAACTGGGAGACAAAGAGGGAGCGAGCAAGCGAGCGAGGGAGGGAGGAAAACATCCGTCCACAGAAGTAATGCCCCTATGGATTATTTTAAAGACAAAGTACCACAGCACAAAATGAACGTCGGTGATTTACGACTTGGGTCTCACAATGTTGAGTCTTACAAACGTTGAGAGACGCATCGAATTCTAACTAATAAATTAGTATGATTAATATGCAACGTCAAGCACACTGTTTGAACAGACACACCGACGTGAGCTTTTGTGTTAGAGGACACATCCAGCCTCAAAGACGAATGAAGCTTGGTCTTCCCTTTTGAGCTCCCTTCTTCCAGGCCCGAGTGAACACGTGTTCCCCCCTTGGCTCTCCTCGGACAGACTGGCCCCTGGGCCTCGTCTACACATCAGGCCTGATCTCAAAACAGCCAAATTAGTAGCAAACTAATGCCTGCATCTGGGCTCACACGGCCCAACGGCTCTCCTTCGACCAGACGGTTTCACATGCAACTCAATCCCAAAGTGTGGGAACGGTGCTGGTGAGCACATGGCAGGTGTGAGAGAAAAGGAGGTCGGAGCTGTGAAGGACTCGACATCAGGACGACGTCATGGAGTCGGCCAGACTCTTCAGGCATGACTGGAGCTCCATGGCCCTCTCTACTGCGTTTTCCTTCCTTGCTTTCTTGCCCGCAATCGTTTGTGCCAAGCTGCAAGATGGTTATCGCAAAGCAACTTCCTCCCATTGGGCTGAAAGGAGACCCAACTATTCTAGAAGGATCCATAGTCCATCTTCTTGTCCCCCCTCACCTAACCCAGCTTTATAGATAGAGGCCCTTCCCAGAAGCAAAGTTTAGAGTGGATGGAGAAGACAGTGAACCAAAACAGAGAGTTTACCAAAACATGCTGCAGATTCTATCCCCCCCCTAAGCATGGAGATCTTACGACAGTCTTTATTGAATTAGATGATGTAATGCACCAGCCTGCCACATCTGTGGGGATAGAAGAGGAGAGCCTGTCTGGATGCTCTACATAACAAACTCAAATCCACGGTTGCACAGGAAATACTATTTCCAGACCACACTGTGGTATTACACGTTTGCCGACATTGATAAAACACTTTACACCCACATGGTGTTCTTGGTTTCTAGAGACGGTTATATGAAACAAAGACCATCTGAAAAGGCCAAAACGTGGCTGCATTACACTACGGGGCAACAATGACCAAGACACTTTTATTGTTTTTTACTTGGTTGCCTTGGGAATCTTAGTAAAGTTTAGAAACTGCATGACATTTTTTTTTAAAGGCTGAGTTTACAAAGCTACTGTTTACTGAGAACAGTATACAAGCTCTTAAATAAGATATTTCAGAATCTTCACAATCCCTACGGCCTTTGGAAAAAGGTACTCAAAGAAATGCAGGCCGTTTCAAGATAACACTAATGTCGATACCTGGGTCCTCAGATCCTTCATAGCAACCATCACTATGGGGGAACTTGCATCGATACTACTGTAAAAGATTGATATCTTCGCACCAGCCCCGGCCTTGTGGAATGTGGGTCGTTATTGAAAAGACCCCTTTTTTCTCACTCCTTCCCAATCGCTGTGCAATCTTATCTTAGTCATCTCTGAGCTCTAAGCCTGTCAGTTAACAGTGCAGTAATTTGATGGTGACACAGAGGAAAGAGGGGGTCAGCCAGAAGTTCACCAACACTGGCTTGCTAGTGATTAAACTTCAAGGTCTCTTTCACAGTCACAGTGATTTACTGAGTTTAGTCAGTCATGACACATGCGATGTAAACACGGTAAGTAAGCTGGATGATAAATTCATTTGGTGATTTTATTCAAATTCATAGTATCTGCAGAAATAAACACACCAATCACATTCAGCTAAATGACTTCAAATGAGGTACAAGAGCCAAAGTAACTAATGATAATTACAGTGTGTAGTCATTCCCTGAGTCGTTACTGTAGTCACAACATGAATAATTGAAGAATGAAATGCAAATACAGACCATTTGATTCAAATCAATCTTTCAAACATATAATTAGGATTTAACCACACGTGGTCACATTTGAGTTATTCATGGATCCATAACATTAAGTGGGTAAAAAAGAAAATGCAACACAGGAGGTAACAATTTGTGCTTTTTCGAAAACAAACATTGGAAAAGACGATCCGCACTGACTGACATGGAGCCCCAGACCAACTTCAGAAGCAGTCCAGGTATGATGAAAGAAGCGTCCATGCCCAGCGGCCTGCATTCTACCTTCATTAAAGCCTGTCAGCAAGCACTCACACAGTTGGCTGCATGGAGAGTTAACATGTCACATGACCTTAAGGCTGATGGAGGCTAGATTCAACAAGCTTACGTCATTTAAGAACCATCTTTAATGATTTTCATCACTCCAATTGAAAATGTAACAAAATAGATCTCCGGAACACAATACAACATTAGAATGGACAATAGTTCAGCTAAATCGACAATAATATACCAAACTCCAGCCTGAGCAAGCTTTTCCAATTTCAATCCTCAAACGATCAACTTTGTAAACGTGACCATATCCCTAGATAAAAAGAAAAGATCCGTGGCTAATGAATCGTTCGCTACCAAAATCTCCTTTTGTTGGCTCAGATCTTGCTTATGAGATAATCATCAGACCGTTGCAGTTAAATTCTTTGACACTTAAATGCCTTGAATAAATCGAGACATTAGCATGGGAAGTTCAGTCCTGTCCTCGGCACCATGTCCAACCGTACTTCCCACCACTCACAGCCATCAGCATTTCATCAGCATATGTCAACTTTCGTGTCAAAGCATCAACCAAAGTAGGTTTATGAATTTTCAAAGACTAGCTTTGGATGATTACAGATCATAATTACAGATAGTTCCTATGCATTGTCAAGGCATCGATGAGCGAAGACAATATTAGTCAATACAAAACCATATAGTCCATCGTAAATAGCCTACTAAGTTGTCTTAGGCCGGCTTGATTCAAGTGGACTGGAGATGCCAGAGGCCGAAGAGTCTCTGCCCAGTGTTGGGTAGACACGGCCTTGGCATATTTCTAAGGGACTACTTCTCAGGGACCGTGACAGCAACGTATCCCGACACATCCGGGGTCTCTAATGCGGAGAGACAAGTAAGCCTACACAGCCGCGGTCCCTCTTTGGAACGAGCCCTGGTCAGTCCGAAGGGGACACTTTGTTTCGTTTGCCTCCCCAATGAGGGGGAGGTAAAGAGCCTGGTGATCAAAACGGAGGCGACATGCAAGAGAGACATTTTAACCTCTGGGAGGGGTCACGGTGTGTGCTGAGCCGTGTGATCGTGTTTGAATTTGACAAAACGAGAAGGGAAGCAGTGTGACAGACACACCGACCGCTGGTCTAGGGTTCGTTTCTCCGTTTCTAAATACTACAGAGATTCAATTTTCATATATTTTGTCATCTTTTTATAGGCCTACTGTAGCTAAGAAGCCGCTTAGAAAAATGAAGTGCAAATACATTCGATTTGCAGACAGACAGCTTAATTTCCTAATAAACTTGACCACCTAAAAACTATATTTACATACATTAAAAAAAAATCTATACATGAAAGAGGAAGCTGTGGTTAAGACATCAGGCTGAAGCAGACTGGAGATTTACAGCAAGACAGTCACATAAACTCTAGGGCAATAAATTAACCTCTGTGGCCAGTCCCTTTTTTATTCCAAAAGAAAAGGAAGAAAAAAAAAGAGTATAAAAAGAATTAAAATTGGGCATTTGAAATTGTATTTATAGATTTTCCCCTCATGTGAGTGAAGCCTTAAGCGGTCAGTTAAAATTGGAGATGGTCCTTCGTTTCATTCCTGGATAGTGAGGCAGTGTGAGACATCATTGGTCTGTGACCAGGGGACCAACTGTCGGACACGTGTGTATCTACTCTATCTAGTCACAGTCCGTTTCAGAAGGAAATGCAAATAAGGGACTGGTTATCATAAAATGGTGCCAAATGATTCACTGCAACAACAAAAAAACACTAACAATTACCGCTTTTGACAAACTGGTCCATATCACAATATTATAGTGAATGATCAAAACATTTTGTTAGATGTAAGACATGAAAATACATCAACCAAACCTTGTTAAAGCTCATAAACAACTGTCTCTCTTCTCACATTGAAGACAACAAGCATTCCTGGTACAGTGCCAAATGAATGAAGGCTTCCACATTATCCATCAACCGATCATATCTGGGTCCTGACCATAACTGTGTTTTATGATTCAACATGGCATCGAATGGATTAACTCTTCATTTCCCATGTTGGTTTGAAGAGTCTGGCTGAGCTGGAATCAGAAGCAGATGAGTGATGGCCCCAAGGTGATCGTCTGGGAAGAGATGAAGAGAGAAACCCCAGAGGCCCCATCTCTGGTTTCCACCTCATGGAGGTGTAGAGAGAGGCCTCACCAAGCCTTAAAGTTGACCCCTATCACGACCAAGTCGACCCCTCTGCAGAGTCTGCCCTGCTCCCGCTTCCCCTTCCATTAAAAAGAGGGGCGGTGGTGATATCCAGGTTCGTTTGCAGGGGACCCTATTATACGTCCATGTTTTCCAATAAAAACCCAAACATGAATTTGATGGAATTTATTCTCTGTGAAAAAATCTATGGATCTACTACTCGACAGATATGGAACAATAATCGTCCATTTTGAGTAAGTATCCCCAACTGAGAACTAAACCTGAACCAGACACTACGAGAGGGCTGTGCCAAACGACTGGTGCTTGAGTGCAGCTTCTACCGACGTCCGTCAAGGGTTGGCTGACAAAAATAGAGTGGCGTTGAGGAGGGCCAGAGGTGTGACAACCATCTAACCAGCCTGCAGATTCCTGGATCCACATGTAGGCTGGGAAGATGCCTGCTCACACAGCCAGCAGCCATTGATTGGAGGAGTCCAGCAATGCTCGACAACAAATGTGACTCATGGCATTGTGTCACACTCCAGCTGAGTTGTAGGGAAAAGGACGTCAACGTCGTAAGATTCAGAGAGAAAAAGTGAAAAAAGGGGAAGAAAGAATTGCCTTGTGCTTCTGTACCCGAGTAATAGAAAATGACTTTATCCTCACTGAACTAATCAAACTAAGGGGACATCTTGACATATCTGCTCCATTCATCCACAGTGGGGGACTAATTCATTACTCACACAGACAGGAAGGGAAGGGGAAGGAAAGGGACTCATTCAGGTGTGTCTTCCTAAGGGTCGCCTCCTGTCCCTCAGCACATTCAGAGCCCTTAACCTCCTATACCTACACACAGGTGAACACACAAAGCCCCAGAAACATTCATGGACACAGGGCACTCTGTTCTCACACATACTAGGCCAGGAGGATGTTAAATCTACACACCCAGTAGTCCCTGGACACCCATAAGCGACTCCATTCATCTCTGTCTACAAGTGCTGTATGGTCGTTTCAGCCAGAAAGATAAACCCACTACCATCTGCCCATCCAATTACTGCCATGTCAGATCCAGATTAGAAATGCCGTAGGGAGACCAGGAACGCAACTCCAATAAGCAACATGTGTTCTCTGGAAAAGAAGTACCTCCACCTCACCACTCTGAGGGCTAACGCATTCAAACACGGCAAAATTGCAAAAAGAGTTCAAATAGAAATGCCAAGGGCATATTGAAATGCCACCTTTGGCTGTCGTTAAACTAATGAAAAAAGATTCAGAACATGCTATTCAAAATCCAATAACAATTAAAAGTTAATTATGTCTGTAGCCTTGCCATTTCAAGAAAAGAAAAAAAGAGAGAAAGAAAAAAAATCTATTACCATGCCCTCTTCAAGAGGTTTGGGAATGAGGCATTGGGCTCTTACCGCAAGTAATTACGTTTATACTGACAGAGGTCTTTACTCTGTGTCAGAGGAAGACACATTTTGTGCCAAAAAAACGGTGCCGATGTCTACAGCAAGAAATGAAGCTACAGTATGACTCACTTTCTC
This sequence comes from Mallotus villosus, assembly GCA_903064625.1. NCBI lineage: Eukaryota > Metazoa > Chordata > Actinopteri > Osmeriformes > Salangidae > Mallotus > Mallotus villosus. The sequence goes on from CAEFZP010000358.1 coordinate 63,776, forward strand.
ACCTGCAATTAGTGCCACTACCTCTCGCTCCCTTTTTCTCTCCTCTCTTGCTTTTATACCCTCAAATCGACTTGTGTCGGACCGAAGGGTGGAATCAGCAGAGCGAGAGACAGCCAAAACATTTCCCTTTTCGACAGAATAAATAACTTCCAGTGAAAAGCTGTGCTACAACTTGTGACATTGGCTTATTTGGCAGAAAATTGCAGCTGCGTGGAGAATAGGTCAGGGACGATCAGTGGTTGATGGATTTCCATTTCTACCATGGTGATGCTACGATGATAACATTTGAAAGGAAATCTTGCTCTGTTCCACACCACAATTGAGGTTGGCCTGAAAGGAATATCTCAGCCTCACGTTAAATCATTTCTAGACCCTTCTCTAACAGCCAGACACATGTTTCATACCTACGACTGTAGACACAGTAACAGAGCCCATTAACCATGAGCCGAGTACAGACACACAATCAAAGATGCTCATATTCTTCTCATCACCCTTAGAGACCCCTGTCTATTTTTACATTCATCTGTCTTGTATTTGCAGTAAGCATCACCACATCGAGCCCGCTGGGAAAGCGCTGCCCTTGGCCTGTCTTTTTTAGTGAGCTCACTTGTGAGGGAAATTCAGAGCAGGGAAAAAGGCCCGATTCAACGAAGCAGGTCCAAGACCGCATGACGTGGCTCGCCAGCATTGTTCCAACTATGTGGGAAACTGTAACATGGGGTTCACAAAAGCCAGTCCCAAAACTCAACAATGGTAGGAAATAAATCGCTGACCCAAGCCTGGCTCAGGGTTTGAGGACACACCCACGGGTGGACCTGTGGCCACTAGAACCTGACGAGAAGTGCTGACTGGTAAGAAACAACCTGAAAGCGGTCCAGGTGAGCAGTGCCAACACTGGGATTCGAGCACGATGCCAGGGCTGCAGACCAAACCTGCCACGTCATTTACATCTGAGGACCAACAAAAGGAACCTTAACCAAGTGGTTGTGTAGGCTGGAATATTAGGGCAATTCAAACTTGGTTTGGAGCTCAGTGCACAGCAGTCTCTCTCCGAGGGAATGATTACAGCAATTATAATTATTAACAATTCTAAGGCATCTACAGACGCTTTCAATAGTAATGACTGGGAGAAATGATATTGCCAAGTACTGTACACTGCACTTTTATATTTCAAAAAATGCTGACAAAATGAAAAGCTGCATAGACACCTGCAATTGGAAATTCTTGCTTGCGTGCGTCGTAATAAATTCCCTCTCCACCCGTTCCAACCATAGCTTAAAAATACATCCTCATCATATGGCACGAGGAATTATGAGCAGTTCCATTTACCAATAGACATTTTAACTTTGACCCCCACAACATGACCATTTTTAAAACGGTATTTACAGCACTTAACGACTGGGGCCGTGAAAGAGGTCTCCTGGGTTTAATTCCAGCAGAAGTGCTAGCTCAGCTGCACTATCGTTTACCGTTTCCTTCAGCGTTCCCCTAAAAGTTAATCTGAGAGAGCAGAAAAAAAAGAAGAGGCTCTGTCCCTGGTGAAGTATGAATCTCACCTCCCGTTCTGCACCAATGGACAGGTTATTCTTGGACTCCATCTTCCCTATAAAATAGGATGTACATTCCATGCATTTAAATATGAGACGGAATAAAACGGCAGTAATATGTCAGTCAGTGATGTACAAAGAGACATTGATTTCTACCAGCTTGGCCTTCGGAGTGGTGGTGATGGGCTGGTCTGTAGTTATCTTCCACTCAATACACTTTCTCGGATTTACCATTCTATGAGATTTCATTATCTTATGAGTTAGTGAGTTCCAACCACAGACCATCATTGCAAATCATCAGCTCTGGGGCATTTTATGTAGAGTATGGCAATAATTCAATAAATCCGAAGGTCCGAACCTTGGATACCTTAAGTAGTTAGGCCCCTTCTCAATACCTACAGTATGTTGTCCTTCTATGGTCTTAGAATGTTTCTAGGTAGATTCATTGTACAAAAGGTTAAATCAGGAACATGGGGGCTAACAACATATTCAGTAGCTAAGTCAAATTTGCAAAGGACCAAGACTGCTTTACTAGGTGAGGGAAGGCAATAAATCAAGAACATTTGGGGAATTATAGAAAACAAGGTGTAAATGAATAACAATAAGAACTTTTCCATTATTGCTAGGCCATTGAAAACACGTTCCTGACAACCTGGCACCTGTCTCACCTCTCTCTACCCTGACCCCGGCAAACCTGGCACCCGTCTCTCACCTCTCTCTACCCTGACCCCGGCAAACCTGGCACCCGTCTCACCTCTCTCTACCCTGACCCCGGCAAACCTGGCACCTGTCTCACCTCTCTCTACCCTTGACCCCGGCAAACCTGGCACCCGTCTCACCTCTCTCTACCCTGACCCCGGCAAACCTGGCACCCGTCTCACCTCTCTCTACCCTGACCCCGGCAAACCTGGCACCCGTCTCACATCTCTCTACCCTGACCCCGGCAAACCTGGAACCCGTCTCACCTCTCTCTACCCTGACCACTGGCAAACCTGGCACCCGTCTCACATCTCTCTACCCTGACCCCGGCAAACCTGGAACCCGTCTCACCTCTCTCTACCCTGACCATGGCAAACCTGGCACCTGTTTCACCTCTCTCTACGCTGACCCCGGCAAACTAAAAGATTCATAATGCCAGCCCTGTCGCAGGAAGCTAATGTTCAAATTCACAAATCCTGTCAGTGGTGGTGATTATTTTTCCAGGGAGACCAAGATTTAATGGCAAAACGAAGTTTTGGCCCACGGCTTTGCCAGACCTTAGGATGGCCTCCAGAGAATGATTGTTTTATTCTTTTCTTGTTGCTTTTAATTTCCTGTCGGTCATGTTCCTTCCTCCAAGGAACCTCTTTGCCCTCGATGGACCTTACCCTTGCTGTGCTCTTCAAAACGCTCTCGTCTACCCGGCCAAGTGGGCTATCTGATTTCCGAACATGACGTCTCTAAAGTGGAGAGAATGTCTCCGAACAAGCTTATGGGTGTTGAAAAAATGAGCTTGCCTCCACTTTGAAACCTTTGCCAGAACTGCTTAACATCCAAAAGTTACAGCAATGGAAAACCACAGCTGTGAGAAACCGCACCCATCCCTGTTCTCTCTTGTGGTGCTTGGGATCATTTCAGGATTAGGATCGTTTTCCCGTCACAATAGGCCGTCCACCTGAGCCCGGGGCCCAGCGGTTTGAGGAGGGGTTCAGAGAGATGGGAGGGCTACGGGTTCAGACGGTGGGTGGGATACTGCCTCCTCTTAGGTCTGGAGAAGGTATCTACTGGCAGCCGCTCCAGGAATAATAGCGTTCTCTTTCAAGACCTTACAGCTGAAAGATGGTAGTGACCCCTGTATGTTTTAGACATTTGTATTTTGTGTGTGAGGGATCCGTGCCAAACCAGAGTCACAGGCTTACTTCTCCCTTGGACATAAAGATATCACACTTCAATCAGGGCCTAAGGGTCTGTGATGGGGCTTCTCTCCAAGAGAAAAAAGGCTGCAAGCTCTTGTAATGAATACAAGTGCATTTTGTAGTTGTGGATAAAAGCCTGCAATTATCAAGTAATAAATTAAGGAAGGGGTAGAGGGAACCAAAGACAAGCCCGAACAATCGCCAAGAAAATTACCTCTTAATATGGTTGTAAATTACCTCAGTCTCACTTAATCTAGACAGATCCAATTGCATTAAAAAAGTATACTTAAATCATTTTACATAATGAAACATGCTTGGTTTATGATTGCCATCTATGCCTCACGGATCCCATTTCAAGCAGCACACTTTAAACTTCTTGGTTAACTCCAACATGGGAACGCATACACAACTACAAAATAACTAGTGCAGTAACTTTGGGCGGCTCACAAGATGCATGACTCCTTTGATCAGGAGTCAGTGCACGATAGTGTACCGCCCATTGGAGGTGAATACAAGTGCACATCCTTGGGTCCTGAGCAATACACCGAGTTGTTTTCCCAAGTGCCTAGTTATTGAGATAATCACCCCACAGACAGACGCACAATCCCGCCTTTACAGCTAGAAAATGCAAAGTGAAGAGTTAGGATGCATTTCAGATCATTCCCCAACCCTGAAACATTTTTGACAAAATGTACCACAAAATCTTACTATTATCTGAGAGAGAATATAATCCCTTTCACATACATCAGAGGTGGGAATGCATAAATCATTTCCACATACATCTGAGGTAGGAATTCATTACCATATAAAGTGTTGTGAATTATGAATGGTGCCACAAAGCCCTTAGTCTGGGAAAACAAAGGGATGTAATGGAAAATACTTACACTAAGTGAAATAATATAACTCAACTGTGACAGCGCATGATGACTCAGGTAATGTCCACAATGCAGAACTACATGAAAAGATGCATAGGAGAAAAGTAGGCAACATTGCAACAGAACAGTAATGGATGTATAGCGTGGAACAATCCACAAGAAGACGTGTCCTTCGGCAGTCATACATTGCAGTCGTGCGGTGGAGACGACATGACAACACGACCGTGTACAATAAAACGATGCGCCGCTCAACAAGTGAATTGATCCGCAATGCTCGTCTCGAGGTCGTTTGCCTGAGACTGGCAGCTTGCGGCGCAATAAACGAGGTTGGATGCGGCTTTTGTCCTTCTAGCTCTCCATGAGAACGTCTTTGTTTTGCTGCGCAGGCATGAGCGGAGCAGATGGCCACGGACACATCTGACAGAGAAAGAGTGAGGAGTTCCAATGAGCTCCATGTGGAAATGATGTGATTGAGGCTGAACAACTAAGAGTCCTTGAGGTCTGCCACATCCTTTTCATTCCAAACAGACTCAGACTCAATGACCCAACACACAGACACACACAGACACACACACACATACCGCACACACACCTCAAGAGCTTTGCTTTTCCAGCAGACAAAAGAGGGAAATATTAACTTGCCACGACAGCAAGTGGAGCCAAGTCACGGCCTATTATGTTCCTCTCCTTTCCAGCTCCGCTTGGTGAGGTGCAGACAGGAGCGCCGGGCCAGGAGAACGCACACCTGGAGCTGTACTTGTCAGAGAAAAGCAAGCCGGGGCGAAGACAGGAAGAAAAAGCCTACGATTGGAAGTACATAAGCGATGCACTTCCGAATTGGTTCTATGAACGTTTTTCTGCCTATGCCAGTCGAAGCGCATAGAGAAGACCGGAAACGACGAGGGTAACGTGCTGAGCAGGCGAAGGTAGACTGGCCTTTGATGTGAGGGACGTAGGGTGTGGTGCATTGAAAGATGGTTGGATGAGATGGACCATAACCCTCTCTGATGGCAGAGAGGCAGGAAGTAAGAGGAGTGAGTTGGTCAGATAGACACCTACCTCACCACCTACCTCACCACCTACCTCTACCTGCCATAAACCGTCGCAGTGGTCAAAATGTGGTCCTTTTTGGAAGCAGGGGAGAGAGTAGAGACATGGCACCCAGAGCACGCACACACACACCACACACACACTTCTAAATCTAGTGAGTACTCACTGAGGTGAAGGCCAGGAGCTCCTCCTCAGTCAGCTTGTGGACAGGGTTGTTCTTCTGAAAATCAATGCTGTAAAAAAAAGAATTAAAAAATGACTAGCGTACTACACAATTAGCAACACACACACACGCAATATAAACAAGTGTTTTCGATCATAACGTCGGAACGACCCATTTCCAACCCCCTCTCACTGGGACATTGATTTAACCGCGGTCAAGTGCTTTGGTTAATATGTCTGACGAGCCATCAGTTCTTCAGCCATTAGACAGAATTGCCAGTGTTATGACAGAGAGGCTTTTCCATTGTCCTCCCGAGTCTGGCCGAACATCAATCTACATCAGCCTGCCATGCGAGGAGGGGGGGGGACGGGACGAGTGACTTCGGAACGTGTCGGTCGTTTATTTTGATGAAGAGTTCTCTTTGGCACCCGCATTCCCTTGTCGACCGTATGTAGCGACTTGGACAAAAGGCTGAGCACTTTGCATGGACGTGGGAGAAGAGGCCAAGCGGCTCTCTCAAGCCTTCCTTTACTCGACTGCGTTGATTCGTATCTATATGAACGCAGGACGGCATCTGGTTGAGAATAGTGCGAGTGCCGTTCAAGCATCTAGACTCGGTACAGACGAAGACTTGTTCAGGTGGTGCCAAGAAATGTGAGGTTTTCGAGCGAGCCGCTATCCAGACCGTAGTGGATTTCAATTTCAGGCAGATTAGGTGTAATAACAATGTTCCTTTGCGAATGTTGTTTATTATTTTTCCACTTAAATACAGTTAAGCGCAGTATTTGCCTGGTGTAGGAAACACGGGGCACGTTCTTCTGTGGTGTGCCGTCTCTGGCCAACAGCAACGTCTCACTCCTTTCAATAACCACTTGGTCAATTGGTCAATGCTGAAGGAGCCATGTCCTTCATGGTGAGAGGAGAACGTTGTGATTGGTGGATTTGGCACACTGGGGATAGTACCGTTGTGAATAACTTGTGTGTGTGAGCTTATGCGTGTGTCTATGCACGCGCGTGTGTGTGTGTGTGTGTGTGTGTGTGAATAACTGGTGTGTGTGAGCTTGTGTGTCAATGCGTGTGTGTGTGTGTGTGTGTGTGTGTCAGTGAATGCGTGTGAAGCATGTGACCTGTGGGAAAGCCACTGAGTTCACAGAGTTCCTCTTGGCATACTTTGCTGATCCTAAATGAATGAGGTCACATTACAGAAGAAATTTCAATATGATAAATCATTCACGAAGCCAAACCAACAACAATATTTGCATACTTACATTCTTTCTGAAAGACTTATGGTTTCTTCCTTTTCCAAATTCTCCAAAGAGAAAACGATACATTTCACCTATTTGTAGTCAATTATGTGTTACCTCCGGGATCAAAATCAATCAAATAGTTGCTCCCTGATCAAAATCTCTACTAAAATACCGCATATTTTTTACTTATTTTGAACTAGTTCACTGAAAGTTCACTATGGTTACAGTACAAGCCCATTATCCTGAAGAGAGTCACAACAAAGACTGACAAATTTGACTGGCAAGGCTCTCAAATGAGGATTCGATGACAGAATTTCCCAAATAATTAGTTGTTGGCACCATGCCACACTTACAGCTAGTAGTAGGTGCTGAGACAACTTTCTGGGACACAAGGGGGAATTTGAAACTGGGTAATATACCCAGAATGCACTGGTTTAGGGAGGGGTCTCTGATACCCAGCCAGGGTCTGAGGAAGAGGAGAACTGGAAAAGATGACATTCAAAACACTGGAGGTTGGAAGACAGTAGTGTTTGTGGAAATGCCTGCATTAAGGCTGTCAGAATACACAGAAACAGGAAATTAAAATAATGAGGTAATTATGATTCTGGGATTAGTACCAGCCTCCTGTCATGCTGCTTCTCATGTGAAGCACGACTGTCTTGACGAAACCATGATGTCCCTAGTCAAGTCAGTCGAGGAGAACAACTCAGACATTCAATCTGGCTATAACGTCTGCTCAGCCAAGACTATCACCTTTACACTCCACTCATTTCCCCGCAGGGATGGCAGACCAGATGCTCCTGTTAAAAAGACTGTGAGGGTGTGTGTGTGCGGGTGTGTGTGTGCGGGTGTGTGGGTGTGTGTGTGCGCGGGTGTGTGTGTGTGCACGCGCGTATAAAGGAGCCCAGCTGCAAAAAGGGGGCCACAGGCGCTACCGTGCACAATTCACTTGACTTTGACATCCACCTTCGAGCCTGCTCTAGACCAGACTAATCAAATCCACACAACTTCAGAGCGAAGGAGAGAACGCTTTGTTGGGCTGCATTCCTACTCATTTGTTACCAACCCTTAAGCTAGAGATGTTTAACTCCCTTCTCCTTGTCAAGGTCTAAACCTAAACATGGACATAAATCCTCTCTGACAACAAGTTATTTGATTAGGGGCCAGTCAGAAAAGTGCATGAGAGAGGATTGGATGAAGTGGGATTGGGGCTAAATCCATGTCTGTTACTCAGGTAATGTAGGTGAAGCTACAAGAAAAAGGGCTGTTAAAAAACTCTGGGCTCAGCAGGTTCTGCTTGATCACCGGACCAGAGACGGGGGGGTTATATGTGTAACGTCCTCGGACATTTGGCAGACTAGGGGGAAAATGCTGAGAGAAATTACATGGCCGTTTTTCATCAGAGATTTTTTTTGGTGGTCGACATTGAGATGAATTCTGCATCAATGCAGTTTCAGAGTTGAAGCAGTCATTACTTACCACTATGGAGGGGTGGGTGGGGTTCATGTGTGTACAGTTCACTTGCGAGATAAGCGGACGGAAGTGAAGAGGGCCACCCATACACACCCATACACACACCCACCATACACACCCACACACACTACACAGACCAAGGCCGCAACCAAGCCCCCCCCTACTCCGGGACCCACCCTTAATCCATCTCGAAGCTTCAGTCAATCCAATTATATCCCAGCGCAGGCTTAATTATGTTTGCTAATTATTCCACGCCCACGATTCACTCGCTCGGCTGCAGCGAGGCGAGAGGACGCCGACCTTTTAAAACGACAAGCCCTCTCTGTGTGCTCCCAACATGCCCAATTAAGGAGTCACGTAGGAGGGGCGTCCACAGGAAAGTGTCTCCATCTGAGCCACATGGAGAAACACCAAGCCAGTTGGGCTGGCTCATACAGTAGTCTTCTATAAGTATATTTCCCTTTGGGAATTTCTTTGAAGCTACTGTCACCAGGGAGAAGTTGAAGGGAGAGAGAGAGAGAGGAAAACAGGAGGCAGAGAGGCCCTTTCGGTAGGGAAGAAGAGAAGCTCAGCACAGAGGGGGCCTGACTATAAGGGACGGGAGGCCAGGTGTGTGAGAGGAGGACGACAAGTGGGCAGACCACCAATCAGGTTCAAAGCAGAGGGGCCCACCCTTATCATTCAGCACGGCGCACCATGAAAGCTAATGAGGCCGGTCAACTGGCTGAACCCAGTCTACCTTTCAGAACCCCCCTCCTTTATCTCTCTCTCTCCCTCCGTAAATTACCTCCCCTTCGCTAGGCCCCTCTCCACCCCACCAGACCACCCTCAACTCCGTTTCCCTCCTCCTCCTCCTCCTCCTCTTACTCGCAGTCTCGTTTAGCTTCACCTTCCTCTGCTCCACTCTGGTGCATAGTCCTTTTTCCATTCCTTTTATTCCCCAACTTTCTGCATCTTCAAACCCCGCCACACCCAGCCAAGAAAATGATGAGTGAGACAGACAGAGAGACAGACAGAGAGACAGACAGAGAGACAGACAGAGACATTGGCCTCGCCATCACCTCGTGTTATGGCACCTCTCAGGAGAGATAGGAGAGAGAAAACGCCAGAGCACGGAGCAAAGACATCACTCCGCAGAGGCCGGATCACATGGAATCGGAGGAAAACAGACACTGAATGGAACAAAAAAAGACGACCTACAAAGCACCAAAACAATAAAAAAGTCCCAATGAAAGAGCCTATAATAACAGTGATGTACTGTTAAGACTTGTAATAATAAAGCGGTTTAACAATAAAAAATGGACAATATTTTGTGAAATGGCTTTAGCTGAAGGAAGGTACAGAAAAAGGTTTCTGTGGTAAAGGTTTGAATTTATTTCTACATTTTTTTCTCTCTCCGCTCCAAACTGAGGCCTATTCCAAAGGTGCTGCAAAAACCATTGCCGTAAAAAGGGCCTCTGGCCTGGGACTCTGACAAGCAGACTTTTAAAAAATGAATCTGTAACATGCGCAAAAAAAGCGGCAGACTCTAAAAACAGTTTATAAGGAGGCTGTAGCGAGCCAGAGCAAGAGCAGACACGCACACACACCATCTTTCCAGACGGGCAGACAGACAGGAGCTGAGAGGGGGACAGACGGGTAGGCAGACAGGAGCTGAGAGGGGGACAGACGGGCAGGCAGACAGGAGCTGAGAGGGGGACAGGCGGGCAGGCAGACAGGAGCTGAGAGGGGGACAGACGGGCAGGCAGACAGGAGCTGAGAGGGGGACAGACGGGCAGGCAGACAGGAGCTGAGAGGGGGACAGGCAGGCAGGCAGACAGGAGCTGAGAGGGGGACAGACGGGCAGGCAGACAGGAGCTGAGAGGGGGACAGACGGGTCGACCTAGCGCTCGTCAATCTCACAGAGAGCCTTCCCAGAATTCTCTTTGGGGGACCTGAGTTGGCTCCTCAGTTGACCTTCAGCCGACCTTACAGTTTATCACCTCTCAGGGGGGGGGGTTGGCGACCCCCTCCCCTCTCTACTGATGATGATGAAGAAAATAACATTTAAAAATGCATGTTTGGTAAATGGCTTTAGTGATTGCTCAAAATGACTGAAATTATTATTTCAGATTACTTGCAATGGAATTCTAATAAAGACTCAATGTGACTACTAGTGCATGCTGAGCTCTGTTGACTGTAGAAATACCGACATGACCATGTCCGTCTCATACAGAAGGACACTTAAACTCCAAATAGCTTTAAACATCTTGTCTGATTGAGAGTGATATAGAAGACAGCTCTGTGTATACACACTTCACCCAAAAATGTGTACAACCAGCCCATCTGAACATGTCAAAATGACAAGAAGTGCCTCGGTATCCGGTAACAACAACTATTTGAAAGACGTGACACGTTGGCCATTTAAAAGGTGTATGGGTTAACAGGGTCTCCAGTGAGGGTGCGCGGGTCTCACCAGATGCCCAGGATGACGGCCTGCTCCTCGGCGCTCAGGTCAGGCAGCTGGTGCTCACCCGGCTCCGCCAGGTTGATCTGGTTCAGCACCGTGTCATCGCCCAGGTCATGGTCCTGTAGAGAGAGAGAAACACACACACACACATTAGCTCAACAGCAGGGGTTGAAGCCCCCGGCCCTAAATCATGGCCCATAAACGTAGACAGCCTCCGACAGGTGAGGCCCCCCTCTCCTAAGTGGATATCCACCTTTAGCGACCCAAGTTTGATGAGGGAACTGGAGTTAAGAGTTCAACCAGAGATATTTTTGGCGGACCTTTTCCGTGAGTCACTCGAAGGAGTCTCCCCTTCCAAGTCCCCCCCCAAAAAATGGTTCTTATCATGGTCTCCCCCCCCCACTCCTACTCCTTTGCCAGCCCTCGCTCTTCCTCTCCCACTCGCCTCTTTACGCAACTGAAATGTACATGGGCCCCTAGGAGTTGGTTTCAAAAGAAACATTCACGGGGAAAACAACACTTCAAACTATATTGGCCGTCAAAAACATGCACGTCCAAACACACACACTGTTGCAATTTTTTTAGTGCCCTCTATATTGAGTACAACGGGGTTATAAAAGGTATCCTCGGCTTCAGCATTTCCTTCGTAAACAAGTAGAACATTTCTAAACAGGCTTGCTTTCCAAACCTCGGATGAAGTAAACATGCAGGGTGGTCTGCCAGGAAGTCCCGGACGACAAATGGCTCTTGAAGTGGATTGAAAGAATGGAAAATGAGCTCCTTCCTTTTTCTGTGTCTGGCAAGAGGAGTTGACGTGCACTTGTTTGTCACGTGGTGTGAAACGCCAAGTGACACGGCCCGTTTCTGGTTAATGTGTCACGTACATCAGTTGGAGAGGTGGGCCAGTGGTGGGCCAGTGGTGGGCCAGCGTGCTCTCATGAACAGAGACGGCACACACGGCAGAAGATCCGCCTCTCCAGGTGGTCTCCAGGTCCGGGGTCTCCAGGTGGTCTCCAGGGGGTATCCAGGAGGTCTCCAGGAGGTCTCCAGGGGGTCTCCAGGAGGTCTCCAGGAGGTCTCCAGGGGGTCTCCAGGGTCTCCAGGAGGTCTCCAGGGTGGGTCTCCAGGAGGTCTCCAGGTGGTCTCCAGGTGGGTCTCCAGGTGGTCTCCAGGTGTCTCCAGGTGGTCTCCAGGAGGTCTCCAGGTGGTCTCCAGGGTGGGTCTCCAGGGGGTCTCCCAGGGGGTCTCCAGGCCTCCACCTGCATCCAGCTCTCCAAACGGCCACGGTAAGAGCAACCAGCATGGCCCTGGAGCCCCGCCCGGTATCGCCCCGGACAATCGTATTGGACCCGGTCTGCGTTTTCGAAGCCGTCTGAGAAACCAGCCATCTGTGGCAGAGCACAAATCTGGAGCCTAATCCTATACGGTGTCGTTTTCTTTGACGTCAAGGTGCTTCTATAGTTCATCTACATTCCATTGGCACGGCAAACCCCCGTCTATCATTTCCCTGTGCGTTCTACCCGCTGCCTCTGCGGTGCTGAACAGGCAGCACGCTCTACAGAGCAGGAAGAACACGGGCCGTTTGGGCGCCGGCTTTGATTGACACATCACTTTGCAGCTCCCGACGCAGACGTGGCTGTTGATCAAAGCCGACAGGAGTGGCAGTGTGTCTACTGCCATGCGGGAGGACTGGAAGGCGGCTGAGCAGTCATTTAATGCACACGTGTGAATTATTTAAGATGTAGAATGGCGCGCGAGAACCTGGTGTGATCTACGCCTGGTCGATCTAATTATAAGTGCTTGTACCAAAAGGACACTGCTGCAGCCAGACTGTGCACATGCACAAGTAGTGCTCCATGTGACTTGGATCCATAGCTTGGTCTGCCAGTGAAACAAAACACAGATCGACTCTGACCCCCGAGCTGAAATTCTCAGTAACAAACTCAAGACAGGAACGTACAGATGCTCGCTCTCTCTCCCTCCCTCTCCATTCTAGCCAGCCAGTCAGCTCTGGCTAATGACGGCCTTGATTGAGCCCATTTGCTCCCCTTCTGCCAATAATGAAGGCATTAGTGGTGTGAGCAGAGCCTGAGGTACTCTGCTGGAGCCCAGCCATGACCAGCAGGGAGAGAGAGGAGGGAGGGAGAGAGAGAGAGAGAGGAGAAGGGAGGGAGAGAGAGAGAGAGGGAGAGACAGGAGGAGAGGGAGACAGGAGGAGGGAGAGAGAGACAGGAGGAGAGACAGGGAGGAGAGACGGGAGGAGAGAAGGAAGGGGTGAGTGAGAGAGTAAGGGAAGGGGTGGGTGAGAGAGTAAGGGAAGGGGTGGGTGAGAGAGTGAGATAGTGTCAGTGAGAGTGGAAAGGAGTAGGAGAGTGAATATGAGAGTATAAGAGAGAGAGCGAGAGAGGAGTGCGAAGGAGTGAGAGAGTGGGTGAGAGACTGGGCATAAAATAGTGAAGACAAAAAGGGAGAGAGCAACAGAGCCACTGACCGCATTCAATATAAAAAATGACTGCATGCTTTGTTGACTCAGTTCAGCATTGTTTTATTATAATGAAGGTATTCAAAGGCAAAACAATGCATATCAACCTCTGCACTCTACCCTGGGGCTCCAAGACAACTACCGCTGCTAAACCTTTCCTCTCGGGTAAAGACATCGGGTCCAGATCAGCACCCTATCTTCATTCCCTGTGGGTAGATATCATGCCGCTACACCAAAGTCATGATGATTGCTCAACCTGGCTCACTGACTCTGAACTCTGCTTTACCAGACCTGCAACCAGAACCAATATGCTGTAAGCACCGACACAAATCTCTTCCTTTCCCTTCTCCATTCCACCCCTCCTCTGTCAAGAGTTCCTTCTTCAGCATCGGAGACATGCAAAGTGGAAGGCTCTCGGCATGATTAAGCAAAAAAAAACTGACAGATTACTCGTGCTGCGAGAACCGAATAAAGCCGTTCCGGCGCTCGCTTCCCGGAGCTCTGTCTTGCTGCGCGACGTCTTCATCTCTCGGTCGTTTCACGTAACGCACTGGTGGGCTCGGGTGAAAGCCGGGCCTAAACCACGGCGCCATCTCGATGGCTAACGCGCTACGCGTGGCTATGCTGCGAGTGTGCTGTAGGAAGTACTAGCGTGCGTCTCGGCGATACATCTCCCGCTGTCGGGATGGAATCGCGGCCCTGATGAATCCATTTGGTCCTCGTTGACAAGCGTGGCTCCGGGCCAACGTAGATGGATCCGACAGAGGGGACGCCGAGTACCCCGCCCGGGGAGTTGGAGTCAATCCTCTTGGCGCGCGCACACTCGGATGTCGGCGCAAATGGTGCGCTCCACACGGGTCGGGAGGGCGTGATTTAGTGTGAGGACGTCCAAACGGGGTCCTCGGTAGGATAGAGATATGCAGAGGGGATGATGAAGGGACGAGGGGAGAAAAAAGAGAGATGACTTACGAGGAAGGAAAACAAGACGGACCACGGTACAGAAAACAGGACTGGATGGCGGACTGGCGGGCTAAACAAAATAAAATAACGAGGAACTAGACTTCTGCACCTCCTTCTCTCTCTCTGTCTCTCTCCCCCCCCTCCCCTCCCGTCTTCCCCCACAACACCACACTTCCCCCACTTTCAGACACATCTGGAAAGGATGTTTGTGTGCGACGGTGTGTCTGTGAGTGTAAAACACTCCACCGACACTCCCGACTTTCACATCTCTCAAACCGAGAACCCCGAACACCACCACAGGGCCCTCGGCTCTTGTCGAGAGCCAGACCCTTTCCACAGGCATGCGCTGTGGAGCGAGTGTGTGTGTGTGTGTGCCTGCCTCTTGGACTCGCGTCTACCTCCGAGAGCGAGTGTGAGTATGTGTGAGCCCGCAGTGCTGTGGGCCTCTAATAGGCACCTCATCATGGCGGAGTGACACGGTCTGGGCAGCGAGGTGAGGGCCTAAGCAGCTGGGAGCCGTCTGCGTCACCTCGGCAACGCTCTACCTGCCGCACCAGACGGGCGGCCTCGCTAAGCGCTCCAGCAGACGGACGGACGGACAGACAGGACGACAGCTGATTAACAAGGCTCTCTGGGGAAGGTTCTTGATGTTTCGAGGCTGTTGTGCGATGTTACGGGCTCTGCTCCAACCTGGACAGGAGGCTCTTCTGGGTAGACCGGGACGGTAAATAACAGACGTGGGGGGGAGGGGGGGGGGTTGTGTCGTGACATGGAATGCTGGAGTCGTTTCTCCGGCATTCCATTCCCCTACAATCGCTTTGGGAAAGAATGCTATCCCCCGGCTAGCCGATTCCATAGTGTTGTAATTCTTCTATTCAAATGGTCGCAATCCAACCCATATCCTGGAACTGGCTAACCTTAACAGTGAACCTGCACGTTCCTGCTCACTTGGAACAAAAAAGGCTGAGAGGAAATGTGGGTGGAGAGGAGTCTCCTCGAATCACACGCCTGGAGGTCTGAGGCGCCTTGCAGTGATGCGGAGGAGCAGGTACGACTGTGACCGAATGTGTGTGTGTGTGTGTGTGTGTGTGTGTAGTACAGTATGTGACTATTAAGTGTGAGTGTGTGTGTGTGTGTGTTAAGAGTGTGGTGTGACTCGGGCAGAGCTGACAGGCAGTGTGCAGGGCAGCTCGTTTCCTCTCTCTCGGGGTCCTTTAGGCATGGCGCCTGTTTTCCACGTTGACAGAAGCTACACCACGGGGCTGACCAATCACCTCGCGACCTGTCGTCACCCAGGGCTCGGTGACATCATGGCTGGCCGGCCACATCCAGGCACCTGCACAGGGAAGGCCTTGGCAGTACTTCCCTTCTCTGGCACGATTCTCCCACTTCTTATGAACAAAAATACGGTGCACTGCCACTTTGATGGTGGAAGAGTGAAGAAGCATATTCCTCCTCCTTGGGTGAATGAGTTGGTGATGGCTGAGGTAGGTACAGATGCACAAACAATGTGCATTTGCACGAGATTGTAGTTTGCCATGTTCGAGCCAAGTGAGGCTCTTAGCCAAGCCAAGCTCGTACTCTTAGGGGAATGGACTTTCCAATAGGACTCAGAGAGCGAAAGAGAGGTCAAGCATAGTGGTGATCCTGCTTGGAACAGCACGCAGACACGACACAAAAGCTCCTCGCTAGATTGAGAAACCCTCGCAAAAAAACTCCACTACTTGCTTTTTTTTACCTCCGCGCCATCGGAGGCATGGCCATCGGTCATCTCGCACGCCTGAGCGGGCTAACAGAAGTCTTAGCCGCCGCTCAAAAACCCACGCGATAAAAACCTCTTCCGGCTGAGTTTGAGGGGTGAGAGAGTGCTAAGGAGTGACTGGGGAGTTGAGAAGACTTTCGGACCATCTCTCCAGCTCCAGTATCTTAGTCTGACACGACACTAATGGCTGGCGGGGTGGAGAAGAGGCCCCCTCTGCTGGTGACACTGGGTACCGTATTTGCCCCTAATCTATGGGAGCAAGGGTGCTTGTTCCCTCTCGACTGGTGCCAAGTACAGATGAAGTTTGACATTAGTATGGATATTCAAAAGGTAAGGACTGCAATGTTTTGTCCTACCTCAAGGTTGTGAAAAGGTGTGTTTGCAAGCATTCGAGTGCGTATAACAATGACATGCTGTGTCTGAATGTTTAGCTAAGTTGTGGGTATTGTGATGAGGTGTCATATATGCAGGAGTTCCTACCTTCGGCAGGCTGCCCAGTGGGGTGGGGGTGGGGGTCCGGTCAGAGTCAGACTCTTGGACGAGGGCGTCGTCCTTGCGCTTGACCTCCAGGATGAGCTGGGCCAGGAAGCTCTGCTGGAAGCGGGTCCTCTTGCCCAGGGCACCTGAGGGGAGGAGAGAGGCGTTTTCCCCACTGAACCACCTGAAAAGCGCATTGCCTTCCCTTCCCCACTCCCATCTCCGAGGCTGCTCTCTCCTGGGCGCCAGGAGAGCCAAAGTGAGGCAAGTTCCTACCCGCCATGTTCACTTCCAGTCCTGAGAGTTCCTTGGCCCGCTGAAAGCTCTCCTTAGCCGGGATGTACTCGTAGTAGGTGAGGCTGGTGTAGCCACGCTCCAGGTGGAACTGCATGGCCAGGCACCGGTTGACTCCGGCCAGGAACAGAGACTCGCACTTCATCACTGTGGCAGAGAGAGGAAAATGTGTTCCATGACCAATGTCGTAACGTAGGCTGTTAAATGATTGTTTTTTTCCTCCCCCTGGTTGATAGTGTTACTTTGAAATCCCTTGGAGGGGATCACTTGGAGGATAAAGGCTTCTACAAGGTCAGGGAAGTCATTTAACCCACTAATATATTATCCCCCACTCTGTCATCCAACGGACATACACACACACGCACCTATCACAAACATTGTGATTGCTAATGTCATCTGAGATTAAACACCGTCTAAGGGCCCATTTAAAGCCGCTCTTAGTGTCCACTGGGCATCACCAGTGCGAGCGAGCGAGACCTTGAGGCGACACATTAAAAAGACAAAGAGAAGGTTGAGATAGGAGTCCAGGTGCTACGCTGGCTTTGTCCTTCCCCCTCCGCCGGCCAATCAGATTATCAGTCCGCTCCCGCTGAAGGCCGCCGTGAGAGATTATCCCGGGTTGCTATCCTAGGTGAAGGGGTGCGTATGAGAAAGCGTGTGTTTAATTCATGACGAGGAGCCGTTCAACATTTATGAGGCGCTTGTCCGACGGGATGGGGTGGGAGGGGGGGTGGGTGGTCTCCGTGCGAGGGATGAGATTTACTCCCAACGCCTCGGTGTCACCTTCACCGCCAGCCACCGATTGTCACACCACGGGCACCGTGTTCTGTTGTGACGTGCCCGTGTACGTGTTTCATGCATGTGTGTAGTTTAACAAATATGAAACCCCCCCCACACACACACACTCAGTGATGAGCCGTGGCTGCGAGGCTGCTGCTGCTTGGTCCCTTGACAGAAGCAAAAGAGGATGACATGCACAGGAACGGATGGCGAGGGGGAGGCGAGAGAGGAGAGGGAGGGAGGGGAGGTTTGCAGGAGCCCGTTATCCAATGTCACCTCGGAGGAAACACAGAGAACAGGGATGCACCGCGGGGAGCGTGTCGTGACCGGGGCTGTTACATTACGGGAACGCCAGGACTTATTTGGATCCGGAGTGGGCACGGATCCTCACAGGGCCAAACGGGGCTTTGTGATGCGGTACGACATTCAAACCAAAACGTTCTTCTTCCGTCTGCAAAAGACGACGAGTGGAACCGAGAGCGTGTTTAGTAGTTCCTCTTTGAGATGCATTATCAAGGCTCATCGAGGTAGAATGGATACATTTATTAATATTACAGTTCACATACAAGACTGTGTATGAAAATAACTACAGGTCCCTTCTCACACTAATGGAAGGTAGGCAAGTGAGAGAGGGAAAAAACGGATTGGTAGAGATCTCCCTTTTTCCATCTGCATGCCGTCCACACCAGCACGCACCACGCCTACATAGTAGTAAAAGACTGCAAGGTCCGTTTCACTGGCTGCTCCCTACAATATGGATCCGAGTGTCCGTTCATGGGTCCATGGAGCCCTTTCACTCTTCACACTCTTAACTACAACACACACACCTAATGCATGCACAAGCCCACATTAACACAAAGGCAAAAATTGGGCAATTGATGATAAAGTCTACTAGAGGTCAACAATAATTAAATATGTCTTAACTGTCTGCTAGTTACTAAGCTACCAAGTAATGACCCTGAGTCACTATGTTGGGGAGATTCAAGTGTGTTTATGGGGGATAAAACCAGCCATTGTGCAGAAGAACAATATACTGGCTCAGCCAATTAATCAAGGCAATTATTCACCCATATATATATATATATAATATACGGTGGCAAATGTATGGCTTGTGTTTCTCTGGTGTTTGTTTCTCATTACTGCAGTGAACTTGAGCGTGAAGGACGGAGCCAGCAGTAAGAGAGGGGCAGTCTATTGGAATTGGAAAACAAAACGGAACGAGGATTGGGGAGAGCCGACCAAAAACGGACCAAACTGGTCCTGCTTAACGGGCAGACAGGCTGAATGGACGGATTCATGAGGTTCAAAGTACAGGTGCAGTGGACCTAAATCTTATGTCCCGATTTTAAAATCTCCATTCCAAATGCATAAATCCTAATCCTTAGGTAACTACTAATGCACTACCTTCCCTGTTGGAACAATGCATCTTTTTTTCAGATTTATGTATTTTACATCCATGCTTAACCCCAGATATTACAAAGATAAAACCAGTAACAATTATATGCAAACCAGGAGATAATTAGGCTTGATTTGCCTCAACTCACATTATGTAAATAAATGTCCACCGTACAGATGATCATCATGACTAAAAGGGGTTCACTGCAGCATTATTATACAGTAAAATACCAACTTTCGCTAATAAAACTCTGCCTTTACTTTTCACTTTTCGGACCTACTAAGGAATGATGCGACGGAAGGTGTATCAAACTGGCATAGGTGCGAGGCAGTGCCCAATCTTAGACACGAGGCAGTGCCCAATCTTAGACACGAGGCAGTGCCCAATCTTAGACACGAGGCAGTGCCCAATCTTAGACACGAGGCAGTGCCCAATCTTAGACACGAGGCAGTGCCCAATCTTAGACACGAGGCAGTGCCCAATCTTAGACACGTCCCTCCTCCTGCCCGTCTATGCCCACACAGAGCCTCTCGACTGGGCAGGGAGAGGCAAGGAGCGACACTTGACAGGGTATCCAGGAACATTCCACTGCTGGGCTCCTAGAACTTCCATGCTGGTCTCCTATGGCGTCATTAGACCAGGTTGACACAGGTGGGCTCCAGTCGATGCCACTGGCAGGCAGGAGCTCACGTCCGCACAGGGAGGAAGGAATGAAGGAGAGGAGGGCTGGAAGAGAGAGAGCCAGAGAGAGAGAGAGAACGCCATCCTAATTACCTCCGTTTCTCCCTCCCTTATCCACTTTTCTCTGTATCCTTCTTGTAGCCTGCCAGACACCCCCTCAGTATGACTCACTGGCGGGGGGGTGGGGGGTGGGGGGCGGGGGGGTGCTCAGGTGAAGACAGGAGTGCAGAGAAATGCCAGAGTGCCGACTGAAGCGGGCGCCCTGCATGTTCTCATGCAGATACAGGTTGTTATGTAGAAAGTGACACACAGCCAAACATACTCTCAAGAGACATGGTGGCAAAACAAGAGGGAAACACACACACCTCCTAAAAACACACACACACACCATACACACAACTCTGATAGACAGGCTAAGGCAATGCCCACAACACTCAAATCCATAACAACTGCTTGGGTAACTACATTACGATGAATCTGCCTTCAGTGCTGTATCATAGTAGAAATGAGAAAGTGATAATAGTTTATCGGGTACAGCGTAATTTCAGCCCACATGGAAACTTATTGATAAGAATATGCAATCAATCTGTGGTTATATACAGTATGACTTGGGAGGTGCCACATTCCTCCATTTCTTGTATTTTTCCATCTATTTTATTCCTCCTCTTCAATGTCTTCAGTAAAGTCTTTACACTTCAGTTTCATTAGCGAACAAATCAATCTTCAATGGTTCTGAAGTAGCACATCTTGGAAGTGATATATTTTTCACCAAGTGTTTTTCAATCCTAAATTATTGAGACAAGACCAAGTTAAACGTGAGGGAATTGAGATAAATGAGGAACATTTTGATCTTTATTCTTAACTTGCGTCTAGCTTAAAACATAAAATGGTCTGTTCCTCAGAAGTAATCATTATTTGATGTGCGTATCCTAGATGGTGCCTGACTAAAACTGATACCTCTGGGACTCGTGAGGGTGATCAATATGCCTCATGTCAATACCACACTCGCCTCTGATATGAAGTCAAATCCTTAAGGGCCCCTTTGGAAGGTAGCCATAAATCAATAGGTGAATAATTAATCATCCATTTTAAGCAACTTTTCTCAAGACAATACTACAAGAAAATTGCCTTCCCCTTGGATTTTCATTCCTACTCCAAATCTATCACATAACCAATTCTCAGTCTGAATTTCTAGTGTTTTTTTTTACCAACCCCACAGCTTTCCTAGACTATAATTCTATAAGCAAGTACGGTCCCCACACAATGTGCCAGCCCCAGATCTAGTACCCAGGGATAAAGAGGAGCTATTGCATCCCGTGGAACAGCTTGAAAACAAAGAGGCACACCACGAGCCCTGCTCAGGGACAAAGACAACATCTCACCGTAAACAACTATTTACAGGAATAAACAGCAGTGAGTCATTCTGCATCAGCCCTGACTGGTGAATGCACGCTGCGTTTTCTAAAGATTGCATTGTGATAAACGTGTTTGGGTAGAGAGAGGGGAGAACAAAAGGTTGTCTCTGCACAGGGAGTCCGCTGGGGGAAAGGGATGGCGTCTTGTATACGATGTGGGATTGGCCTGGTTCACCATTCTCCTACAATATCTCCCTGGGACAGTTGTTTTTCCCCCTCAGATTTCCTGGGTAGATTTATAAAGTACACCATGCAATTCAGGATTAAGTCCAAGATGAGAAATCCTAAATATTTGGTGGGAAATGTGGTTAAATGAACACAAAGCCAGTGGCAGGATCTATTTGTTCCTCACACATCTTGACCTAAGAGACTGCACACTTTCACAGACAACAGTCTGGATCCGTCGGGACTCGATCTGGTGTCCTTGACCTTATAGTTTGAATACCAGAAAGGTGCAGAGTGGGTGGGGGGGGAACTTATTTACAATAAATATAATATCGATAATGTGAATTAATCGTTTATAATGCTTACCTAAAAAATGCTATTGTAATATCGTTGAACCATGACTTGTAAATGTCATGTTTGATATTGTTCCGTTCCAAGTGAAGCAGATCACCAGCTCCAGCTCTGAAGTCTGCCTCCCCAAACTAGGCAGATCAACATTCAGGCTCCATATGCCACATCTCACCCCCCCTGCTGCGGACGGCTGCTCGGAGATTCTTCCATCATACAGCCCTAACCCATCGTCTCCACTATCCAGGGGCCCAGCTGTGCAGCGAGGACATCAACGCTGCACAAGGTGCAGTGGACTCCCGGCTTCACCTGGCCTGATCAGTCACCGCTGCCCTGCTGACACAGGACCCCACTCGTTTGGCCTTGAAACGTCAGTACATGTTACTCCCATCTCTGATTACTTGTCCTTTCGGATACATGATCGTTGCTTATTCTAATCCGAGTGTCTTTTGTTTAATACAGGTTCTCTTTCAATTATTTTAGCTAATGAACATAAAATGTTGTTCAGTCCAATACTGGCCCAAACGTTTAAAAGACTCTCCTACCTTACAATCAGTGTAATCACTATTGTTGATTTTTGCGCACCTTGGTAATTACGTAACTGTAATAAAAAGGGCAAATTGCTTCGTAAAAAGAATCACATTACAGATTACACTACAAAAGGAGGTCGATGCGAGTTCCCCCACTAGTGTTCTGAAATGCCATGCTAGTCTATTTTAGGGCTCTATGCTACAAATCTCCCTAAACAGACGACGAACAGGGAAAGATAGGACAGCGAGAGATGATAATAAATGGCAGCGTTTGGGGTGTCGGATGGGGGGTGGCAGGTGGGGGGGCCGGGCTGGCTCAAATGAAGCATGGATGCTGACGGCTGCGGAGAAAAGCAGAACGGCCGAGTCAGGGGAAAACCGGGTTGTCACGGTGAGAACACCTGTCTAGCTTAGATGAGGCTAACTAGCCAGCCAGCACCAAGACAACAGAAACAACCAAATTCCAATGTCTTTCTCTTCAGTAGGAATGCAGGGGGATTGTACAAGCTTGTTTTTAAGTACTAAACCTTCATTGGTTATTAATGAGGGAGCAGAAATAATGGAACTAGAAACAAAACGGATGGATTTGTATTGTATTCATCCGTCAGCATTGAAACAACCTATTGAAGTCACAGCCTACACCAGGACCTGTAGTAGCGCACAGAGATAATATCAAGGAGGACAGTAGGGCTTTAGAGTTAGCATTTCCTTAAGAGGGCCCTTCTGCAGTCCTGACATTGTCAGGGAAAATAACCCTGCAATTGGGGCTCAAAGCCTTCTTCCGCCCACCCTTCACTCTGAGGGCACAAGCACATGAAAGAAGAGTCCAATTTACAGGAGCGATGTCCACTTAAGCCCCGCCGCGCTGACACGGCAACACGGACGCTGCTGGGGCCCCCGGGAGACATCGAGGTAGGGAAGGTGGCTTCTCTTAAAGCCTGGACAACGTACTGTATATCTCTGTCTGTGCAGGTCACACAGAAGCCCTTTATGTACACGGGTCAGCACAAACGGGGACAGTTACAAATCAGACTGAGACAACTTTGGTCCACATAAACACACACACACACCGTGTAATCAGCTGACACTGCTGGCCTGTGGAGCGAGACAGCCGTCACTGTGGCAACAGAGCTGTCGCGTTGGCGTACGCGTCATGGCGGTGCCTGCCAAGAGTGCTGTGACTGCTGCCACAACACAGCCGTGACATCACCGCCCGTCAAAAGGGCCATGCCTCATTGGGGAAGACGGCTGCATCTTTCCAAATCTAAACTGTCCTCAAGTTATGTTTACAGAATGACACTGCCAGCCTACCTCACTCGTCTGCCAAGGTGTGTGTGTGTGTGTGTGTGTGTGTGTGTGTGTGTGTGTGTGTGTGTGACGTGTCTGTGGAGCGGGGGAGAGACAAGCCCTTTCCACCTGGCAGTTTCGAAAAGGATAGTTGGAAGAGGTTAGAGTTAGATGATGCCATGCCTGGTAACAGACAACAGCTCAATTATTGTGTGCCCTCTTACCAAAGACCATGCATGTGCTGCAGCTCTCCCTGGCAGTGGTCTACGGCTGCGTGTGTGTGTGTGTGACAGACTGTGTGTGAGCGTGTGTGTGTGTGTGTGCTCACACGGACCACTGACCTTTCTCCAAGCAGCCGTGAGCCAGGTTGAGGAGCTGAGGGGAGCGCTCCTCCAAGGTCTGCTGGTGGACGTTCAGATAGCGCAGGGTCCACCACGGCAGCAGCTACGCACACACACACACAGGAGGAACATGGGAAAGCAGTATAGTATGATACAAAATAAGAAGCACAGGAACAAGAGAGTGGTTTGGAGCGAATGAATGAATACATTCATGAGAATGAGTGAGTGAGTGAATGAGAGTGAGCGAGCGGGCAGGTAAGTGGACAGGCTGGGAGTGGAAAAGGCCCGGTGACGGTGAGTGCTTCTTTACAATGCACAACGGGAAGGCTCACACAAAGTCCATGACAGTTTGTATTGTGAGCTACTCAACAAAAATGTCAAACAACCTGGACCAACCATATACCTACGAAACCCCCAGAAGGAACCCAAAAATACAAGTTTTACACCGTGTTATAGTGAAGTGCTGACCCAGCCATAGAAAGAGCCAACTCCGTCTTCTGCAGCTCCCCCCCCACCCCCCCACCCCCCACCCCTCAGCCATGTAAGGGCTTCTCTCCTCTGCCCCCCTCTCTAGTGGGCGCACTCTTCCAGGAGCAGTGAACCGTGTGGAGAGCTCATTTGCGTGTCAGTAGCGGCGGGGCGACGTCCCGTCTCGTTTGCCCGCGAGAGCCTCCGGTCCTCCGGTCCGTGGAGCCTTATGGCGCATTAATTGTCTTTCTCTCGCCGAATCAATAACCCCGGCACGCCTGTGCACACACACACACACACACAGAGAACACCATCCCGCACACACACACACACACACACAGAACACCATCCCACACACACACACACACGGCCTACATACAAACAAGCTAGCATGTGCACCCGAGCACACCTCCCGGTCTCATCTGAGGAAGACAGGATGAAGATGGACAGAGAAGGGCCGGGGTGGTAACAAGGAGGTAGCAGGGGAGCGGTGGAAAAGGGTAGAGGAGGGGAGCAGAGAGGTGGAAGGATGGAGGGAGGTGGAAGGATGGAGGGAGGTGGGTGGGTGGGGGAAGTGGGAGGAAGACACTGTGCCCTTGAGTTAAGTCAGCCAAACTCCCCGATGCTCAATGAAATTGCTGGACGCAATTAATTCCCTTCAACTCATTTGCATGTTAAAGGCTGAGTGTTAAAAGGGTGACGTCGCTGAACATGAAAGTGCGCGTGTCTCATACAAGAAATTATCTCTTAAAGAAAGAAGTTCCATTCAAGTCGAACCGACCGACCGACCGACATAATATGCTCTGGGGATTCTGGTTCCACCGACAGTGGGACACTGGGAGCCCCATACGGATTTACAGAAACCACGATTCACAACATCTCAATTGTTTGTATTCCTCAGAACTAAACCTCCCCAGAATTAGCTCACGAGTGGAGACAATCAGACCGAGCGAGAGAGCGGAAGCGAGAGAGAGAGACAGGATGGTGATACATGAGTGTGTGTGACAAAAGAAAGAGTGTGAGTGAGGGAGAGATTTAACAAGTGCTTACCTGGAGGCTGTCCATGTTAGAAGAGCAGTTGACCAGTAGGACCCTGACCACAAGCAGGAGGAAGGGGTTGGCCACCAGGCTGTAGACCGACTCCCCATCCAGAAGCAGGCTGTCCAGGAGGGCGTCTGTCAGGGCCCGGGGCTGGCACAAGGGAGGGGCATGGAGCGTTACGACTGGCACGGACTGGAAGGCTCAATTGGCCACCAATCAACATTGACTACCCAGTCAATACTGGCCAATCTACTTTGAAATCAATTCCAACCAACAGCACTTCAAGTAAGAAAGAAAAACGCCTGATTTGGTAATTGGTCATCAGAGACCAGTCGATGCAACATTAGGAAGGCTGCCATCCTCATCCAGAATCACTCACCACAGGATTTCAGGCCACCCATAAAGCAAGTATATAAAAAGGGAGTTTATAGAGGGGGGGGTCCTTTTACGGAGCAAGACCGATAAATCAACACGGTGGAAAATTGTCAGGCAGCAGAATGGGCCCCATCTCTGGTGTGATGGAGGGATTCCGTCCACCAACCAGGGCTCTCCGTCAGCTGCCGGTTCAAAGTGCTCTCCTCTCTCCCTCCACATAATTGGCACCCCTGAGAGGGGTTCATTACGAGGGGCTTCTGTCTCCATCGCTCCTCCCCCAAATCCCTCGTTCCCTCCACCGACTCTATACATCCTCATTACCCGGAGCAAAGGGCGCGGAGGAGGGTGTGTGTGCGTGGGGGGGTCACTCGTCTGTGCCATTCATCATAGCTCGCAGCCCGCCGACACACACACACACACACACCTGAAGTGCACACCGCTGCATTATCCTAAGATCCGAAGACTTTTCAAATGAACTCGTCTGAAGCGTCTCTTCAAAGCACTGATGGTCGGACAACGCAGGGAAATGAAGTATTCAAAGCTGCTGTGCTATAAGTCAGCGAGGAGTCTCTACAGAACACATGTGAATAGCAAGAGAGAGGGAGGATGACAATGGGAAAAAGCCAAATAGCGTTCAGATTTTTCTTGATTTGGACCAATCTCCCAAACATGTTAGAAATGATACTGGTATGACCCCAAAAGGCGTGGGGGTGAAGCAGTACCTCGGTGAATTGAGCGAGCAGGGCTGCGGGCAGAAGGTCAGCCACATGGATGGTGACCGGGGGTCCGGTCCAGTTGCTCTGGACAAACAGGTGCAGACAGGCGACAGCCAGGGCCAGCAGAGCCACCTCCCTGAGAACACAGACAGTAAGAGAAGCTTGGCAGGAGGAACATCACACCCTTAAAACAGTCCTTTTTCTCAGCCGAGTCTGTGCCTGGATAGCATGGGTGTCCTACTGAATGAGTTGTGAGGACTTTAAAAGGTGCCTTCTGGCTCTTGAGATCACGACACGACCTCCGGCCAGCCTCTAAGGCCGGGGGGGAACAGTGAGTAACGCAGCGACAGAGGAGGGGCGGGGCGTGGGAGGGGGTGCGATACGAGCAGGGAGAGACACAATGAAACATTCACATTTCTCCCAAAGATGATATCCCACCACAGGAGAAAGATGTTAAGCTGTCCTTATTAAAAATTAATAATTCATGGTAGAAGAAAGAGGGAGGAGACATATTGGCTCTGTTTAGCCAGAGAACCACTTGGTAATTCTCCTCCCTACCTGTGCTGACTTCTTGATAAAAGAGGCTGTATAGTGGTGGAAAAGCTATAAAAGTGGCGGTGAGACACCGATCATTACACTTCTTACATCGTAGCAGGACGCAAGACTCTAATCACTCGATTCTCCTTTCCAATCGTCCTCCATTCTTCTCTCCTCACCTGTCTGCCTTGTCATCCTCCGTGCGGTCGGCCAGGTAGGCCAGGACCTGCTTCTCCAGGTGGGCCTCGATGCTCTCCCCCTCCCCGCTGTCTCCACCCAGGAGGTCCAGCACCTGCGGACTCAGCAGCACCGCCTCGTAGTCCCCCTCCAACAAGCACTTGAGCAGAGAGCCCGCCTCTGGAAAAACAGGAAGTGACTAATGACTCAAATGGTTTTGACTTTGGACGGCACCATTATCCTTCCTAAACTTGGTGGAAGCACACACGTCATTTGACATCTAAAGTAACAGCATGCCGATTATCGTCCCCGATATTAGATCTATGTATTTTGCTCTGCGCGAAATGACTATTTCTGACTAAGCTAGGCTGGAGGAAACAAAGCCTCCCTCTGGGGCGCTCCGCAGCCCCCTCCCACACACGCAGCCCCCCCTCCCACACCCGCACCCCCCCTGCAGCCCCCCCTCCCACCACCCCCTCCCCACCCGCAGCCCCCCCTCCCACACCCGCAGCCCCCCCTCCCACACCCGCAGCCCCCCCTCCCACACCCGCAGCCCCCCCTCCCACACCCGCTTCACATCATTTCCCACAATTTTAAATCAAACTGAACATCCTCGTGCAGTAAAATGGGTGCATTAAGCAAATCCCAGTAGACGTCCGATGGCGGCACGTGGTCACGTGTTGCCGACGACGACTGAGGGATGGTAGAGGAAAGATGTCGATTTATCGTCAATGGCTCTCGCTATGAGGCTGAGCAAGACATCTTATCCATGGAGTAATTGCGCTGGTAGGCTGTGCCTCAGTCTCTCAGCAGCTTTCATTAGCCCTTTATTTGAGCACAGAGGCTGGCTGGACTCATTAGCATTGATTGCATGGCGCTTCGTTGGTGTGGGCGAGGGAGGGAGGCAGAGAAGACGGCGAGGGAGAGAGAACGGGGAGAGAAAGGAGGGGTGGGGGGGTAGTGTGTGATAGAGTGGCAATATATTATGGAACAGTCTCTGCCAATGAAGGCAAGTAAGTACAACTATAACCACATTTACTGTCAAACACGCTTCCAAAAATACATATCTAAAAAGGAAGTGTATGGCTTTAGATGACAAGACAGTGGTGATGTTTAAGGATAGCTCCAAGGACTGTTTAGAGACAAAAATAACAATGCTTCTTCTAAAGACAAGTCCTAGCTTCCCCTCCCGAAATACATTTTCCTAAGACCTCACTGAATGTCTTTTATCATAAAAGTCATCATCAGTCAAAATACATCCTAGTTATGCAGCAGTCTCCAAATGAACAAACAGCCCTTTTCCCAGAATGGAATGCAAGCCAAGTGGCCTACTTGCATTATGAAAGTGTGCCACCACCATCACCATAGCTTCTATCTTAGAATGGACCCAAACTGTCTCGTTCTGCTGCTGGGCTTTAATATGTTATCGCAACACTGTCTGTAAGGTGTTGAGATGTTTCACTTGTTCTGTACCCATCTAATGAAACCCACTGGCAGTAATAGCAGAGTCCTGGGGGTTCTGTAGATTGGGGGGTGGGGGGGAGGGAGAGAGAGAGAGAGAGAGAGGGAGGGAGAGATAGTATGAGTGAGGAAGTGAGATAGTATGAGTGAGAAAATGAAAGCCTAAGGTCGAGGGCAGCGGTAGCCTGTTAATAACATGTCAGCTACTCAACAACTTGGTTGAAGAACAGCAATTATGGAAAGCATGGTCGTGGATGCCCCTAAATTAAACTGTAGTTCAAAAGAGCTTTGCAATTAGCAGTCATTAATGTAAGGTCATGCAAATGAATGAAATTGGATTATGTGGCTGTGTGCCACATAACAGAGGCAGGTTTAGTATTACATTCTGTATAGTGGGTGCAATAAGAGGATACTGTCAAACCGCCTCAAGCACACACAGAGATATTTTACTCGCTATTCATATTTTTGGAACTTATTTATGGGAATGACTGGCGATCCATGCAGACAATAGAGTGACAACTGTCTTCAACTAATGTCAAGAACAGCGCCTGCTTCTGTCCCGGGAGATACCCAATTTCTGCGGAAGGATTCTTGCGCCGTCATAAAGCTAAATTATGTTTATCTGTACAGCTTAGAATGCAGACAACAGTCTAATCTTAATAAACAGGAATACACAACACCTGTAGTCCTTAAGTACTTTTCACTTGAATCAGCAAAATCTACGCCTTGGGTGTCTGCTGAATTGTCTTGACTGCGACAAATGTCACTTCACATTAAGTCAATGACTACACCGGGTTCCTATGACTTGCCATGTGCGTTAATCACATACAATGTTATGTTGTACAATGCGATACTTGTCCCATTTTAAACCTGTATGTAACGATTAATTATGATTAAGAAATGCATAGTTGTACCAGCTCTTACGTAAGTAACATCATTGCTTATCTAAAATTGCAGGGCAACGTTGGGATTGATGCGGGGCGCGGGGAAATGTCTAAGTGACTGTCAAGCATCCAGTCTTATCATGTCATCAACCACCTGTGAACGTCCAGCTGGTTTTAATTTATATCTTAACGAAATATGTAAGCTACTTTGACCATTCGTATCTGAGTATTAACTCTTCTTCTTAGCAAAGAGCCAGGGGCTACCAACTCAAGAATCTCCCATTCCAATCCAGTCAAAACTTAACATCGATTTTGCCACACAACTACGCTGCAAAGAAACCTACTCGAGGATGATGCTCCGCGTGCTGTCTAGGTTCTGTATGTAGCTAGCTAGCTTAGCAAGCTAAAGAGCTAATGGTTGATAGATTACTTGGCACATAAGGGCATATAGACTGCCAAGTGACAGCATAATAAACCAATAATACGGTAATGCAGAAGCACAAAATTAGTCGTAAGACCATTGTCAGCGTTCCTTCAGCGCGCCGGCTTCACATCAGCTTTGCGACGGGTGCCTGGTTAAGAACCGGTCAGAAGCTATGTTCACTTACAAGTTAAGATGCTGAAATGGGGCACATTTGATATAATTATTCTGAATACTGCACTAATACGTTCGCATCATTACATACTATACATAAATAACACATACACATCAAAACAAAACTGCGGGATTCCGTTTTCTCACCTGCAGAGCTGAAAATGTTCTGCTTCCATTCCGCTGCCTCGCTTGCTGTCAGAAAACCTCGGAGCACGGGAATCTCTACGTCCCGCACCATCTTAAACGTCAAAAGCGAGTTTATTCTGATGACGTCTATGGCAATTTTTGACCAGAGGTCCAAGAAAACAGAATTTCCGATTTATACCTTTACTGTTATAATGACCGCGTTTATATTTCAATTGTAATAATTTGTTTATATGTGCCCATGTGCTGCAAGTAGCATCAGTGAGCAGCCATGACAGATTCGCATTGCATCATGGGAAAGCTAATCAGGAGGACGCTTTGGTCAGGGACCGTAGTCATTTTATGGTCGTGTTTAGTTGTTGACAGCAAAAACGACAAGATGATTATAGAGTGGAAAATATACAAACAACACTAATGCATTGAAAACATGATCGATTAGTTGCTAGCCTGTTACTTTACTGGTGTTAGCTGCGTCCATACCCCTAATGCAATCAAAGGTCAAGCCTTTTTTTAAATAGGAATTTACATGCCAGGCCTTCACTTAAAGTGGGCCTATGTCAATAAAAAAAATATTTGTCACAAAAGTAAACTGCCAAACTCCACAGCGAGCCGTGAAAGACAGCAGGTGATAATTACTAGGAAAGCTGTAAATAAGGATATTATTATATTGTATTTGTAGAACCCCATATTTGACCTGTCTCTACTCTGTTAGTTATTTTAAGGAGTAAAACACGTTCAGATTTACTGAATCCTGTGATGTGAAGACACTAAATGGCGGCCAACTGCCAGAGGATACCAGAGGTCTGAAAAAAAAGAAGAAAAAAAGAGAAACGTGAAAGCTTCAGGTCAGGGTAAGTGTGCATCATAATGACAAAAGGAATAGATTCCGGCATCACCCCCCCACCCCCCATGTTTGTCATGGGATGAGAAAACATTAGTGATGATACATAACCCATAACAATGTTCCCACTCATTTAATTCGCATGGGAGAACTATATGGTCATAAGTGTCCAGAGGTCCCCAGATGAAAAATCACCGTGAGCGGGATAAGTAATGTTGTGCTTGACAGTTTAATAAAAAATGATCACACGCCTGACCTTTTCCCTGTCCAAACACATGCACGCGTACGCAGACACTCATACGAACACACAAACACCCAGTGGTTCAGCTCCAGTGAGAGAGAGTGGCGCTTCTGGAGATAGCGCTAGTGAGTAAGCCCAGAGTTTGACATGAGACAAAAACAACATCTAAATGATTCAGCGCCCCGGCAGTAGCATTGCACATTGATAGAGCTCTCGGCTGTTTTTCTCGACACGGAGGATTCTGTTAAAGGTCTGTTTTCCTCACACTCCTCTCCCCAACCGACCCAACTCTCCCTTCTCATCCCTATCCTCTTCGTGCATGACATTTAAGATGAGCACTTAAGCTTGTTATGAAAACCTTCACAGGCAAAGTAGAGGGTCTTAAAATGCTCACTATCTATTCTTCATTGTGAGCAGGCTTTTTAGTTGAAAATGTGTTCTTTTGGGGCCATAGCTGTCTCATTCCTCGTACACCTAACCTCAGATTCGTTTGGGATAAAACATCTGGAAGGAAGACATGTTTGACCTTTTTGTCTTGCAACTTGCTGCTCAGTTGATTGTGGAACCATTGACACATTTTAATTTGGTCTCAGGTGTTATTGCGGTGGTCTGGAAAGCAGGTTATGACCTTCAGAACAACTCAAATACCATATTATTCAGTCAGACCTAAATAACAGTATTTGTTTGGACCAGGATGAAGATCGTTTGGGAGGAATGTCTCTCACAGATCTGTGTTTGACTAGTGAGTCCTTAAAAGCTTGATCTTGGGTCCAGATAACACACATTTACATTTACACATTTAGCAGACGCTCTTATCCAGACTGAATGACACAGGGATGTATACTGTTCCCCCCATGGCTGAACAGACTATCGCTGAACTGCTAGTTGCTTTTACTGTTTTGCAGAAATCCCTCGTGGAGTTAAAACTGGTGTCAAATGCTGATAAAAACCAATATACTCTGAGTCTTCTCCAGACTGACGAATATGGCAGTGGAGGAGCTTATCGAGATGCTGAGTAAAACCAAGCAGCAGAAAACACATTGTTCTAAACCAGTGTTTGACTATGTGGACCCCCTCTATGATGCTTCCAACACATACTTAAGCCACTCATTGCAGTCTACGACAGTGCACTGTGCTTTATAACAGGTGATCTGTTTAGTGCACATCACTGTACTATACCCTAGGCTGGAGACAACTCTAAGCACCGAGATTGATTTATCGTGCCATCATCAGGCTACTTTATATTGCTTCTTCAATATTCAACTTCCCTTTAGACACGTAATTATATTAAGACACACTTTTGAACTTTATACACTCATTATACTAGGAATCAGGTCTGCACTCGACTTATAACACGTTATTTCATTTATGCTACACCTTCCTATGGAACAAGCTCTATTTAAACAAGACACTTGGTTGCCATTGGTCAAATTGAAGGAACATTTATTTTTGGAGGGAGTTATATTCAGATGCTTGTAATTGTTTTATTAGATATTTATTCTTACTTTACTATTACGTGATTTTTACAAGTTTTGTATGCAGTTCTCCCTTGCAAGCAAGATCTTTTTTCACAATGGGATACCCTATTTAAAGGTTCAATTTAAACAAATGTTTAGAGGTAAACAAGAGACCCCCACACAATGCACAAGGTGAACAAAAGCTCTTTCCCACTGTGATTTACTCTCCCCAGACACCAGTGTCTAATTCACAGAGCTGTCAAGGACACAACGTTGTCTGATGAGAACCACTGGATATTTGTCAAGACTTGCTTTTCAAGGGTTGGAAACAAAAGATTTGCTGTTCAAAGACCGCACTGACACCAACAGTATTGCAAAGGCAGTTTGAAGCCTTGGCTGTCAAGTTTTGCATCCATACTCCATCAAGCAGGTGAGCGCACACTTTCCACAACACACAGCTTCCTCAATACTCAGGACACACTGTGCTCGCATTGATTGTTTGAACAGTGTGAAGAGAAATTGTTTTTTTTGTAGTTTTTTTTACGGCTCTACGAAACTAAACAAAAGCAGGTAGCGTCTGTACTTAGGGAGATGATTACAGAGAGGAGAATGTCGAATTTCTTTGTTGCCGTCTGAATTATTTGTGTTGGAAGCGGAGTACCAGGCCCGGCTGCAGTACTTTTTGAAACGGCCATGAAACATTGCCTTAGTCCAGCAGGACAGAGCTTTTCCACCCAGTGGCGTGTTCAGGGAGTGGCCTAGGGTGGCACGGGCCACCCCTGAAATCTGATTGGCCACCCCAAGTGCCACCCCAATATTTTAAAATATGATTGGCTATGCTCAGTCAGAGGCGGGCCACGGCACTGAATGTAAACTGCACTCTTGTTTAGAGTTGCAGTTCCTTCTCAAACCTGAGAGGCAGAGATGCGTTAAAGTGGTATGTAGCCCCATTAATCGTATTTTCATAATTACGCTGCTCGGTCAATTTTAAACCAAAAAACAAGAGGGGGACAGCTTTGAGAAGATACGAGGAATGCCAAGTTAACCAGCCGGTCAAATTGTTATTTTGGTTTCTGTAAAAACTTTTATTTGAGCGAGAACGCTTGTCCCCGTCAGCCTCCGTTGACGATTGCTGCAGCTGTTGTCGATCTGCGTCTGATGAGCATGTTCTTAATTTCGCCCAGGGGTCAATTCTGCACGAAAAAACTAAAGGAGGGCAGCGTTTTAAAGATAAAACGATTGCGAAGACAGCCAGACGGTCAGAACTGTATTTAGGTCGCTGTCAAACTCGTAGTTTGTGCGCAAAGCGAGCGCGCCTGTTAACTTTTTTCCCCCAGTGCAGACTCGCTTCGCCCGGTCCCTTTAACAAGCGTGTGCGCAGGCGCTCCTGGTCACACTTTATGCCACCCCCAGTAGCGGACTGGCCATCAGCATCGGGAGCACCATCGGGAGAATTCCCGATGGGCCGAAGCACTTCTGGGCCGGAGGGCAGCTTGCCTTATTTATTTTTTAACTAGCCTACTAATAAAAATGTCGGCAGAAGATCGAGCGACACGGTTGGCCGGCCCCCCTTTCCCCCAGGACGGTTGGTCTATTCCAAATGAACGTATGCAGCCCTTACGGGCTGTCACTGTTGTGTGTAAGCGACACTAACTGACAAATCGAAAGCTAGCTAGTAGAGACAATATAAAGATGGAAAACCAGGCTAAGAAACGTAAACGTAATTACCTTCACTAGACAATGTTTGCCAATTGGACAAACGGCTATACGGTTTGTTTGTTTTACATCAAGCTCCAAAAACAATTTTTCGCTCAAATCAGCCCCAAAAAATTGCTTGCGCGCTATGCGCGCTCGCATTAAGCGTGGAACTACCTAACATCACATCAGCCACAGAATTGGCATGCATTAGCAGGGCGCTCGCTGTGATGGCGAATAGGCCTACGGGACCGGTTCTGGTGGGCCGGTGTGGATCAAAGTCCAGGGCCTATTTTTACTCCTAGTCCGTCCCTGGCCACCCCTGCATACGTCAGTGCCCCACTGGTGCCACCCCTATCAAAATGTCTGGACACGCCCCTGTTTCCACCACACAATCTTTCTTTGACAAAGTTTGAACACTGAGTAGAGAATGTAGTTCAGCAACACGCTCAACTTAACTCTCGCTTGAGATGGGGGAGGTTTACAGCCAGAGTGAGATATTTACAGTCCTAACATGAGCTTAGAAAATTGCAAAACTAAAATCGTACTCGAGGTTCGAGCATCTTGTTGGCCTTGCACTTTTAATACAACTTTTGACAGTAAAATCAGTCCAGCATATGACCAGACTAGACTAGAATCATTGCTTTAAAACTCATGTTGAGTTGTGAGACAACCAGCGGTGGGTGAATGTAGCTTCTCAAACGGCTTCGACTGTAAATTTGCCGTGACATGTACATAACCCCTGCTGACGTGAGCCCATAGCGCTCACATACACGCTGTTTAACTTTTACATGCTATGCTTTACACTTTTCTACATTCATTTTCCAGTAGCCTTTTCTATTTTGCTTTGGAGTTCTAAAGTGTATGGGGAATAAATAATAAATGACATAAGCACATCAAGCAAGCTTTTTGCCACCGTGTCTTCTACATCATAATCCACGTGTGTAGTGGCAAAACAAGACTGTATACGAATTTCAGAAGGCTTTCCGAAAGGCAATACCTCCCCTTTAAAGGAAATAGACACAGTTATCATCTAGGTTTTTTCCCTGTATCAAGGATAATGTTTTCTTAGTAACTGGATTTCCGTTTTTGGAGATAGGATGCAAATATCAAATCCCCTTAACAATTCAATCCTAGCAGATATATATATTTTTTTATCCAGGTTCCCTCTTCAGTAACTTCAGTTCAGTCTACTGATATGAAGCCCATGTGAATGAAACTCATTGGTAAAACACCCCAGACCTTAAGTGTGGTACCCGTTCTCCCAGGTGGACTGGTAGTATGTTTTTTCTGCTCTTATTTCTTATTTAGATAAGAGGGTCAAGTCCAAGTGCTGTTCAAAACCCCAGACATTCGCACAATCAATCCACATTTTCAAGCTCCATTTAATGTCCTACCAAAAGGAGTATGTGGCTGTACTGGGACTAAAATAGAAAGTGCATTTTCTTTCACTTGGAATAAACATTAAAAAAATTATCGAAGCAGTTCTTTTTTTGTTGTTGCAAGGAGCTGAGTAGTTAAATTGTAGAAATAAACTGGATTAGAATGTGTTTGTGGTATGATGTAGATCAAAAGGCACATCACAGCTTTGTATATCACCGGGATTGTTGCACACACACAGGTAAACACACATACACATGCACAAGCCTTCATACACGTTCATCTCCCAAGTCCCATCTTACATACAAACTCTTGTGATCTACAAATTTGTATCAATGTATATATCCGGGCAAAGTAAAACAGGTTGCATTTATTAAACTTGCATTCAGAATTAGTGAGGCAGAAAAAAAACATGTTCATAGCATTTCAGAACAACCTGTAAAAGGGATAACATCATAGCAGTTAAGAATGTCCATTTCAGCCTTTATTGAAGTTTACAGTTTCCTGTAGAAATCAAATAAGCGATGTCAAATGGGAAACCAGAATATTTCTCAAATTCAGGAAAGTGTACGTGTGTGTGTCCTTATTTCTCGTATTTTAAATAGTATTCTTAAAGAATGACCAATATATTCTTGGTTACAACTGTCCTTGCGCTAACAGTCCAAAAAAAGAAAAGAAAAAGAAAAAAGGAAATTAACATTCAGTAAACATTCTTCTCTAAAGGTAGTTCCCTTATATATTCTGTGATTTCCTCTGTCATTATGTATACATAAACAAGTTTAATAACATACCAATCAGTGGTTATTTCACAATTGGAAAAAAAGCACAAAAGTTTACACTCTTTTACAGGTAAATAAAAGATAATTTCGTTTTTGTTGACTGTTTTCCTTAAGGGCATAGCATAGTTCGGAGTTTTTGTCTTATTTTTGTCGTTTTGTAAGCGGTTTCTTATCGTCGCATTTTCCCGGTCCTCTCTTTTTCAGCTATTACATAATTAGATTCTTACATACAAATATTGACAAAATGGTGGCTTGTGCTTCAAAGCCGTCAAGTCTATTCAATAACAATAGTAATAGTCGTGAGGAGGAGTGGCCACTGCTAAAAGGGGCGGGACAGGTGCTGAGGGGGGGCGGGGCTCATAGCTGGCCCTCGCTGCAGTGGCCTTCCTGGCTGCCGCTTGGCTTCTCCGCATCCTGATTGGGCTGCTCCTTAACCATGAGGGCGGTGGCCTTCTCTGAGAACTCCTCGGCATCGGGCTCCAGGCCCTCTGGGCAGGGCAGCTTGAGGAGCTCCTCTCGGAGCTGGGCTGTGTGACGCTGAGAGGGCAGAGACAGGGGCCACAGATGAGTTCAAACGTACGGCTGCGCTGCATTTAAGTGGTCCTAAGGACAGCTGACTGAACGAATGCTAGTCGTGCTCGAAGGAGCAGGGGAATGAAACAAACAAATACACAAATGACGATACAGGTGGACACGTAGAATGCGTAGGCAAAACTAAGCACCACCAGAGATGAAGGGTCACATGTCCCTTGTTTAAACGATGCCCTTAAACACCCAGCAATAGTAAAACATGACCATTTACAACAACAACAAAAGGCCAGGACAGGCAAAATGAACACACATGTGAACCAAGACTAGCACAGTCAAGTGGTGGCTAAGGTGACGGTGAGGAACAGGCACTAAAACCAACCCTGAACATTCCGTGGGACGACGACATGTTTGCTGACACACCATGATGCACGGACCTGATCACCAGTCCAATCTCCCACCCCTCCTCTGAACATCCCCCTGGCTCCTGCGACCACCGCAGCACAAAGCCTGAGACGCCAGGCTCTCTCCGTGCAGTCGTTATCAGTGTGGCGGGGATTATTTACTGTAGATATTAATTGTGGTGGTTGTTCACTGCCAGAGAGAACAGCTACCAGTGGGACAGTGTGTGTGTGTGTGTGTGTGGTGTGTGTGTGTTATCAGCTCCTGCACGGCTGGCTCAGCCGGTCTCGGGAGTGTGTGAGAGAGAGGGGAGCCGTCTGGGAGTGATGAATCAGGCCCTGTCGAGGCCCGGCGGAAACACCCGGGATGTCGTCCTCTGCAGACTATTCTCACTCCATTAACACAACATGGACTGCTACCAAAGCTGTGTGCGCGCGTGTGTACAGTATGTGCCTGTTAAAAAGTGTGATGTTGGGGGTACATTTCGCCATCTGGTGAAGTAAAACCCTGATGGTATTCTTTGAGGGGGTTGTTGGTTACTGGTGCGAACCAGCCGTGAAGCCCTTTGGACCATTAGGCTTACAAAAAAAAATTGGGCTTTACAAATCAAAATGGGAGTTGGTATGTGTTTGGTATACCCGGCGTGTGGCCGCTTCGCCGAGGATAAGCAGAGCGAAGTGAGGTGTGCGTGGTTACGAGGTGTGCTTGGTGTGCTTGGTTACCTTGAGAGCTGCAGCGTGGTGGGACATGGTGCGGCCCACTCTCTTGTCGGTGCTGTACTGCTGGATGTCGGAGATCCACTCCTCACACTGGCCCATGATCTCCGCCCGCTTCAGGTAGAAGTGCTTGTGGATCACCTGGAAGAGCAGGCAAGGTCAGAACACGGGTCCCACTAGATTGGGTCAGAAGACGACGACAAGCACATGCAAACGCCTGGCCTCCTCCCTCTGCCATGTTGAAAGGTCACCTCTGGCTCACCCATCAGACATGGACGGCGTGAGTCACTCGCCTCTGTGGCCAGTAGGTACCATTAGCGGGATATTCAAGGATGATGAATTGATGCCTTTTATCCCCCGCAACTCCGCCTCAAACCACATGTTTCAATTCTGAGTATCGTGACTAAACCACAGTTCCAACCCCAGAGGTTCACGCCACGTTAGATATGAGAAAACTGTATATATATATATATATATATTTGTTTTCTAATTAAGAAGAAAAATTATGTCTGTACACACAACCCCAACTAAAATACCAACACAAGAATCCTGGCTCCCTCACTGTGCTCTTCCAGGTAGATGTACGATCAGGCAGGGGACCCTCGATTCTCCTGACATTCCCCCGAGTAACTTTGGGGAAGCTACAGAAGCGGGTTGTGAGGAAACTTTAGTGAGGAGAGTCGTCCTCCGCTCCGTGCTGCCAGGCAGCCGGGGGGGGGCTGGCTGGCTCAGGCTGGGAGCAGGAGCAGGCACTGTGCAGGCAGGCTGGCTTTGAAGTGGGAGAGCTGAAATAAATAGAAAGGCTCCCTCCTACTGGAGGATCTGGAACACAGAGGCTGAGCTTCAACCGCGTCTCCCTCGGCTGTCTGTTGTCGAGAGAGGGACTGTTGTCGAGCAAGCTCGAGATTGCGTCGATGGGCACATGTGCTGTACTGTATACCGATGGGGCTTGCTTTCTGATCCACAGTCTTTGTTTCATCAGATAGGTTGTGTGTGTGTGTGTGTTAAAGAGGGGGAGAGAGATAGGTTGTGTGTGTGTGTTAGAGAGGGAGAGAGAGAGAGAGGTTGTGTGTGTGTGTTAGAGAGGGAGAGAGGTTGTGTGTGTGTGTTAGAGAGGGAGAGAGAGAGGTTGCGTCTGTGTGTTAGAAAGGGAGAGAGAGGTTGTGTGTGTGTGTTAGAGAGGGAGAGAGAGAGAGGTTGTGTGTGTGTGTGTGTGTGTGTTAGAGAGGGAGAGAGAGAGAGAGAGGTTGGAAGAGCAAAACAATACAAATCCAGGACTAGATAGTGTGTGTATCTGGAGGTGTGAGAGAGCGTGTGTCTGCGTGCACGCTCAGTCGACCAGCCTGTGTGCAGTTTGTCCTGCTTCTCTAGAAGACGTTGTGACTGAGGGCTGGGTGGACTGGCTACGTCGACGCAACCAGAGCACCAGAGGTGTACGCACATCCCGAAAAATGACTCCATACTAATGACATTGAATCAAACTAATATTGCAACAATTGAAACTGCCAAAGGCATAAATCACAGAAACAAAAAAACGATCCGATGGGAAAGGGAGAGGTGTGGAATTAGAACCAGCTCTCCACCAGGAGTCAGTTTAGATCACATTAAAGATTACCTTCAGTATTAAACTGTAACTACCCAGACAGTTTTTAATTATTTGGGTGTGGGGGGGGGAGTGTCAAATGAAATAAAAGCAGAGTTGTCTAGCTTCTGTATCTCTCTGCCTAGTTTTCCCCCAGAGTTTATTACTGGGGAGGTGCATTTATGAGCCTGGCTCGGACGTCACTACAGGCCTGTGTTCTGTGATCTACACACACACACACGCACACAATGGGTTCTGTCAATCTGACAATCAACCCCTCTAAGCCCACCCCCACTCCTCCCTTCCCTCTCCTAGCAACAGTCGCCAGGGTGGGTGGACTGGGATGATGCCTGTTACTGTAACTGTTCATCACGTCCCCCTTTTCCCCCGGCAGCTACTGTCTGGAGGATGAGTTCCCCTCCGGACTGCTGCCCTGGAGGACCTGGAGACTCTGGAGACGAGAGCTCCTCGACCTCTTCCATCCCTCCTTTCAGACTCTCCTCCTCTCACATCTCAGTTCCTCTCTTCCCTACCTCTATCTTCCCCCCGTACCCTTCCACCTCTCACACCATCTCTCTCTCTCTCTCTCTCTCTCTCTCTCTCTCTCTCTCTCTCTCTCTCTCTCTCTCTCTCTCTCGTCATCTGGCACTCATTCCTTCCCCCAGTCTCTCCTGCTTGAGTTATTTCTAACGAGTTCTCCGATGCCGCCGCCGCCGCTCTCTCTCCCTCTCCGCTGATTGCCGGTGAAACGCTTCAAGGTCACGCTGGCGTCGTCCGACGTAAACGAGAGCGATCGCTCATGTCGCCTCCCCCCCCCACCCCACCCGTGACCGTCCACAAACAAACCGCCTTCCGTGCACCGACTGTACTCTACACCCAGGCTGGACGCGGAGCCATAGAGGGGGATGGAGGGGGAGGATGTGTGGGTGCAGAGATCCCAGCGTGTCGTTCAGAGGGAGACCTGAGCGTTCCACCTCCTACCCAGTCCCTGAACATGCGCCGCGCGCATGCTCGTCAGAGTGTGTGTAGGGGGGGGGGCAATCTGACGAGTGACCTTTAAAAATGTCCAATGACACACGCACACACACACGAGAACAAACACACATAAACATGCGCATACCGATACATGCCTGGACACACGGTCTGGTGAGTCCATGCCCCCGTCTCAGTATGAACTAAGTGACCTTTTGAAGCTATGCAGTCCACTCATTACTCCAGCGGGCGAGGGGAGTGTATATGTCATGGGTAAGAATGAATAAGGGGGATATTTAAGAAGTTCCTGTTCCCCCCCCCTCCCCCCTGTTCCTCGTCTTCCTGTTGACCGCGACCCGCTTCAACGTGACCGTGACCTGAACGCTCAGGTCTTAAGACAAAACCGGTCTTAAAAAAAAACCCTGGCTGTCTGGGGTGTGGAGGATGTCTGTCCTCTCAGATGACGGGGAAAGCCCCACGGGTTCACCAATGATTCGTGTCTCGTTCTTCCCATGCCGTCTCGTCGCCAATCTAACTCTGGGCTGGATAACAGGTAATACCTTGGAAGGAAGAGAAATGAGCTTCCATTCCTCCCCAGAGCTTTAGGCCTGCGGTAGCTCGAGTGAACCGGAGGGGCTGATAATGAAGGTATCGCGACAGGGATAACTCGCCTCACCAAATGAGACGTGCGCGGATGATAAGGCAATCGTCCACCTCGGTGCTAACAACGTGCTCATCCCGCGCGGCGGCTCGCGGCTAATTAGCGACTCGAGCCGCGAACGCCTTTTACAAGCGCAGTAGCGAACCTGCGGAAACGTCGTCTCCGGAAGGGAGATGGAGGCCGCGGGATAAGCCGGCGACGGTGGAGTGAGTGATGGAGACGCGAGCTCCGGCGCGGGCAGTCCCGTCTCCCCCCCCTCGACTAGCTCACGTCCGCAAATGAGATGCGGGAAGGATTTGTGCTTTTACGTGACGCGTTCAGAGCCTGCTTGATGCGTTCTGACACGAGCTTCCGAGAGAGCGAGGGCGTGTATTCACAGTAGTTCCTGTGGTTGTGTAGACTGGCGAGACTGAGAGACATTGAATGCCAGCATCCTCAATCACAGGTTATGGACATCTCACATGGTTTTTCCTCTCACCAGTGCAAGATGTTCCCTATGCCTCGCTCCCCCCCCACACCTCGTTCTCATCCGTCACCGAGATATCTGTGACTAACAAAAGTGACATTCTAAAGCCCCCATCCGATGTCTCTATGACACCCTTAACTCATCGGCGGAGGCGAGTGCTGGCTGCTACGGATCTGTGTGTGTGTGTGTGAGAGAGAGGAGACTGAGAATATGAGCGTAAGCAAGTGTGGAGGAGAGGGGAAGAGATAGTGATAAAAAGGGGAGATGGAGAGAGAGAGAAAGGAGGGGGGGAGGCGGAGGGTGTTTTTGCTGGGAGTGATCAATTTCCTTGCCAGCGTAGCCATGGCAACCCAGGCGGCAGAGGCACATCGCTGCTCCGCTCTTGGCTTTTCCCAACTCCGTGTTCAGCTATGTGTGTGTGTGTGTGTGTGTGGGTAAGTGAGTGTGTGTGTGTGGGTGTGCGTGTCTGAGAGAGAAGCAGATACAAGCAGAAAGCTCTCTCAGTCACGAGAACCAGGAGCTGGATCGTTCCCCAAACCCTCTCTCCCCCTAGCGAACTGCACCGTTGCACCGTGGCAACAAGCTCCCCCCTCCTCCCTCCTCCCCCTCCCAGCTGCTGTAGCGTTAACCAGGCTGGCTTAAGCAGGTTTCACACACACCATGGCCTGGCTGGGTCCCAGGGGGGCCAAGGTGTCTCACTAAGACCCCATGCATAATGCA
The DNA here is from genome assembly GCA_903064625.1 of Mallotus villosus. Taxonomy (NCBI): domain Eukaryota; kingdom Metazoa; phylum Chordata; class Actinopteri; order Osmeriformes; family Salangidae; genus Mallotus; species Mallotus villosus. Next base: position 106,231 of record CAEFZP010000358.1, read on the forward strand.
CCCTAACGGAGCGTCCTCGACACGACCACTCGTCTCCTGTGACGGCGTGAGCGAGCCGCATACGGTGCGTGCCGCGAGTGTGTGTGCGGGTCCCCCGCTCGCTGCTGAATCACTGTCATGTTTACGCGGCAGATGAACCCAGGAGCACGTAAGGTAACGGGTCCCGAGATCAGCCCCCCCACACACACACACACGTTCACGGCCAAATGGGCTAAACAACAAGGATGAGCCTGCTTTGTTGGACCCCTGGTGCCCGCCTTCCCCTTCATTGCTGTTGCCATTCATCCATTGACAGGGCCGGTTTGTCAGGTAGATGGATCTGTGTGGTGACCCTCACCCCCGTGTGGACCGAACCATTAGGAGGATGACGGGGGGGTGGCCACGCTTCCGGGGGGAATGACAGTACTAACAGATTATGAGGCGGCCGCTGAGAATGTCAGCCACTAATGGGGCCATTCACACTCCGACGGGCTTAACACTCTCGTTCTCCGTATGCTCTGACAGTATCTCTCTCTCTCTCTCACTCACACACACACACACACACACACACACACACACCACTCAGAGACGCAGACACGAAATGATCTATATTTCAACAAGCAACCTGTTGTCCCTAATTCCACCTGACAATCCGGCTGGTGCATAATGCAGGATGGCTTCGGAATCTTTTTGCTTCCAGGCTACAAATAGGAAGCGGAAAGTTTGGATCCTCACACACGACGGCGACGACGCACCAGCGGGGACGGAAATAGATCCGTCTGCAGCGTCAGGGAGAGTTGTTTCCCCAGAGTTCAAACTCAGACGTCTCTGCTCTGGCACGGTCTCTGCTCCAAACCGGGATGAGAGTCGCGGCGCCCCCCTGTGTTTGTGCGTGCGGGGGGACGTGCCCGTCTGTGCACGCGGCCCCCCTCTCGGGGAGACTGGGCGTTGAGGCGTGCAGCGCGTCTTCCGCCTAGCTCTGCCTGGATGTGGATGCCGGCTGTGTCTCTGCGTTTGGCTCAGGGCACTTAGAGGCCAGAGGCATGGAGTGGATTGTGCGACGGGAGGGGTGTGTCACATGCCTAATTGAATTTCAGACGGAGGGGGTGGGGGGGTGGGTGAGGGGGGCTTTTGGCTTGCTGGCGCGCTGCCTTTATCAGGAGCTGTTATCCAGACCTGCCATTTCCCCCCCTGTGCTCCCCTGGTTCTAATCCACGGCCAGGTTTGCCGCGCAGAACACCGGCTTGGTTCTTTATTACCCATGCTGCTGTGTGGAGCTGGCTGCTTTCACCCCCCAGACCACAAGCAGACACACAGATGAGGCCCTCTCTCTCTCCGCAGAGCACGGAATTCTACTAGGAGCGGTGGGTGATGTGGCTGAGGCTGTCCGTTTGTAAATGGACTGTAAAAAGTACAACCTGACCAAAACAAACAGGAGCGTGCTTGGTGGAGCTCGAACACCAACCTGACTAGACATGGAAGAGTGCGTGTTTTCTAACGCTCTCTAACCGTCCTGGAGGTATCCCCAAGCTTCTCTTCATTTATCCAAGTCATCCCCTCAGACATCAGGTTTCTCTGTTCGGTGGGAAGTCCAAGTGAAGTCATATATAATAGATGCTGTATGATATGAGGGTCATGAGGGCGTGAGGAGGACGTGTGGTGTGTGTGTGTGTGTGTGTGTGTGTGTGGTGTGTGTGTGTGTGTGTGTGTGTGTGCCGGAGGGGACTAGCCAGCCATCGCTCAGTCTAGTTTCCTTTTCTGAACGAAGTGAGAAGAGAACATACTCAGTTCTCTTCGTTCCTCACTTCCTTCTCTATTCTTCTCCTCTTTTTACACACTCTCCCATTCTCTCTGTCTGGCGTCAGGTCTGTCCAGTTGATGACTCGGTGTACGAAAACATTAGTCTAGAGGAATTGCAGGTAGAGAAAGAATAAGTGACAGGAAGATTAACAGAGAGAAAAAGAAGGGAGAGCGATGGAGAGAGAGAGAGCGATGGAGAGAGAGAGAGAGCGATGGAGAGAGAGAGAGAGCAGATGGAGAGAGAGCAATGGAGAGAGAGAGCGATGGAGAGAGAGAGAGAGAGCGAGAGAGAGAGCGATGGAGAGAGAGAGAGCAATGGAGAGAGAGAGAGAGCAATGGAGAGAGCGATGGAGAGAGAGAGAGCGACTGAGAGAGATGAGAGAGAGAGAGAGATGAGAGCGATGGAGAGAGAGAGAGCGATGGAGAGAGAGAGAGCGACGAGAGAGAGAGAGAGAGAGAGAGCGATGGAGAGAGAGATGAGAGAGCGATGGAGGCAGGAAAATGCATTACTGTCTGGCAGAGGCAGGCTTGGCAGCACAGCGAGCATCTGGGATCTTAATTGAATTCTGTGTTTTCATCCAGGGCTAACATTCCCTCAATCCAATATTTTAATCAATGCTGACTTTCTGAGGTGTACGTGTACAGGCACTCGCACATAGATTAAAGTGCGGTGAATGACAAAGACAAGTCAGTGACTGGCGCTGGTACAGAGGGGTACCGGCCCACTGGTTGACTTTCAAATGAAACGACACGGAAATAAACCGTGTGCACCTGTAACGGCGCGTGTGAGAGAGAGAGAGAGGCTGGGCGTGCGAGCTACGTGATGGATACAGGCCACGCAGACTGGAGTTGTGTTCATCAGGAGGCCCTCTCCTCTTCCTCTCTCCTCCTCTCCTCTTCCTCTCCCTCTCCTCCTCCCTCCCCTCAGACCTCTCCCTCGATGGGCCGGACCTCCAGCTCTGGGGCCAGTTCGTTCTTGGCGTTCTCGAGCCAACTCCACTTCTCCCCCCCCCGGTGAGTCATTCTGTCTGTAGCTTCCCTTATATCCTCCTCCTCTCACATCCCCATCTCTTCCTCTACCGAGCAGGGTCAATTACCACCCCCACCCGCCCCCGCTGAGCTGCTAGCTCAAGCCCGTGTCAAGGACGGGAAGGAAATACAAAAATAAAATACATTGAAAAAAAAGAAGATGCGTGGGCAGGGGGAGAGATGGATGGATAGATAAAGAGCAGAGCGAGCGAGCGAGCGAGGGAGGGGGAGCGGGACATGGAGAGAGACCCACCCAAACGACGACATCATCTACCTGAGGGATTGAGGAGGCTAATGTCCGTTCGGCTGCTGAGCTAACACTCCCCCCTGCCCCCCTCCTCCCCGGGACCAGACACATCCTTTCTAATCAGTCCGTGGGAGCAGAGGCTGGGGCTGCATTGTACAGTGCTGGAGGACGGTGTGCAGAATGTTCCGGACTGTTTAAAGGGGGATTCTTAGGAAGGGACCAGGGTCAGGGGTGGGGGGGGAGAAGCCAGGCTTAAATCACCTCTTACTAACCTCCTCTTTGAAGTAGAGAGGGCGAGGGCAGGAGTCTGGAGGGGTATTTGAGGATATCTGCCACCTGCGCACACACTGCTAAGGGGATCTGGAGGTTCTCACAGAGCCTCAGAAGACGGAGGTTAAAACTAGACGCTGAGCTTCCAGCGTTCCCCAGAAGAGCGGAGGTTAGGATGAAGGGGCGGTGGTGAGGGACGGGAGGAATGTTCCAGGGTTTGGAGCCAGAGGCAGCTCTCAGCTCCTGCGAGAGAAGGGAGAGGGGCAGTGCAACCCCTCTTCAGTCTCTCACTCTGGGGATGTTTAAAGGGGAATAAGGGTTTCTGGTGATATCAGGTGTGTTTCTACTTTCAAGGCGGATACAGAGGTTAGAGCGCTGTGGGTAAGAGGGGATAAAGTAGAAGGTTTGGGGCGAGGAGGCAGGAGGAGCAGGTGAGGTCAAAAGGGCGGGGTCTCTCTCTCTCTCTCTGGGTCTCTCTCTCTGGGTCTCTCTCTCTCTCTCACCTCTTTGAAGCAGGGCGATGGGTTCCTCATCTGCTCCAGCATGGCCCACTTGACCGAAGCCTGCCGGATGTTGCCGTCGTACTCGCGGGAGCTCTGCGTGCCGCTGGGGGTGCCGCGCGAGCGCTCGTAGCCCGGCTCGTTGAAGTAGGGCTCGGCCACGAGGATCAGGGACTGGACCGACACCAGCACCTGGAGGAGGAGGAGAGGGAGGGAGGGAGGAGAGAGGATTAGGTCAACCTGTGCGTGCCAGGAGAAGGGAAAACCGCTGGGAGGGACTGAGCGAGGGGAGGGAGGGGGGAGGCGGTCCCTGCAGCCAGGCAGCAGAGCGTGACAGGACGACACAGAGGAAAAGGGATCTTCAACCCCCACCAAAAAAAGACCTGTCAGATAACCAGCCTGGTACCCGTGTCAATACAAGAGCAGGGGCAGCCACCTCACCAAAAATGGCATAAGTGACTTGCTTTTAAGGACCTTCGCATGGGCCCTGACATCGACCCTGATGTCGTCCATCGCAGCCCGGCTGAACCTCGGATGGGATATCCAATGTCAACCCTGTCTGATTACCACTTGATACCAGCCCCGCCCCCACATCATCCCCTCTGGTTTTGCACTATTGATCCGGTGAACTGACTGGAATGATAATCGATGGAAACATCTCTATGAACTCTTCAACCCCATAAATGAGGAAATTATAGAGAACTAGCGAGAGAGCGAGAGCGACAGCGAGAGAGAGAGCAAGAGAGAGAGTGAGAGAGAGGAACAGCAAGGGAACATATTGCTTGTTGCCTGGATCAATAAGACATGGAAAATGACTTGCTGCGTGGTGCGTCCACAGGCCCGGTGAAAGGCAGCGTGTCTGACGGGATCATGAAGATGCTCTGTGCACGGGCGGCGGCGGCTTTCTCCTGAGTGATGAGTGTGTGTGTGTGTGTGCCTGCGCGCGCGCTCGTACACACCTACCGAGGGACTGTTGGAGTGTCGCCCGGGGTTACGGAATGATCAGAAGTAAAGACTAAAGTTTGCCCGACACACACAGAGTCCAACTGATGAGCTTTGGAGGAGCCGTCAAAACAGTCAAACTAATAATACCTCAGCCCCTTGAGGTCAGGGTTAGACAGGGTAATAACCTACTATCACTATTGACACAGTGCTCAGGGCTGCGATAAGCCAACCTCATTATGGAAGTGAAGGAGTGTGTGTGTGTGTGTGTGTGTGTGTGTGAGTGCATCTCACCTGTAAGAAGCTAGAGGTATGTGGGTTCCACTTCTCCTCGGGTCTCCCGTGCCAGGTGTTGAGGATGCTTAAACACACCTTAGACAGACAGAAACACAGACACAGACAGACAGACAGAGACAGACAGACACAGACAGAGTCAGACCACAGCAGTGTGCTTCACTCCGAGATCAAGTCAGAAGAGGAGGATGACCAGTAAACATCCCTGGGCAGGGGTCAAAGGTGGCCTCTCTCTTTGTCTCTCGCTCTCGTCCCCACCTCGCCATCCCACCCATCCCTCCTCCTCCTCCTCCATCCTCCATCACCACCGAACTGCCTTTCCCTATCCTCCATCATCCGATCCATCTCTCGACCAATCCATCCATCCCTCGCCCGCCCCCCCCCCTCGGTAGTGAGCGGAGGGGGGCAGTCGCCGTGGCCATGGACGCCACCGGGCGCCTGCAGCTGTCTGCCTCCATTATGAAAATAGATGTGGACTGTCAGAGGCCCTCCTAATGAGTGGGAGCTGATGTGACAGGCTCCAGCACCTTAACGGCTCCTTGCCACCGAGAGAGAGGGGAAGAGATGGGGTGGATGACTGGAGGAGAGGAGGCAGAAGAGGGAGGAAGGAGTGAGGGGGGGGGCATGCCGAGAGCGAAAAACAAGATGAACAGAATAAGGGAAGGATAGGAAAGGAAGATGTGAGGTGGGGACGGGAGCCAAATGGAAGTCTCCTGAAATGTCTCTCTCACTTAACCCTGGCGGCCGTACAGTCGGACCATAACAGCCTCATCATCAAATCCCAGACACATTTGGGGGGCGGGGGGGGAGTCAAACCTATGAGAGCTCTAATTCACAGATTCACAGACTATTCTGCCTCTTTGTGTCCACCTCTTGTTTCCTGATGTTGTCTCACCTTGCCGTCGTTGTAGAGGTTGGGGTTGAAGCGCACGCTGTGGCCCCCGGTGGTCTCCAGGTTGACCAGGGGCGGGGAGTTGGGGTAGTCCTGGGGGAAGTACACGTCAAACTCAAAGCAGCCGTTGGCGTAGGGCGTGTCTGCCGGGCCCGTGATGAGAACCTGTCACACGCAGAGGGAAGAGGGGCACGTCATTAAAGCTGGGGGTGGGTGGGGGGGCACTGTGTGACCTGGGAATGGGAATGCAGGGGTTAATGCAAACGTCTGCTCTCAGCTGACCATGAGGCAAACTAAAGTCACTAACTTGTGGGGGTAAATAGGTCAAATGCCAGACACAAGCAGACAAATACAGAGACGGATGTACTCGTGAGGTCTGTTTCGATGGAGAACCCTTTTTTCACGCTCGCAAAAACACCAGAAGAGCCCTCCTGGTTTACCACCCTCATAGCTGTCACAGAAATCCAATTAATTCCCACGCTACATGAGATTACCTCATTAATTACGAAAGGTATAAAGAGCTGGAAAACAAAAAGAAAGTTCTCTCTGTCACGCGCTTAGGAGAGAGCAATCTCAGAAAGAAGCAAGTCCGGTAATGTTGCTGACACGGCCAGGAAGCAGGCGCTGACGTCTCCCTGTGTATCAGCCACTGTCTCATCGATGCTCGGGAGACCTTGAGGTGGGGAGGAAGTGGAGGAGGAAGTGGAGGAGGAAGAGGAAGCAGACTCGTGCTCCTCTCGCCGTCACAACCCATCTGTATCCCTCTCTCTCTCTCTCTCTCCCTCTCCCACTCTTTAGCGATTTTCCGCATTAGCCGGCTTGCGGTTTTGTGTGTGTGAGAGGGAGTTTGTGTGTGCGTGTGTGTGTGAGAGATTGTGTGTGCGTGAGAGGGAGTTTGTGTATGTGAGAGAGAGATTGTGTGTGCGTGAGTGTGAGAGATTGTGTGTGCGTGTGTGTGTGAGAGGGAGTTTGTGTATGTGAGAGAGATTGTGTGTGCGAGTGTGAGAGATTGTGCGTGAGAGAGATTGTGTGTGTGTGTGTGGTGTAAGATTGTGTGTGTGTGTGTGTGTGAGATTGCGTGTGTGTGTTTGGAGGAGGCGGTGAGGTCCTGACGACCGCTCTGTTCATCTGAAATGAAACCCAGCTCTACTCAGATCCTTAAAGTGCATCTGGTACTCGAGACTTCAGAGGAACCGAGGAGTGGACTTCCTGCCATGTTGTCTGTTTGCTAGCGCGTTGAGAGTGCCTGTGTGTGTGTGTTTGTGTGTGTGGAGAGGCAAGAAAGAACAAAGGAAATGAAAGAGGCCTGGGGACAGAGACTGGTGAACGTCAGCAGACAAGGTGTCTTTAATGGAGAGTCGGACTAGATATCAGATTGGAGGTTTAAGAGGAGAGGGGGGGGGTAGGAGAGGGGGAAGAGAAAGGAGAGGTTGGGCAGGCAATGCTGCCAAGGCACGTAGCCCGGAGAGAGCCTGGCTGATGATGTGGAGAGAAAACCAGCAGGAAAAGAGAAGGGGAGAGGGAGTGAGAGGGAATAGTTGGTCACGGTAAACAGACTGAACCAGACGGAGTATGGGAACAGGGGAGGCAGCAGACAACATGGATGGCAGACTGTACAGCAAGGCCATGCGTAGCATCGAGAGGACGAGCGGTGAGGGAGTGTCTGTGTGCACACGCATGAGCTAGCTGGTGCCCTGAACCTGGGGGAGAGGGGATAGGGGGAGTCTCATGGGTCTGGTGGGAAGCCTGTTTTGACGGTAAACATGCAACGGTGTCTCTCTGAGTTCAAGTGTTCAGAGGAGGTAAACACTTTCCTGTTCATTGCCCTTCAGATACAGAGCTTCCTGGTAGAGATGGCTGAAGACCCAGACTCATGCACTAGGACCAGGAGGTCAGCGGGCTGGGGAGGGAGGGAGGGAGGGGAGAGGACAGGAAGGGGGGCTTCAAGGGGGTCGCCCCATGTACCAAACCCAGAGTCAATCAGTGACCTTTCCCTGGTTGTCTTCATGGAGAGACTTTCGTGATCTTTTCCAGGAAACGGAATCAAACGTTTCGCTTTTGACATTTACCTTGGAGAAGTCGTTGTCATTCCTCAAAAAAAATAAAAAATAAACAGAAACGCACAAGGGGGCTTTCTATTAAATGTCACTGGTCCATGATACCCCGTTCTACGAGCAAGTGTGTGGGAATGCTGAATCGCAGTTAGCAGTCATCGTGAAGTGCCCAGAAAAGGCCCTCGCTCAAACCTGAGGGAAGTCATCACCGCTGGGCTGACATTCTTGTCTCGCTGCGGGGGCCATCGTTCTGTTGAACTGGAACAGTAACCCGACAGCGAGGGCCACTGTTACAAGCACCTAGATTGAGAAGCACTCGAGGTGCTGGCCTGGCTTTCCCCCGAGGCTGTGATAGGGGAGAGGCCATAAAACAGCCTCGTGAAAGAGCATGAATATCACTGAACGGAAATCCCGTTTCAACGCGGGGCTCTGCTGGATGATGACAGGCGGGCGTCACGTGACCACGGCTGCTGTATAACGGTCCAATGAGAAGCGGATGTGTGAAATGGGTATTACGATAGTGGCAAGGTGAATCACATGGGCTTGTTACTATGGTGTCAACTTGGAACCTGTGAATACAGGAAGTGAGCTTGTAAAAAGAAAGATCCGCCGAGAGAAATGTTCTGTCTTAATGGACCGGGAAAAATACTTGCGTTCATGTTTGATTGGGTGGTGTAAAAAATGGTTTAAAAGGAAGTTAAAAGTTAAATATTCCAACATAGAGGTAACAAAAATGAACCATATCCTTTTATCCTTTATCTCCTTTTTATAGAGATGACATACTTTCAAAATCGGTTTCATCGAAAGCAGGCTGAACAATTCTCACTCACAGAAACAAACTCCCCTCCCCTCCCCTCCCCTCCCCTCCCCTCCCCTCCCCTCCCCTCCCCTCCCCTCCCCTCCCCTCCCCTCCGAGAACCGTCCGTCTCCAAGCGAGGCCCTCGTGTACCTTCATGATGTCGAGGCGCTCCTCGTCGCAGCGGACGAACACGCTGGAGGAGGCGGACAGCGGCAGCGAGGTGGACAGCGTGACGGCCTCCTGGGCCAGGCGGCGCGCGCGCGCCGCGCTGTTGGCGTCGTTGGCGTTCTTCACCTGAGACATGTAGTGGTAGTTGACCTTGAACACCAGCTTGCCGTCCTCGTCCTCCGACACCATCTCAAACGTGTCTGTGCCGGAGAGAGGGAGGGAGAGAGAGAGAGGGAGGGAGGGAGAGAGAGAGAGAGAGAGAGAGGGAGGGAGGGAGGGAGGGAGGGAGGGAGAGACCCAAAATGTGTCAGTCTACCTGGTTGACTTGTATCGCGCGCTACAGCAACCATTTAGGTACACAGCCCAGAAAAAAACTTATTTTATACGAAAGGAAATAAATCGGAACAACATCCATTACCACAAGAGGACAGAAAACACAGACGAATAATGTCAATAGCTGCAGAAGGCTGTGAATCGGTGATAATGTAAGAAGGTTAACAGGCTATCCACGTGGAGAGATTAAAGCCACCTGTCATCGGAGCAGAGTGCTACCCTTGCCGGTGGCTGCTTGAAACTACAAGGTCCATTTAGATGGTATTGAACACACACTGTGCCCCAGTTGCTGTTGGCCGGGAGAGTTTGAGATAAGCCCAGTCTTCCTATTTCTCTCCACTCCAGTAAGGGGCTTCGTGTGTACCAGAGCAGCATCGCTCTGAACCTATATTGACTAATACCGCAGGCCACTATCTTCCACTCCTTGAATCATGGTGCTTGCTCACCAGAGGGACTCACTCTCGTAATCTAGAGGACCTCTTCCAACACCCCCCCCCCTCCACCCTCCCCCAACTTTAAGAGCTGGGAAGCGTAGGGACAACAAAAACCCTGTTTGCGTTAATGTCACTGCTGATTACATCGAACGTCAAGACGTTCTAGATCAATCTAGGAACGGAGGAATGAGATGTGAGAGTCGGGATGGGGGGCAGACGGGAGGAGGTGTGGAGGGAGAGATGCGGTCTGAGGGTGCGCGACCCTGGACAGTTCCAGAAGCAGTCGGGGGAGCACTCACCAAACTGGAGCTTCTTCATCGCGGCCACAAATTTTTCCTCCAGAGAGCGCAGGATGGACAAGGGCTTGGCCCGCGTGGACACCTTCTTAGACGACTCGGCCAGCTTCCTCTCTGAGGGAGGGGGAGAGAGAGAGAGAGAGAGAGAGGGAGAGAGGGGGCGAGAGAGGGGGAGAGAGGGGGGGAGAGGAGAGAGGAGAGAGAGAGAGAGAGAGAGAGAGAGGGGGGGGAGGGGGAGAGGGAGAGAGAGAGAGAGAGAGGAGGAGAGAGGGAGAGGGGGAGAGAGAGACAGGGACAGGGAGAGAGAGGGACAGGGAGAGAGAGAGAGAGTGGGGAGAGAGAGAGGGGGGCAGGGACAAGGGAGGAAGAGTGAGAAAGGGAGAGAGTAGGGAAAAGGAGAGAGAGAACATGTGAGCAAGGAGGGGATAAAAGGGCTTCAAAGTCATCTGGTTGTGAGCGCTGGGCTGACGGCCTGCCTGCCTGCCTGCCACCAGGGCCGTTTGTCACAACTCTCATTTCAGCAGGCCACTGGCCCGGCCCCACAAGCTTAGTATTAAACCTGGCAGTCTCACACACACTCACACACTCACACACACACACACACACCACCCCTTTCTACAGTCAGGACATTCGGTCGAAGGGACGTAAAGAATTTGTGTTAATAAATATTACAATCATATGAATTCAGACTCTCTCCCCTGTCTGCCTGTCGATGCCGGCTCACTGCACAGAAGCCCAAACCCATTCATTCTATCAGCTAATGAGAAGTGCCATCGTTAGGGGACTCTCCCCCCCCCACCCCCCCCACCTCCCTACCTCCGCGCCCCCCCCCAGTCCCTTCAAATCACCCCCCGCTCTTTATCGACAGCCCAAAACGCCGTACGAGACGAATGATAATGGCACGAGCGCGGCGATCAAAACCCCCTCTCTCTCCCCGATAGAACACGGGGCTCGGAGCGAGAGGACGGATAATGCATCAACATAATTAACGATCTATATATAGCACATTTATGGTACGGCGACGGCTCGGCTCCCCACGCCCAGTTACCTGGGAGAGCTGTACTTAGCATTAAACTACTGGTGCGTTTAACGGCCCCCCATTACAGCGGGAATTCAGCCGCCGTCGGGTCCTTTCTATTTCTATCGCCTTCCTCTTGGCACGTCAGCAATGTGTGTGTGTGTGTGAGAGGTTGGTGGGGGACGACGACATTCCAGGATTCAATACACGCCATTGCCGGAACACCGATAGTGTCTTGCCAGCCCTTAAAGACTAAGTACTAATTAAACAATTACATATCCGTTGGAGCTAACGAAGCAACACAAACACACACAAACACACGCTCCCTTTGAGGGGGCGCTGGTCTCCACGGCCGTTACAGTATGGATTTCCTTATGTAAAGTGACAAGAGACATTGATCTTCATCTATGTTCCACCCCTCCCTCCCCCCTCCCCCCAACTCCCCTTCCTCAGTGATCATCTGAGACAGCCATCGATGGGGAGGAGACGGGGGAGAGGTAGATGAATAATGGGAAACACGTCGTAGCTAAAGGGATGGGGGGTGGAGGGGGGGGAGAGAGTCAGAGTGGGGTGTGTGTGTGTGTGTGAGAGAGAATGTAACGGTCAATTCGGACTGGAAGACACGAGTCGATGGCCACCGCTTTCTTTGACCCAGGTGAGTAATGGAGCCCCGGTCCTCCCTTACGGGGCTCTGGGGAGGACTGGGCGTCTCTTCTCTGGGCTGTGTGGGGGGGGACGAAGGCCAGCGGACATTTTGTGGAAGGGGGGGGGGACGCGATAAAAACAACTGCTCCTCACAGGAGACCATCCATCTGGGCGGTGATGAATCGGGGACCCTCTTAAGGGACAGACGTGACCCGGCGTCAGTTTGCCCTGTCACTCGGGGGGGATGAAGGGGGTGATGGAGAGAACGTTCCGGGGGTTCAAAACAGGTTGTTATCCTCCGTGAATGAGACCGAGAGGAGAGGGCGGCCGTCAATCACGTCCCGTGGAGTTTGGACCCGTGGAACGGGCTAAACTTAGGAGACCCATTTTCTCGCCCTTGTCCTAGGAACGGCAGGACAGAGAGACAAGGGCGGGGGGGGACGGGGGGGGGGTGTTGGGGGAGAGATATGGAGGCAGAAAGGCAAATTGGGACCTGCTGAAATGATTCAGACGAACATCGGCAAGAGAAGCGGCTTCATCTTGGTAGAGGGCCAAATAGTGGGGAGACGGAGGAGAAACACATCCACTGGGTGAAGTGGAGCTTTCCTAAACAGACACGAACACCGTCTGGCTGCGCGTCCCTTTAAATAGCAGCCTAAGTAGTCGGGACAGGACCAACAGTAATTGTGTCCTCTGTTTGGCCTTGGTTGGACCAAAAAATTGGGGTGCATGTGTGACAGTGTTGGTGTTTGTGTGTCGTACCCTGGTTGGCCTGCCGGAGGCTGGTGGTGTGTGTGTGACAGTGTGTGTGTGTGACAGTGTGTGTGTGTGTCGTACCCTGGTTGGCCTGCCGGAGGCTGGTAGTGTGTGTGTGTGACAGTGTGTGTGTGTGTGTGTCGTACCCGGTTGGCCTGCCGGAGGCTGGTAGTGTGTGTGTGTGACAGTGTGTGTGTGTGTGTGTGTCGTACCCTGGTTGGCCTGCCGGAGGCTGGTAGTGTGTGTGTGTGACAGTGTGTGTGTGTGTGTGTCGTACCCTGGTTGGCCTGCCGGAGGCTGGTAGTGTGTGTGTGTGACAGTGTGTGTGTGTGTGTCGTACCCTGGTTGGCCTGCCGGAGGCTGGTAGTGTGTGTGTGACAGTGTGTGTGTGTGTGTGTGTCGTACCCTGGTTGGCCTGCCGGAGGCTGGTAGTGTGTGTGTGTGACAGTGTGTGTGTGTGTGTCGTACCCTGGTTGGCCTGCCGGAGGCTGGTAGTGTGTGTGTGTGACAGTGTGTGTGTGTGTGTGTCGTACCCTGGTTGGCCTGCCGGAGGCTGGTAGTGTGTGTGTGTGACAGTGTGTGTGTGTGTGTCGTACCCTGGTTGGCCTGCCGGAGGCTGGTAGTGTGTGTGTGACAGTGTGTGTGTGTGTGTGTCGTACCCTGGTTGGCCTGCCGGAGGCTGGTAGTGTGTGTGTGACAGTGTGTGTGTGTGTGTCGTACCCTGGTTGGCCTGCCGGAGGCTGGTAGTGTGTGTGTGACAGTGTGTGTGTGTGTGTCGTACCCTGGTTGGCCTGCCGGAGGCTGGTAGTGTGTGTGTGACAGTGTGTGTGTGTGTCGTACCCTGGTTGGCCTGCCGGAGGCTGGTGGTGGCGGCGTACACGATCTCGGCCGTCCTCTGGATGTCTGGGACCAGCAGGGTGAGGCCCTCGGGCTCGGGGTCCGAGGGGTCCGTCTTCACCACTTTACTCTTGTCCTTCTTCGACCTGGGAGGGACAACGGACATTAGGGCAACGGACAAAGCCAATCAACAAAAGAAGAAGAGCTGAACTTTTGGGGATTGGGTATTCTTTTAACAGGCGGTTGTGATCCGACGCAGCCAATCCCTCCACGTCGACTTGACACACCGACGAGTGAAATATTTATGTGTTTTTTATCCATTTTTCATGGCCAGTAACGCCCGCAGGTGTTGGAGGGCAAAGCGTCAGAGCCAGGTAGAAAGGCAGGAGTCTGACCCAGTGTTGGACCGCTGAGGGAAGGGGGCCAGGGCTTCAGAGCCTGCCACTACCCAGGAGCCCTGCATTATTCACCAGGCTT